>JAUMHM010000071.1:21659991-21677867 GCA_032362435.1 Melikaiella ostensackeni | reverse complement strand
ATATATATATAATTTCAAGTCAAAAAGACCAATCCTCTACAAAGCAGTTGAATTTTGAAGTCCAAAATATGAACTTTCAACAAAAAAGTTAATTTCCAACCAAATAGTTGAATTTTCAACGACAAATTTTCAACATATCTGTTGAACTTTCAACCAAAATGTCGAGTTTTCAATCAAAAAGGATGACTTTTTAAAATAATTGTTGAATTTTCAAAGAAATAATTAAATTTTTAACAAAATAATTAAATTCTCAACCAAATAATGATATTTTTAACAAAAGGAGATGACTTTTTATATCAAGAAGACGAAATTTAACAAAGAAGTTAAATTTTTAACCAAAAAGGATTACATCTTAACAAACTTGTTAAATATTCAACAAAATAATTGAATTCTCAGAAAAATAATAAGATTTTTAACCAAAAAAGATGAATTTTCAAACCAGGAAGACGAAATTTAACAAAAGAGTTGAATTTTCAACCAAGAAAGATTTTTCAGTAAAGAAAGAAAAACAATTTCAACCAAAGTGTTGAAGTTTAAAACTAAAAAGATGAATTTTCTACAAAACAGTTGAATTTTCAAGCCGAAAAGATGAATTTTCAACGAAAAGAAAAGACCTTCTAACAAAATAATTAAATTCTCAAACAAACGGTATGATTTTTAACAAAAAGAGATGAATTTTTAAACCAAAAAGACGAAATTTAACTAAAATGATAAAACTTTTTTTTAAGAATTGTTAACTATTGAAGATTGAAGAAAAAAATAGCGAACAGTTTTCGAAAAAATCTACTTTTTTCAATTTTTTTTCTGGATTGAAATGTTTCTTTATAAATTCTCATGTAAAATTATGTAAATATGAAATTTTTAACACTGATTTTTTATAAAAAAATAATTTTTTCTTAAATTTTCAACTTTTGAAAATTCAAATATTAAAAATTAAAGAAAATTTAAATTTAGTAAGTTGAATTTTCAGTTGGTAAAAATCCAAGAAAATTAAAAATTGAATTTCATCAGTTCAATTTTCTCCTATTTTAAACTGTTGAAAATTCATTTTTCTATAATTTTCAACAGTTGAATTTTGTATTAAAAACAAGCGTTAAAAATGTTATATTTGCATAATTATATATGAGAATTTATTAATTAAACTTTTCACTCCATCAAATAAAAATTTGAAAAAAGGCAACTTTTTCGTTAAGGGTTGGCCGTTGGCAAAAAATGTTTTTGACAAATTGATAATCATCCGGGAATTTATGAGATTAAAATAAATCCCAAAGCTGATAAAAAAATTAAGAAACCGATCGAATGTTCTTTTTTGATGGATTGATTTCTTTTTTTTTAGGTAGAATAGTTTTCTCATAGGCCTACCTTTTTTCATTTTTTATTTTCTATTTTTTCTTCAAGAATTTGTTAGTACGATCAATTTCTTATACCACTTTACTGAAAAAAGTAGAATAAAAGTAGCATTGCCTAAAAAAGTATCAAAAAAGTAAAAAAGTACGGAACTTAGGAGTCTGATATCTCCTTTAATATGCATATAGTAATTATACGTAAAAACATGAACAAAAAATATTCATTCCAATAAACCGCATCTTTTATGTATTATATAATTTTGCGTCATGATCTGCCATTTTCGAGAAAAATTCATTTTTCTGTGAAAATTTCCAAATTCACGATGAGCGACCTCTAAATATTATCCGATTTATTTCTTCTTACATGTAGTTCATTTTAAACCCAAAAGAAATGAAAAAAAAAATCGAAAATGCAAGTTGAGATTTGGAATTCCTTTATTTTTTAACACCCCTAATATTCAGTAACGTAAAATGTACTATTCATTTGCAATACTGTACAGTATTGTAAAATATGATCAATTACACTAATTAGAGTATCAATATAAGCCATCTTTAAATATTTCCTAACCAATTATGTTTTTTAATTAATTCTGTAATCAATTTTTCCTATATTGATTAGGATGTATCAACAAAATTGCATTCGTTTACATAACAAAATAGTGCAACTATATGAACTTCGTTTAAATCTCGCATTTCCTTGTGATTAAAGTGCACTAATCGCTTTTTATAATAATAAATGAATCTTTTTATAATCAGATTGATTGTGATTGCACTTTGTCTTTGGCAATTGAACTGAAATACTCAGAAAATAAGGAAACAAGTAAATAAACAACCTAATAACAATAATAAACGTTAATAATTATTATGACGTCATAAATAAAAATTAAATTATAAAAATATTGTATAATCAAATTAAAAATTATTAATTAATCATCAAATTCTATAATTTAGGCTTCGAAGTGATCTATGGAACTAAAAAAAGTATCAACAAAGTATCTTTCTGAAGAAAAAAGTATCCTCAAAAATAAAAATAAAGTATTGAGAAAGTAACCTTTTTAAATCAGTCAAAAATTAGTTTTTTAAATAAAAAACTAGTGTAAGAAATACTTCAAACTAAAAAAAGAACGTATTTAAAAGGAATTTCTTTCATACTTTTCTGTATGTAAATAATTGCGCCGAAGACTGATTTTTTTTAAATATCATAAAATCCCTACTGAGAGGCCATTGGATGAATATTAATTTGTCAAAACATTATTTGCCGATGGCGACCCGTTTTCGAAAAAATCGACATTTTCCACATTTTGTTATAAATTAAAATCTTTATTTATTGAATACGCATGTAAAATTATATAAATATAACATTTTTCTACCAGAAGAGACAAATTTTTAAGAATACATGAATTTTCAACCAAATAGTTGCATTTTAAATCAAAAAAAGATCAATTTTCTACCAAAAAGATGAATCGTCAAACAAGTAAATTATTTTTTCACAAAGGATTTCAACCAAAAAAATGGATTTTCAACCACGAACATTAATTTTATACTAGAAAAGACGAATTTTCAACAAGATACATGAATTTGCAACCGAATAGTTCAATTTGTAACTAAAAAATATCAATTTTCAACCAAAAAAAATGATTTCTTATTAAAGTAGTTCAACTTTCAAGCAAATAGTAGAATTTTCAACGAAAAAATATTTTAAATAAAAAATGGTTGAATTCAACCTAAAAAGATGAATTTTGAATAAAATAATTGAATCCTCAACCAAAACAGATAAATTTTCAACCAAGCAGTTGAATTTATAATCAAAAAAGATGATTAGAAGAATTTCTACCAAACGAGATGAAGTTTCAACCCAAAAAGACAAAATTTAACAAAAGAGTTGGATTTTCAACGCAGAAAGATTTTTTAGTCAAGAAAGAAAAACATTTTCAACTAAGCTGTTGGAGTTCAAAGCCAAAAAGACGAATTTTTTACAAAGCAGTTGAATTTTCAACCCAAAAATATGAATTTCCAACAAAAAGTCAACATCCAACCAAATAGTTCAATTTTCTACCAAAATAGTTGAATTTTCAACCCAAAAAGGCGGATTTCCAACAAAACAGTTTGTCTTACAACCAAGAAGACGAGTTTTGGACCAACAGAAATGACTTTTTAACAAAATTGTAAAATTTTCAGCAAAATAATTAAATGTTGAACAAAAGAATAAGATTTTTAACCAAAGGAGATGAATTTTCAAACCAAATAGCTCAATTATCAACCCAAAAGGACGAATTCTTAAAAAAATAGTTCAATCCGCAACCGAAACAGATTAATTCTTAACTGAACAGTTGAATTTTTAACGAAAAAACATGGTTAGAAGAAATTTCTGCAAAAGAACGTGAAGTTTCAAACCAAAAGGACGAAAGTTAACAGAAGAGTCGAATTTTCAACCAAGAAAGATTTTTCAATCAAGAAAGAAAAACAATTTCAACCAAATTGTTGAAGTTCGAGGCCATACAGACACATTTTCTACAAAGCAGTTGAATTTTCAACCTAGAAGTATGAATTTTCAACAAAAAAGTTAATATCCAACCAAACAGATCAATCTTCTACCAACATAATTGAATTTCAAACCAAAAAAGATTTATTCTCTACCAAAAGAGATACATTTTCAATCTAAAAAGACGAATTTTCAGCAACAAAATATTAAGTAACCATGCAGTTGCATTAACAACCAAATAGTTGAACTATCCAGCAAAAGAGACAAATTTTCAACAAAATAGTTGAATTTTTAACCAAATAGTTACATTTTCAAGCTGAAGAGACAAATTTTTTCTTAAGCATTTAATTTTTGAACAAAAAAGTTCATTTTCTACCAAAAGAGATAAATTTTCAACCAAGAAAGATGACTTCTACCATAAAAGATGAATTTTCATTCGAACAGGACGAATTTTTAACAAAAAAAGTTGAATTTTCGACCAAAAAAAGATACCTTTAACCAAATAGTTGAATTTTCTATAAAAAAAAAAGGAATTTCTATCAAGAAGATTAATAGTCTGCCAAAAAGACGAATTTCCAACAAAATACATTAAACTCCAAGGCGAATTATTTTCAAAAGAGTTGAATGTTCAACCCAAAAATATGACTTTTCAACGAAAAACTTTATTTTCTATTACATAGTTAAATTTTCAAATATACAGTTTAATTTTAAACAAAACAATTGAATTTTCTACAATAATAGTTGAATTTTCAACTAAAAATATAAACTTCCAACAAAAAAGTTAATTTACTACTAAATATTTGATATTTCAACTAAAGTAATGAATCTCCAACTAAAAAAATTAATTTTTGACAAAGAAGTTTAGCTTTTAACCAAGTAGTTGATTTTTCAACCAAAAAAGGTGAATTCCAACGAAAAACGTAATAGTTGATATTCAACAAAAAATATTTGATTATAAAATCTACAACAGTTGAATTCAACCAAAATGTCAAATTTTTAACAAAATAGTAGAATCCTTATCCAAAATAGATGAATTTTGAACCAAACAGCTGAATTTTCAACCCAAAAAAAAAATGAATTTTTTTCAAAGTAACAGCTTTAAACCAAGTAGTTGATATTTCGACTAAAAAGGTGAATTAGTAATTGATAATAATAGTTGATATTTCAACCGAATAAGATTTTTATTTTAAATCGAAAGCAATTGAATTCTACCAAAAAAGACGATTTTTTGATAAAATTGTTGTATCCTCAGCCAAAGCAGATTAATTTTCAACCAAAAATGAAACAAATTTCAAAAAATGAATTTTTAACAAAGAAGACTTATATTCTTGTAAAAAAGACCAGTTTTCAACAAAATATATTAATTTTCAACAAAACAGTTGAATTTTTAACCCAAAAATATGACTCTCCAACGAAAAAGTAAAATTTGCTACTAAATAGTTCAATTTTCTGCCATAACAGTTAGGTTTTCAACTAAAAATATCAATGTTCAACAGAAAAGTTAATTTACAACCAAACAGTTGAAATTTCAATTAAAATTATGAATTTTTATCCAAAAAAAAAATTAATTTTTCACTAATGTAAGTAGTTTAGTTTTAAACCAAGAAGTTGATTTTTCAACTAAAAAAAAATGGAATTCTCAACGAAACATGCAATAGTTGATATTTCAACCCAAAAATAATTTAATATAAAATCAAGAACAATTGAATTTAACCAAAACAGATGAATTTTCAACCAAACAGTTGAAATTTCAACTAAAATAATAAATCTTCGAGCAAAAAAATGAATTTTTGACAAAGTAGTTCAGCTTTTAATTAAGTAGTTGATTTTTCAACCAAGAAAGGTGAATTCCAACGAAACATGTAATAGTTGATATTTTAACAAAAAAATATTTCATTATAAAATCTATAACAGTTGAATTCAACCAAAAAACCAAGTAGTTGATATTTTGACCAAAAAAATATGAATTAGTAATTAGTAATAATAGTTGATATTTTAACCAAAAAAGACGCTTTTTCAACAAAATAGTTGAATCTTCAAACAAAACAGATTAATGTTCAACCAGAAATGATACGAATCAAAAAGAAATAGTTAAATTTGGAACCAAAGAGATAAATCTCGAACAAAGAAAAATTAATTTTTAACAAAGAAGATTAATATTCTACCAAAAGAGACGAATTATCAACAAAATACATGAATTTTCAACAAAATACTTGAATTTTCAATTATAAAAGATACATTTCAAACAGATAATTGAATTTTCAGCTAAAAAGGATCAATTTTCAACCGAAAATGGAATACTTACATTTCCGATTAAAAAAATTAATTTTCAACCGAAAGTGAAACGAATTTTCAACACAATAATTAAATTTTCAACCAAAGATATGAATCTTGAACCGAAAAAATGAACCTTCAGCAAAACTAAACAGTAGAATTTTTGACCACACATGATGAATTCCAAACCGAAAATATAATAATAGTAGACATTTTAACAGAAAAAAAATTAACTTATAATCAAAAATAGTTGGATTTTTTCATTGTGTTCTATTAATTCAGTTTAAATAATTTTTTTCTCGAAAAGTCAGTTTTTTCATAAAAATCATTACTATTGGTCTAGTGGAATATTCATTAACATTGGTTAATTGATTTTCAATTAATTAAACAAATGGGATTTTTTTAAATAATTTTTTTCCAGAAATTCGTTTTTTTTATTAAAAATGATTACTATTTGTCTCGTGGAATATTTATCAATATTGGTTAATTAATTTTTAATTATTCAAACGAATTCCATTTGTTTAAATGATTTGTTTTCAGAAAATTCATTTTTATATGTTCCTGTTAAAAAGATAAGTGATTGTTGAAAAAATTCAGAAGTGTAAAAAAAATTATTGTTTTTAACAATCAGAAGTTTTAATAATAATAGCAGAAAAGAGAAATTTCAAAATTTTGTGGAAAAAATATTGTTTAAACAAATTAAATGTTGCTAAAAATGAATAATCATTTATTGTTTTAATAATTGGCAAATATTTTTTAATAAATTCATGTCACTTAATGGTAACAAACTACCAGTTCGACCAATTTTTGAAACAAATGGAATTTGTTTAAATAATTAAAAATAAATTAACCAATGTTGCAAATATTACACTAAACAAATAGTAATAATTTGTAATCGAAAAAAAACGAATTTTTGAGAAAAAAAAATTATTTAAACGAATCCCATTTGTTTAAATAATTGAAACGTTGTTGAAAATTCGTCTTTCTTGGTTGGATTCAACTGTTTTTTGTTTCAAACTAAAATCTTTTTTAGTTGAATTATCAACTATTGCATTTTTCGTTGAGAATTCACATTTTTTGCTTGAAAATTCAACTACTTGGTTGAAAGTTGAACGACTTTGCTAAAAATTTATTTTTATTGGCCGCAGATTCATCATTTTAGTTAAAAGTTAATTTCTTTGTTCCGCAATTTAACTATTTTGTTGAAAAAATTTTTCTTGAAAATTTATGTTTTTTAGAGTGAACAGTCCACTATTCAAATGAAAATTAGTCTTTTTTGGAAGAAATGAAAATGAAAACTCGTCTTTTTCGGAAGAAATATGATTTTCCTGGTTGAAAGTTCTACTATTTGGTTGAAAATTTCTGTATTTTGTTGAAAAATCATTTTATTCGGCAGAAAATTGATCTTTTTAGTTGAAATGCAACTGTTTGGTAGAAAATTAATCTGTTTTGGTTGAGCATGCAACTACTTTGTTGAAAATTAGTCTTTCTTGGTTGAATTTAACTGTTCTCAATTTCAAATTAAAAATCTTTTTTAGTTGAAATATCAACTATTACATTTTTTGTCGAGAATTCGCCTTTTTTGCTTGAAAATTCAACTACTTACTTGAAAGTTGAACGACTTTGTTAAAAACTCATTTTTTTGGTAGCAGATTAATCATTTTAGTTGAAAACTCATTTCTTTGTTTCAACATTTAACAATTTTTTTGAAAATTCGTTTTTTTCCTTGAAAATTTATCTTTTTAGAGTGAAAATTCCACTATTTAATTGAAAATTCGTCTTTTCTGGAAGAAATAAAATCTTCCTGGTTGAAAATCCTACTACTTGGTTGAAAATTTCTGTATTTTGTTGAAAATGTATCTTTTTTAGCAGACGCATAATCTTCTTGGTTGAGAAATCAACTATTTGGGTGAAAATTGATGTATTTTATTGAAAATTCATCTCTTCTGGTAGAAAATTAATCTTTTCAGTTAAAAATGCAACTTTTTCGTAGAAAATCAATCTGTTTTTGGTGAGCATTTAACTACTTTGTTGAAAATCTTTTTTAGTTGAAACTTTCTATTTTTTAGTTGAAAATTCAACTATTTGGTTGAAAATGTATGTATTTTGCTCAAAATTCATTTTTTGGTTGATGATTCATAATTTAATTTGAAAATTCATCTTTTTGTTTGAAAATTTGACTATTTTATGTAAAATTCGTTTTTATCATGTTTTTTATTATGTTTTTGTATCATGTTTTTTGTTGAAAATTCAACTCTTTTGTTGAAAATTTGTGTTTCTTGGTACTATTTTTTTTAAATTCATGTACCTTGCTGAAAATTTCTCTCTTTTGTAGAAAGTTAATCTTCTTGGTTGAAAATTCATCTTTTTAGCCAAAAATTCACCTATTTGGATAAAAATTCATCTATTTTGTACAAAATACTGTATTACAGTGCTTGATACTGTACGCATGTATCTTAAAAAATAGTTTTTAGATAATAGAACAAACTTACTCTGCGACATTGCAAAACTTCGCAGAGGGATGAAAAACTGACACCAAATTCGCACTTGTCACAATCATTGCCACAAGTTTCGCACACGATTCTTTCTTCCTCTCGATCCCTTATCGACGGATAAGCAATGCACCTTAAAAAAAAATAATAATTAATTCAATTTTATTTTTATTTTTATTTTTAATTTTTATTTAATTAACTAGAAAGCGAAGTACAATAAATAATATATGAAATAATATAAAATAATTTAACAAAAAAATACAAGAATATTTTCCTCCATTTCATTAAATATTCCTTCAATACCGGGATCACAGTCAGTCCCTTATTCCCCTTTCCTTTCTTTTTTTTTTTTTTTTTGAAGCTGCGATTAATGTTTGAAATCGAAACCTTTAATATTCAAAAATGCGCGCCACAATTGTGCATATATGAGCGATTCGCATCTTAAAAAAATAGAAAATTTACAGAAAATTAGATTTGAGAATTTTGAGAAAGATTTCAAAAGCATCTCAATTCAGAAGCCTTTCAATTACAATTTTTTTCAATTTGAACGAATTTGAATAATATTTAAGGATACTTTAAGGAATATTTTTTTGTTTCGCTCGAAACATCTGAATTTTGAAACTTTGAATTCAATTTTTGCAATAAATATAAATGTACGATATCCACAAAATGACAATGTTCTTAATTTTTTTTAAGAAGACTTTCTTGATGATCCAAAGGCTGAAAAACTACAAAAATTTGAAAGCCTCTGATTCAAATACCTTAAAATTTGACAAATTTCTCATTAAAAAGTTTAAAAATTGAAAAACGAAATTTTAGAACCCATCAAATAATTCAAAAGCTTTCAGATTCCAAAGGCTTTAGTTTGAAAAGTAACTTATAAATTTGAACCTCTTTAACAACCTCTTCAATTAATGAAAAAATGTAGAAACTTTTGAATTCAAAATTTTGTATTTCAGAGGATTTGCATTAAAAAAAAAAAAGAAAATTTAGAGAAAATTCAGTTTGAAACTATTTAAATTTAAAGGCCCTTACCAAATAATTCTATAAACTCCCAATTTGAGAAAGATTATTAAAGCTTCTAAATTTGAATGAATTTTCTTGAAATTGAAAAATTTGAAAGTTGAAAAACTAGCAAATTCGAAAGTGTTTGCAATTCAAATATATGTACCTTAAAATTTGAAAAAATTCTAATCAAAAAGTTTCAAAATTGAAAAACGAATTTTCAGAACCTATCAATTAATTCAAAAGCCCTCAGATTTCAAAGGCTTCAGTTTGAAAAAAAACTTACAAATTTGATCCTCTTTGATGAATAAAAAAATGTAGAAACTTTTAAATTTGAAATTTTGTATTCGAAAGGATCAGCTTTTTAAAAAAATGAAAAATTCAGAGGAAATGCTGTTTGAAACTATTCAAATTTAATGGCCCGTACCAAATAATTCTCTAAACTCCTAATTTGAGGAAGATTATTAAAGCTTCTAAATTTGAATGAATTTTCTTGAAATTAGAAAATTTGAAAGCTGAAAAACTAGCAAATTCGAAAGTGTTTGCAATTCAACTATATGTACCTTAAAATTTCAAAAAATTCTAATCAAAAAGTTTTAAAATTGAAAAACGAATTTTCAGAACCCATCAATTAATTCAAAAGCCCTGAGATTCCAAACTATCTAAACTAAATTGACTAAAGATTGAAAAACGAAATTTAAAACCCATCAAATAATTCAGAAGCTTTTAGATTCCAAAGGCTCCAATTGAAACAAAAAAAGAATTTGAAGCTCTTTAATTAATGAAAAAAAATTTATAAACTAGAAACTAGAAATGTAGAAATTTAAAATTTGAAAGGATCCGAAGGAGCATCCATGATTATCAACAAAAAAATTTTAAAACACAAAATTAATACAAACAACACAAAACACAAAATTAAAATACGAATAAAGGTTGGTAGTACAGAACTAGATGAACAACATTTTATCAAAAATGTGTTTCTTGCATGAAAAAATCATAAAGAATCAAATACATATTGCATTGTGGTGAAACGATTTTTTCAAAATATCATTTTTTGATACAATGATTTTCTTTTTTTAATTTAATAAAATTGTAACGTAGTGATAATTTTTTCAACCTCATAGCATTGATATTTCTTGAAATTATCATTTATTGACAAAAATATATATTTTCTTATTTTTTTTTGGATTTTTCTGCAAGAAATTTTCTCTTAATCGGGTAATTCTTTTACATCAAACTTTGTTTACCCGTATTTAGAAACGTAATTATGCTTTTTTTTTAAACTTTATAAATTCAAAAAAAAAATTTGATATAAAGAATCCAGAGATACATTTTTTCTTACAAAAAAAATTGAAAAATGAAAATAAAACAAAATTCCCCCCTTTTTCGAAGAAAAATTCCCCTATTTTCCCTGCGATTGAACTGCTGAACCACTGTGATCCCTATTAGTATATAATTTGTATTTATTACTATACAATATATGTTTTGAAAGTGAAAGAAATATTGCAAATTAATTGAATAATATGGATTAAAATAAAAAATATATTCTTACAAAGGCAGGACTGTGACCAATAGGAAGGCGCCTACACTTTGAATGGCCATCCTTTTGTTCGGAATATCTGAAAAATAAAATTAATAATAATATTTACCAGTGAAAATGTCTCTTTGATGTTTTATAAAATAATGTGAGATTAAACGAGCTCATTTCGAAATTTTATGACTAAGATTACAATAAATTGGAAATTATGCACAAAACATTCCGAATCGAACAGATTAAGGTTCAAATTTCGAAAAGTAGAAAATTTCGGATTTGAATCTTAATTTTGAATAAATTTGGTTTGCAGACGTTCAATTTTTTATTTTTTTGTCTTTAGGTCCCGAAATAAAAAATGTTCAACTTCCAGGCTTTGAAGTTCCATACTTTTTTACTTTTTTGATACTTTTTTCAGTAAAGTGATATAAAAAATTGATCATAATAACAAATTTCAGTTTAAAAAAATAATAGTAAATAAAAGGAAGGTATGCCTAAGGAAACAACTCTACCTTTCAAAAAAGTTCGATTTCACCTTTTTTGAATGTTAAATTCAGTTGTTAACTTTTTATCAATTATGAAATCATTCAACTTACAATGCTCAATTCTGAAATCTTCTCTTAAAACATTTTCCATGTTAGGTCTACATGTTTAAGCGTCCATTTTCATTTTAAAGAATTTTAAAAGGCAATTTTGAAGACTTAAACAATTAAAAATTAAAAGAGTTTGAAATTGAAATTTTTTTATAGAAAAAGTTTAAAGTAAATCAACTATAGATAATAATTAATTGATGATTTTTAAACTTGAACTGTAGTTCGAGTATGAAAAATGAACAATGATTGATTTCACAAGACGATTCTGCATATGATCAAAATATAAAAATTTACAGATTTTAACGTTAAAAATTGAACTGTTTCAATTCGAGAGCCTTAGTAGTTGTCGCGTCGCTTATAAATTCAATGATGTTGATTTCTTATTTTTGAATACATTCTATTTCCAAATGTCATTTACCATTTTTCGAAACCTGATTTAGCCATAAAATTATGAGACAGGCCTAAAATGCCATTTCAAAGAACATCTGAATATTTATCTGTTCATGAAGCCCGATCTTCATGTAAAATCTTCTAAGAATATTATCCTGTTCAAAAGGAGAAAATTGGTTTCCAAAATTTATTGCTATAAGTCTCGAGCATATTCACTAGAGAATATATTCTCTTGGGCCCTTTATTATGGTACTCCTCTAAAGGGTACAAATATCTCAATTATCGCACAACGGCGCTTCCAGATTTATAATAATCTCCTCAGCGTCAAAATGCACAAACTAGGCAAACTAAACGTAGAGAAAGACCGTAAGTGGGCGTGAACGACATTTTTCCACTTCAAATTATTTTTGTCCAATAGAAATTGTCATCCCTTCCAAAAATATAAGTGCATTCAGCACCCTCGATTTCTCTCAAGTTCTTGAGTTTAACCAGTTGCCTATTCACCACACTAAGTATGCTTCAAGGAATAAATTATGTTAGACAACATATCGTCTCTCGTTTTTTAATACATCACAACTATAGATAATATCAGCAACTGATATTATTTAGATAAATATTTAACGATCATTCGAAATGAGAAATAATTCTCATATGGTGAATGTTATACAATAGATATCGTTACCGAGGTCAGTTTATTATATTTGTCAACTTTGAACATGATCCTTCGAGCCGGATTAAGAGTGTAACAGTGTAGCAGCATACGTAGTTTTCATAAAAACTCATGATTAAACAACTCATAAACGTTTAACAATTTAAGACAGTGACTGTTAAAAATCAGTGTTTTGCTTTGAAAAACGATAAAGCAACAGTGAACAGTGACTGTATGAACTTTAAAAACGAATAAAGCAACTACCGTTAGTGCTTAATTCAACTTGAACTTCATCATATTATATATTTGAAAACGGGAACAATATATTCCCGCAACTGCACAATCCAACTCGAATGAGTCTCAAGGAAGCAGCCTTTACCTCCAGGAATACAACCCTTTAAAGGATTCAACATCAGTAAAATTCAAACAGTAAGGTAGGCTCATTTACAATCATCATCAACACAAGAGTCTGATTTAATGAATCTAAATGTTCGAGTAGATAAATTTAAACAAATCTTTGTCGATTTTAAACAAGTTTCGGACGAACTTGAAATTTTGGAAGAAAATCATGATCACTCGACAGAGAGATATGAAATCCAGGAAGTTTACCTTGATTCAATAACCGAATCAGAGCATTTAGCTAAACAGGTAGCTGATATGGCTCCTCACAGTTCTCCCGATGTTGAAAACGATTCTCATGATACACATGGAGAATCCTCTCGTAACACAGTAACACAGTAAGCCTTTCTCCCAAATTTTTGCAGTAAATATGAAGATTGACTATCCTTTAAAGATGCCTTTACTTCAATGATCCATTATCAATCTGATTCAAATAATATTGAAAAATTACAATATTTAAAATCTGCAGTAACTGGAGAAGCTGAAAATAAAATAAAACACATCTTAATCACCGACGTTAACTACGATCGGGCGTAGAAGTTACTGCAAAGCGCATTTTCTGATAGACGCTTGATTACATCAAGACACTTGAGCCTTCTCTTGCGGCTTCCTGTTCAAGAAAAGGAATCCGCAGAAGGTTTGAGACGTTCAACTGATGAAGCCCAGCAACATTCAGAATCCTTAAAAACTGCAGAAGTTAACTTGAATGATCAAATTTTCGTACAAATTTTAGAAGAAAAATTGCACGTTAACGGCGGAGAAATGGAAGGAAACATTAAAACGCGATACGTTCTCAAAATTAGAGGAAATGTTCGAATTTTTATATAAGGCGGCATCTAGACTATCGAAGCGTAACAGTCACAGCAGTCTGATAAAAAAAATAATTCTCGGAGAACGACGAGATAAACATTTCTTTCGAAAACCGGTGAATCGTGTCCAATTTGTATCGAAAACCGACATCCCTTCTATAGATGCAAAAAATTTCGCAGTTTGTCAATACCTCATCGCATTCAAGCAGCAAGAGATGCCTCTCTATGCCTGACCTGCTTAAGAATAAACGGAGAGAAGTCGTGTAATTTCACGAAATGTCCGGTCTGTGAGGAACCTCACAATGCCTTGCTCCATATGTTAAAGGAGCAAGTTATGCGAAAAAATTGACAATTAAGGGCGGCAGGTACGAAACAAAATAATTTTTCATTGACACTTCAAGCACCAGTGTCCCAATTAATGACTAGTGCAGTAGTAAACGTTCATAACAATGATAATAAATTAATACGTGGTCGTATTTTACTTGACACTTGTTCTTCTGCCAAATTTGTTACAGAAAAATTCGCAAATATACTTGAAGTAGCAAAAAAGAAATGTTCGATTCCTGTAGGAGCAGTGAACGATTTATCCACTGTAACAAAACATGTTATCAAATTGAAAATTCGTTCAACGCATAATTCTTTCAAAAAAACACTTACTTGTTTGACAGTTCCAGAAATTCCCAAACTGGTTCCTAATGAAATAATTTCACGCGAGAAATTGCGAATACCCGCAAATGTACCATTAGCCGATCCACAATTTTATATGCCTGCACCTGTTGATTCATTAATAGGAACAGGCCCCACTTTTTCCATGTTTTGTATAGGGCAAATCGATTTTTCTACTTGTGGAGAAGATTTGTGCATTCAAAAAACACGACTGAGTTGGATAATTGGAGGAACTTTGGGTAATTCAAAATTACATAATAATCAAGTAAATTGTCACATAACCGAGTTACAAAAAAGTGTTAACCGATTTTAGGAAATTGAAGAAGGACAATCTCAAATCCACTTCTCAGCTGAAGAGCTTGAATACGATAAGCACTTTCAGCAATACATTACGCGCAATCAATCAGGTCGATACATCGTAGCTCTACCATTTAAAACCAATGAAGAAACATTCGGTGAGACGCAATCTAGGGCATTAAAATAGTTAAAATCATTATTATACAAATTCACAAAAAATCCTTATTGAGAATCACAATACAGAAAGGTATTAGACGAATATTTAACATCAAGTCACATGACCGAAATCACCGACGGCATTAATGAAAACGGTTTTCATTTACCCCATCACGCGGTAATAAGTAAACAGTTCATCCACTACGCTACGCGTAGTTTTCAATGGATCTGCCAAAACAAATACCGGGCTATCACTTAATGACAAGCTTATGGTGGGCCCTACTATTCAAAGCGAAGTCTCTCTAATCCTCAAATTTCGCTTGCATAATTATGTTATTACAGCAGATATAAAAAAGATGTATCGACAAATTCTCGTACGAAAAGAAGATCGAAAGTATCAACGTAGACTTCAAGTGGACGCGAATGATATCAAAACTTAGGAACTAAAGATGGTCACGTTTGGCCTAGCTTTTGCTGCTTTCTTAGCTATACGTTGTTAACAAAAACTTGCTGAAGATGAGGGACATAAATTCCCCACGGCGTCACGCGTATTAACGAAGGACATGTACATGGACAATTTAGTTTCTGGCGCTGACTCGATTAAAACAGCAATAGAAATTAGGGATGAAATCACGGAATTATTAAAACTCGGAGGTTTCAGTTTTCGATAATGGGGATCAAATGATTCACGGATTTTACGCGACTTATACGAAGAAAATATAATGCCCAATTGTCAGTTAGATGCTTGTCATTTAGACACACAGCAATCTGTGAAAACTTCAGGTATCATCTAGAATGCACAAAACGATTGCATGACGTACATCGCCAAGCCAGTAGCTGCAGAAGTGATAAAATCGAAACGAACAATTCTGTCCGAAATTGCCAAAATCTTTGATCCTTTAGGTCTATTAGGACCAATAATTTTATACGTAAAACGAATCATGCCATGGCTTTGGCAATTAAAATTAGACTGGTATGAATCAGTCCCTAACAGTGTGTTTACCACTTGTATGGAATTCCGTGACCAACCTCCAGTTATTAATAACGTATCCTTTAAAAGAAACGTCCTAATTACTGGTGCAATTAGTGTTCGATTGCATGGTTTCTGTGATGCAAGTGAGAGTGGCTACGGAGCATGTATTTATTTAAGATCACTAGATTCAACCGGAAACATAAGTTCAACGTTATTTTATGCGAAATCGCGAGTAGCACCATTGAAAAATGTTTGGTTGCCACGACTCGAGCTGTGTGGGGCTCAGCTTCTTGCTAAGCTCATCACGCAAACCACTGCTATCACGGAAATTTCTTACGAGAAGGTCGTATTGTGGTCAGATTCCACAATTACATTACACTGGATTCACACTTCGCCACATTTGCTAAAAACATTTGAAGCAAATCGTGTCGCTGATATTCCAAATCAATACAATCCAAGTCAATGGCGTCACATTCGATCGGAAGATAATCCAGCTGATGCATTATTACGAGGCCAGCTTCCGAACGAATTTGTGAAAAACGCACAATGGATTAACGGACCACAGTGGCTTAATCAAAATGAAATGAACTGATCGAATCTTGAACTGAACACTTTAAGCATAGTGCCAGGAATGAAAGAGGTTTCATGTCTTGTTAGTGACACTACAAATTGCGATCTTTTACTTAAGTACTCTTCTTATAACAAATTGAAACGAATGGTCGCATATTGTATGCGTTTTCAATTTCAAAAACAACATCAGGGTCTTTTGAAGGTCGCAGAATAGCAGAATGCAGAAAAACCCGTTATTAAATTAATTCAAAGTATCGTCCATTATCACCAACAAAACCATCACTCTGGTATCCAGAATACACTTTATGCGTTGCGATGTAATTTCTGGTTACCTGATGGACGGAGTCAAATACGAAAAAGTAATTCGAAAATGCGTAAGATGCTTTCGCGTAAATCCTTCGGTACCAGAATATACGATGGGGAGTTTACCAAGTGTTAGATCAACTCCAGCTCGATCATTTTGCAATGCAGGGGCCGACTACTGCGGACCTTTTTACATCAAAGAAAATAAATTTTGAAACCGTACGCGTGTGAAGGTCTACGTAGCCGTTTTTGTTTGTCTCGTCGTTGAAGCCGTTCATCTCCAAGTTGTTAGCGATATGACGAGTGACGGTTTCGTTGCAGCATTAAAGCGATTCATTGTTCGAAGAGGCAAACCTTCAAATATTTACTTCGACAATGGAAAAAATTTTATAGGAACACACAATGAGCTGCGAGAACTTTATGTTCTCTTGAATTCGGAAGCTCATCAACAAAAGTGTCATCATTTTTTAACGAATCAAACCATAACGTAACACTTTATTCCTCCTCTTTCTTCTCACTTCGGGGGTATCTGGGAATCAGCCGTTAAATGTTTTAAGCAGCATTTTAGAGGAGTAGTCTCCGACCAATTATTCTCTTTTAAAGAATTCAATACTGAAACATCAAACAACAGGCTGTCCAGCTGGCAACAGCTGAAGTTGAATATTTGAATGAATTGAATATTCGCCACATATGTAAGACAGGTAAACATAGGATTCAGGAGGGAACAATTGTCCTTCTTAAAGAGGAGAATTTACCACCAATGCAATGGGTATTGGAACGTGTCATCAAAACTCATTCAGAAAACGATGGAGTTATTAGTCCAGTCACTGCCAAGACTGCAAACAACGAATTAAAGCGAAATGTAAAAAAATTAATAATAGATTTAATGCTTTCACGATGATTCATTATGATGAAAGGAGGTGTTTCGGGTTTCAATCGTG
>JAUMHM010000071.1:21646380-21658347 GCA_032362435.1 Melikaiella ostensackeni | reverse complement strand
TCAAAAAATTGATTTTTTTATTTTGAAAATTTTCTTTTTTTGAGACGATCGGACAATTGTTTTACGCGTTTTCGAGCATCGGGCTGGTTATTGCATCCAGCGGCTCACTTATTGATTGATCAATTTACTATTGCTAAGGAAAATTTTTCCGATTATCTAGGTCTTCAGTCTTGTACCGTGAACTGTTTACTACAAATCGTAATCGGGCCGGTCATTACGAATAACAAAAGTGAGATTAAGTAATCAGTGTGTTATAACTGTGAACCCATGGCCAAGAGCGTGATTGACCACCTCAGAAACAATCTTCTCTTCAGAAATCATTCTTTCTTTTTTGTAAATCATTTGAATAAATATTCGATTTTTATCGATTTGTTACATATTGTAACAAGTTTGTTACTAATTTAGGTTTTTTACGTTTTGTTATATATTTTTTACATACTTGTTACATTTCCAGCAATAAATTTCTTCTATTTATCATAATAATGAATCGCATTATCATTTTTAATCGTGATTATACAGAATCCAAGAGTTATATAACTGTAATGTAACGTTCAGGGTGGACGTTGAACCGAGAAATGACCGAAAACTTTTTTAAGCCGGGAGAAACCGTTTTTTAAATGTTAAATTTAATTATTAACTTCTTCAATTATAAAATTATTCAGTTTACATCACATAATTCTAAAATATTTTACTTAAAGAATTTTCCAATTCAGGCCTTCATTTTCAAGCATAAATTTTCAATTTAAAGAATTTTAAAATACAATTTTCAAGACTCAAACAATTAAAAATTAAAAGCGTTTTAATTTGGAAATTTTGAAAAAAAACTTGTTAAATAGTTAAAACTCAAATATAAATTAATTAATGATATTTATAATTGAATAATAGTTTGAGTATTGAAAATTGAATAATAATTGATTTTACAAGACAATTTCAAATTATTAGATTCATAATTAAACGCTTTTATTCAATTTCAAATTCTATTTTAATATTGTTTGAGTCTAAGTATATTTCATTTTTAACACATGAAATTTGAAATTATTCAATTAATTTTTTTTATTTAGCAATATTTGGTTGTTTATTCGAAACTAGCAATTATCAATCAAATATTAAAAACTAAATTATTTGAAAAAGAAAGCCTTGAATCGTTAAAATTCCAGAGTGTTAAATTTAAACTTTAAACCGTCACAATATTAATTGTTCCATATTTTTTAAAATGTTTAATTTGTAAGTGAAAATGTTTAATTTTGATGTATAAATAACAAATGAACAATTTTAATTTTAAACGCCTTTAAACTTCAATCTTAAACGCTTAAATTGAAATAATTCGACTTCAAAAGATTTATGTATAAAAAGATGTTCGAATTTCACAATCATAATTCTAAAAAAAGGATAAAATTTGTGATTTAATTTTTGTTCGCATTCGAAAAGGAACTTTTTTATTTTTTACATTTTTATTGAGTTGAAAGCGGGTAAATTTTCTATTTTTACCATTTTTTTTTATTTGGAAAGAAAGAAATTTTGGTTCTCATTAATTTATGAATTGGAAGAAGGATAATTTTTTATTTTTAAGATTTTTACCCAGTTAGAAGGAAGGAAATTTGTTTTTTTTTTTTAATTTTTTTTAATTGGAAGAAAGACACTTGTTTACTTTTAAGACTTTTATAAAGTTGAAAGGGATGAAATTTTTGTAATTTCTTTTTTTTCTGAATTGGAAGAGGAAAATTTTTTCTTTTTAACATTTTTATTGCGTTGGAAGAGAGAAAATTTTGTTTTTCAATTTTTCCCAAACTGGAAGAGGGGTCTTTTTTTGTTCTCAAGAGTTCTATCGAGTTGGAAGGGAGAAAATTTGTTTTTTTTTTATTTCATTTTCAATTGAAAGGAAGACATTTGTTTATTTTTAAAATTCTTGTAGAGTTCGAAGAGACACCATTTTTGTCATTTTTCTTTTTTCTGAATTGGAAGGGGAAAATTTTTTTTTTTTAACTTTTTTATTGCATTGGAAGAGAAGAAATTTTGGTTTTCAAATTTTTTCTTGAAGTGGAAGAGGGAAATTTCTTTGTCTTTAAGATTTTGATCGAGTTGGAAGGGAGAAAATTTTGTTTTTTAATTTCATTTTTAATGGCAAGGGAGAAATTTGTTTATTTTTAAGATTTTTATAGAGTTTGGAGGGACGAAAGTTTTGTCATTTCTTTTTTTTTATGAATTGGAAGAGGGAACTTTTTCCTTTTTAACATTTTTAATGAGTAGTAAAGGAGGAAATTTTGGTTTCCAACTTTTTATGAACTGGAAGAGGAAAATTTTTGATTTCAAGATTTTTATAGAGTTGGAAGAGGCGAAATTCTTGTCATGTCTTTTTTGTCTGAATTGGAAGAGAAATTTTTTTTCTTTTTAACATTTTTATTGCATTGGAAGAGAGGAAATTTTGGTTTGCAATTTTTCCTGAATTGAAAGAGGGAAATTTTTTTATTTTTAAGATTTTTATAGAGTTGGAAGGAACGAAATTTTGGTTATTTTTTTCTGAATTGAAAGAGGCCATTTTTTCTTTTTAGCATTTTTATCGAGTTGAAAAAGGGAACTTTTCATTTTCAATCTTTCTTCTGAATTGGAAGAGAATAATTTTTTATTTTTTAAATTTTTATTGAGTAGGAAGAGAGGAAATTTAAGTTTTCAATTTTTTCTGAATTAGAAGAGGGACATTTTTTTGTTTTTTAGATTTTCATCGGGTTGGAAAGGAGAAATTTTTTTATTTTAATTTTTAATTGGAAGAGTGAAATTTTTTTAATCTCAAGATTTTTCTAAAGTTGAACGAGACGAAATTTTGGTTCTTTCTTTTCTCAATTAAAAGAGGCCATTTTTATTTTTTACATTTTCATTGAGTTAAAAGGAGGAACTTTTTATTTTCAATCTTTTTTCTGAACTGGAAGAGGGTAATTTTTTATTTTTCACATTTTTATGAAGTTTGAAGGGTGGAAATTTTGGTTTTAATTTTTTTCTGAATTAAAGAGAAACATTTTTTTATTTGTGAGATTTTTATCGAATTGTAAGGGAGGAAATTATTGACTGGAGGGGGGGCAAATTTGGTATTTTTAACATTCAGATGAAAGGGGGGAACTTTTCGTTTTCAATTTTTTACTGAATTAGAAGAGGGACATGTTTTATTTTTAACATTTTTATTAATGTGAGTTAAAAGAGGGGAATAGTTTTAATTTAGAACATTGAAAATGACAGCGTGGATTTATACTTTTAAAATAAAAATGTTTGAACTGCTCAATTTATAAAAGTTTAAGTAACAAATTTTCCAGTTTAATGGCATTTAATCTAAAATTGTTAAATTGGATTGTATTAAAAGCTTCGATTTTAAAAGTGTAAATTGTTGAGCATTTAAATAAAACTTTCTGGATTAAAAATGTTTTAAGCTTCAATTTTTAAAGATTAAAATTCAAGAGAGTTCCTTTTTGAGTACTTCAATTTGTAGTTCAGTCTTGATTACTTCAAATGAAAAAAAAATTCAGTATTAAAAGTTAAAATTTTTTAATTTTAAAACCGTGAAAAATTTTTGAGAACCCTTAAAAAACCGGGATTTTTTTCCTCGATTAAAACGACTACCCTGAACGTTGGAATGATTTGAATCAAACATATAATTAATTTCAAAAGATAATCATAGAATATAATATGAATGAATGTAACAAACAGGAACGTAACAATGTTACGAAACTTTATCATTGCTATTTAAGAAATGCAGTATTTAACAATTATCTGAGTATTTAATTGTATTCTATAATTTAGCGCAATACGTAATGGGTATGTAATTGTTACGCAATTGGTACGTAATTGTTGCACAACTGTTATATAATTGTTATATAATTGAGAAATTATTATATAAATAATATATAACGGTCCATAAAAATGTATTGGTTTTAAGGTTGAGAACTGTTTTCATGATATTTGACCATTTTGAGACTAATGAAGTGTGACTCATGGTTGCTTTGAACCCCTGAGTTACCATGACTGAATCTTATGGTTGTTGTTGTTATGGTCCTCCATTTTTGTGAGTTAGTTTCACACATTTTGAAATTATTTAAAAAGTATTTTTATCAGTTAATTACACTTAATTTAATATAACAATAAAATGATATAGAAGCAAAAAATAATAACCAAATTTTGAAGTTTGAAGAAAAGAAAATTATTATAAAAGTGTGATTTAAAACAAAATTCTGCCCGGAAGAGATATCGATGCCAGTTAAGTAAGGATGCAATTCTTCGCTCCAGTGATATCAATGCTCCAAAACCTTTTGTTTCCAGAATTTTTTAATCCATGTTTCAATTTTTGTAATTTTTCAATTTTTCGAGATATGATTTTGTAATTTTTAGAATTGTTTATCTTTAGTATATTCTATTTAATTTGAAGATAAATGAATTACAAATTCTCAATTATTAACTTGTTTGCTCATTTTTTCTTTAGTATTTTTTTTTACAATTTTATGACATTAGTTATTTTCTTATATTCTTATTTTTATTATGTTAAGTTCTGCTTCTTAATAATAATTGCTTTAAGATAAAATAGAATAAATCATCAAAAATATTTTCAAGTTGAAAAAATTTGGATTGAGCCCCACTCAGATATCTAATGAATAATATTTCGAAAAATGGAAAACTTTTAACACAGTTCGAATACAATTTTTTTCAACCTGATGTTTATTTTAATTAACTCACCGATGAAATCTCGAGATAGAAACAAATCGGGAAATCCGAAATGAACGACGAGGCCGGAAATTGTCCAGGTTGTCCATCGACTCGGTCACAAAACTGAATCTTTTTTTTTTTACAAAATCGATTTCACTCTCCTCTAAGTCCACGAATTTCCTTTCTCGTGGATTTTAAATCCTGCCCAAAAAATTGGGCCTCACTTCTATTTGACCCCCCAGACGATGAATAATTTATTTTAATTTGAAAAATATTTGGAATTAAATGACTGATTAATTTAAATTATTTAATCAATTTCATATTTCATATTTAAATAAAAAATGATTTAGCCTATAAATTTTAGGGGTAAAACTTTTAGAACCAGTCTCGACCGACCAAGAACGAGAAACGGATGAAAGTGGACTTCTGTCCTAGAATGGTACAGTAGTTAATCCCCACTCTTGACAAAGATTTACTGTGTTGGGGATAAGATTTATCATTCTGAGAAATTGAAACTTTCTTAGATAAGTTCTCATTTTTTTGCATATAAATTAATTTTACTTCTCGATTCTTTCAGTTTCAGTGAATTTTACTAAAAATTCGAAATACTGATAGTTTTATTTATTTTTAGATACACTACAGTCGGAAATTATTTACACGGCACGCGCGAGCGTTGCTATAGATTAATTTTTTTTTTGAATCAAGAATTTCTGAAATTTACAGGACTCAATACTTGAAATCTCATCTTCAATCTAAACCAAAAAAACTTGAAAAATCCTGACGGGTTCCCGAGATATGGCTAAGAATGTCCAAGCGTGTCTGCCGCTAGTGTCGGCCGACCTCGCTGCTTAAGCTGACCGAAACTCGACGCAGACACACTTGGACATTTTTAGTCATATCTCGGAAATCTGTCAAGATTTTTGGGTGTTCATATGCTCAAATTGAAGATAAGATGCAACATATTGCATCCTGTAAATTTCAGATATTCACAACAATTTCCCTAGATCATGAGACGAGTTGAAGTCGAGGTATAAAATTCGAAAAAATTTTCAATTTTTTTAGAAAAACTTATCACATGATATATCCTCTTCAAAAATTAAAAAGGTCTCTACTAGGGGTCATTGAACAAGGAACTTTTTAAGCTTCCTAATCGCTTTTAAAAAAAATGTCTAGCCTTATTCCCGACCGAATTATCGTGTCCCAAATCATCAGTGATTTTCAGTAACGCTCGCGCTAGCCGCGTAGATAATTTCCGACAGTACCTATTGTATTTATAAATCTAGTAGATGCATTTTTCAAATTTTCAACGGGATGTATAACTTGAGAAATTGAAAAAAAAAATCAAGAATTTCTCGAATTTTGTACCTCGACTTCAATTCCTGTCATGATCTAGAAAAATTGTAGTAAATATTTGAAATTTACAGGACATAATACTTGAAATCTTATCTTTTATTTGAGCCAAAAAAAAAAGTTAAAAATTCTTGACGGGCCCCCGAAATATAATTAAAAATGTCCAAGCGTGTCTGCCTCGAGTATCGACCGGCCTCGCTACTTAAGCTGGCTGAAACTCGATACAGACACGCTTAGACATTTTTAGTCATATTTCGGAAACCCGTAAAGATTTTTCAGGTTGAATAGGTTGAAATTAAAGATAAGACCCGACATATTACTTCCTGTAAATTTCAGATATTTACAATAATTTGCCTAGATCCTGACACGAGTTAAAATCGAGGTACAAAATTCAAGAAATTTTTGAATTTTTTTAGAAAAACTTATCACATGATATATTATCTTTAGAAAATCAGAAATGTCTCTGCTAGAGGCCACTGGACGAGGAATTTTTTAAGCTTTCTGAACGCTTTTCAAAAAAATGGCTAGCTTAATTTCCAACAGAGATATTGTGTCTCAAAGTTATCAGTGATTTCCAGTAACGCTCTCGCTAGCCGCGTAGATAATTTCCGACAGTATTGTATTTATGAATCTGGTAGATGCATTTTTGGAAATTTCAAGAGGATATATGTGAGAAGTTTTTTTAAAAAACTTCAAGAATTTCTCAAATTTTGTATCTCGACTTTAACCTGTGTCATGATCTAGGAAAATTGTAGTAAATTTTCGAAATTTACAGGACTCAATACTTGAAATCTCATCTTCAATCTAAACAAAAAAAAACTCGAAAAATCTTGACGGGTTTCCGAGATATGACTAAAAATGTCCAAGCGTGTTTGCTTCGAGTGTCGGCCGACCTCGCTGCTTAAGCTGGTTGAAACTCGACACAGATGCTTGGATATTTTTAGACATATCTCGGAAGCCTGTCAAGATTTTTTTAGGGTTTATAGGCTCAAATTAAAGACAAGATTCAGTATATTGCGTCCTCTAAATTTCAGATATTCACTATAATTCTCCTGGATCATAACACGAGTTGAAGTCGAGGTGCAAAATTCGAGAAATTTTTGAATTTTTTAAAAAAACCTTATCACGTGATATATCCTCTTCAAAAAATAAATGAGATCTTTACTAGGGACCATCGACGAGGAATTTTTCAAGTTTTCTAACCGCTTCTTTAAAAAATGTCGAGCCTTATTTCCAACCGAGTTATCGTATTCCAAGTCATCAGTGACTTTTAGTAACGCTTGCGCTAGTCGCGTACATAAATTCCGACGGTATTGTTTTTATGAATCTACTAGATACATTTTTTTAATTTAATTTTTTTAATTTTTTAGTTTTTAATCTTATTTTTTTTAATTTCAGCCAAAAGAAATTGAAAAATCTTGACGGGTTCCAGAGATATGACTAAAAATGTCCAAGCGCGTCTGCCTCGAGTGTCGGCCGTCCTCGCTGCTTAAGCTGGTTGAAACTCGACGCAGATACGCTTGGACATTTTTAGTTATATCTCGGAAACCCGTCAAGATTTTTTAGGTTTTATCGACTCAAATTAAAGATAAAATTCCACAAATTGCGTCCTGTAAATTTCAGATATTTACTACAATTTTCCTAGATCATGCCACGAGTTGAAGTCGAGGTACAAAATTCAAGAAATTTTTGAATTTTTTTAGAAAAACTTATCACATGATATATCCTCCTTAAAAATCAAAAAGGTCTCTACTAGGGGTCATTGGACGAGACATTTTTTAAGCTTTTCATCGGCTTTAAAAGAATATGTCTAGCCTTATTTCCGACCGAGTTATCGTGTCTCAAAATCATCAGTGATTTTTAGTGACGCTTGCACCAGTCGCGTAGATTATTTCCGACGGTATTGTATTTATAAATCTAGTGGAAACATTTTTGAAATTTTCAAGAGGATATATGAGAGAATTGTTTTTAAAAAACTTCAGGAATTTCTCGAATTTTGAACCTGGACTTCAACTCGTGTCATAATCTAGGAAAGTTGTAGTAAATACATAAATCGATTTTATTCCTTGATTCATACAGTTTGAGTGAATTTTACTAAAAGTTTAAAATATTGGTAGTTTTATTCATTTTAAAATACACTACCGTCGGAAATTATCTACACGGCGGACGCGAACGTTACAAAAAATCTCTGATTACTTTGAGACATGATAACTTGGTCGAAAATTTAGATAGACATTTTTAAAAAACGGACAGAAAGCTTATGAAATTCTTTGCCTAATGACTTCCTAGTAAACCCTTTCGTGAATTTTTGAAAAGCATATATAACGTGAGAAATTTTTTTTGAACTTTCATAATTTCTCGAATTTTGTACCTCGACTTCAACTCGTACCATGATCTAGAAAAATTGTAATAAATACTTGAAATTTACAGGAAGCAATACTTGAAATCTTACCTTCAATTTTAGCTGAGAAAACTTAAAAAATCTTGACGGGTTCCCGGGATATGACTAAAAATGTCCGAACGTGTCTGCCTCGAGTGTCGGGGAATCACAAAATTTATTCTTTAAGACGAGACAAATCGATTGATATATTTAACAGGCCTATATGACAAAATAAAATTATGATAGATACCGATTAGTCAATTTGTTTAATGTTTAAAGGATGAAAAAATCTCAATTTTTCAAACACATCAATATTTTAAGTATAAAGTTTATTCGGTTTGATGCAATAAAGTAAAAAATGAATAATAAAAAAGCGCAGGCGAAATCGCCTTCTCCACCTCCTCAGGCTCCTTTTACAATCCAAAATCCCCCTTTCCTTCCTAATTTTCTACCTAAAGAAAAACGAATTTTCAATAAAATACATGAATTTTCAACTATACTGATAAATATGAAAAAAAAATGAATTCTTAACACAGTAGTTCAAATTTTAACTTCTTTTCAAGAAAATCAATTTTCTACCAAAAAATACGACTTTTCAACCAAATAATTGAATTTTCAACTAAAAGAGGTAAATTTGCAACCAAAAATGAAATGGTTAAGTTTCCAGGTAAAGAAATTAATTTTCAACCAAATCAAAAACGAATTTTCAACAAAATATTTAAGTTTTTGAACAAAAAGGTGAATTTTTAACCAAAAAATAAATGATTAACCAAATAGTTTAGTTTTCAACCGAGAAGATTAATTTTGTACCAAAAAAGACGAATTTTCAATAGCATACACGAATTTTTAACCAAGTAGTTAAATTTGAAATTAAAAAAGATTAAATTTCTGCGAAAGGAGATGAAATTTCAAACCAAAAAAACGAATTTTCAACAAAAAGTTTGATTTCAAACTAAAGAGATAAATTTTCAACTTTTCAACTTTTCTATTTATATCAACAATAAATACAAAACAATCCTTCTAGAGGAAGCACAATTTTTATGAAATCATCATAATTAAAGATATATCATTTAATAAACCCGTCCAAACTACTTCGAAGCGGTTTTTTCAATGCAAACTGAATGAATAAAACCCAATAAAAGAATCCAACTATTTTTTTGAAAAGTTGATTTTTTTGCTTAAAAATTTAATTACATATTTTGTTGAAAATGCAACTATTTTGTTAAAAAGTCATCTTTTCGATCATAAATTCAACTACTTGATTGAAAGTTGAACTGCTTTGTCAAAGATTCATTTTTTTGGTTAAAGATTAATTTTTTTATCGAAAATTTAACTATTCCACTCTTAGTTCAAAATTTATCTTTTTTCGTTGAAACTTTTCCTCTTTGGTTGAAAATTCAACTATTTTCTTTCTTTTTTTCATTTTTTTATTGGTTGAGAATTAATTTCTTTAACTGTAAATGTAACTATCCCATTCTTGGTTGATAATTGATCTTTTCTAGTTGAAAATTCTTGTATTTTGTTCAAAATTCATCTTTTTTTGGTTGAATTCAACTATTTTAAATTTCAAATTCAAATCGTGTTTGGTTTAAATATCAACTATTTAATGTTTCGTTGAGAATTCATCGTTTTTGGTTGAAAAATTAATTACTTAGTTTGAAGTTGAAATACTTTGTGAAAAATTCATTTTTTGTTTTGTTGAAGATTTGTCATTTTAGTTGAAAATTCAAACTTCGCCTTTTTTGGTTGAATTCAACTATTTTTAATTTTAAATTCAGATCTTGTTTGGTTGAAATATCAACTTTTACATGTTTCGTTGAGAATTCATCCTTTTTGGTTGAAAAATTAACTACTTGGTTTAAAGTTGAAATACAAATTAATTTTTGTTGTTGTTGAAGATTCTTTATTTTAGTTGAAAATTCAACTATTTGGTTGAAAATTAACTTTTTTCTGTAAAATTCATATTTTCCGGTTGAAAATTCAACTGCTTTGTAGAAAATTCATCTTTTTTGGCGTCGAAATTCAACAGTTCTATTGAAAATTCATCTTCTTGAGTTGAAAATTTTATTATTTTGGTAGAAAATTCAACTACTTGGTTGAAAATCAACATTTTGGTTGAAAATTAATATTTTCGCTTGAAATATTGAACTGTTTACTATTCGTCTTTTTGTCTGTTTGGTTAAAAATTAATCTGTTTTGCTTGAGGAATCAACTATTTTATTGAAAATTCCTCTTTTTTGGTTGAACTCAACTGTTTTTGATTTCAAATTAAAATCCTTTTTGGTTGAAATATCAACAATCATATTTCTCGTTGAGATATCTTTTTTGGTTAAATTCGACTACTTGATTGAAAGTTGAAGTTCTTGGTTAAAAATTCATTTTTTTGTAGAAGATTCATCATCTTAAGTGAGAATTTAACAATTTTGTTTAAAATACATCTGTTTTTGGTTTGAGTTTGATTTTTTTTGTTCAAGAATTCGACCAATTGGTTGAAAATTTATCTTTCTAGCTTGAAAATTCAACTATTCGGTTGCAAATGCAACTGTTTAGTTGATAATTATTTTTTTTCGTTAGAAGTTCAGCTATTTTGTTGAAAATTCTTTTTTTTAAGTTGAAAACTCAACTATTTTTTTTGCTTGAAAGGTGTTTTAGGGTCTTAAAAATAATATACCAAAAGGTGGAGGGCGAAAAAAAATGTCTAAAGGTTCAAATTTTAAATTCTGCCGCAACGCCTCTCAGTTATAAGTTGTATAAGTTTTGTAATACACAGGAATCCCCATATAGGTCCGACTTTGGTTTTTGCCTGAAATGGCATTGGACATATAGCGGAGCGACTCCAACGTAAACAGGCAGAGCCGTATGAACCGCGTCTCTGAACGGTTCGCTTTGTTAGTACGTTAGTGGATAAGTTTGCTGGTTCTAGAGTGCTTAACTTTAAACGCGTTTTTATCGAAACCACTTTTTTTGAACTGGCCGGAAACATAACTTGAACAAATCCTCACTGATCGACCTGAAATTTTAAAGGCATATTCAAAATTGCTTTCTCCAGCGACGTACGTAAGACTTTTTTTTATATCGCATAGTTTTTTTTATAAACAATTTTGTGACGATTTTTTTCATGAAATTTCAAACTTTTTTTCAAAAGTGCATCATGTCGCGAAAAATCAATATATCGAAAAAATCCTTCGTACCTCTCTTGCTGTTGTTCTATAGAATCGAAAAAACTTTGGTTTTTTGTTCCAGCTCAAAAATTGCGGGAGTTAAGTTTCCGGCCGAGTACACCTTAAAAAAAAGGCGCCGACGGAGAAATGCTGCGCAGCGGCCATTTTGTCCATAAACGAACTTGAAAAAAATAGTTTCTGTACTTTATTACTAGTATGACAGAGGAGAGATCGTGTTTTTGAAATGTTCATTTGAAAAATCTATCTGTTATTTCGAAGCACGTATAGTTCAATATTTTTGAGTGTTCTGGAACAATTTTGTTGTGCAGTTGGCATTTCTCCTAGCGAAAATTCAATTTGCGATAAGTATTCCACTTGTAATATTTTATCTTA
>JAUMHM010000071.1:21631158-21646280 GCA_032362435.1 Melikaiella ostensackeni | reverse complement strand
GATCTCTTTATTGCGCCAAAAAAAATTCCCGAAATATGCCTATTTTTTCGTGCTCTACAGTGGCCTAACCCCTTAAGAAAGAATAAAGGAGGATTAATTGAGAAAGAAGTGCGGAGAGAGGATACATAGAAAGATTATGTAGAAAAAAAATGGAAGAGTTAGAGTTAGAGAAGATAGTGTTGAGTGAAGTTTGGGAGGAGTTGAAAGAAAATGTCAAGAACACTAGAGTCATAAAGAAATTTAAAAATAGATCGGAAAAAGATCAAAATTGGACAAAAGTTTGGTGGGACAATGAATTTAAGAAAAATAAAAGGAAGAGTATAATTATTGTAAGAGGGATAAAAGGAAAAGGAATGATTACGTCACAGCCAGAAAGGAATATAGAGAGTTATCTTAACAGAAAGAAGAGAATAAGAAAAAGGAATTAGAGAAGGAAATCAGGAAAAATAAAACAGAAGGGAAGGCTTGGAAGTGAATAAATAAAATAAGGAAGAAAAATGGGGTATAGGGGATAGGATTAGATTAGGCGAAGGGGGAGGAGTATTTAAGAACAAAATTAAGGCTCTAGTGAAATGAAATCTGATGACTGGCAGAGAAGCAAAATAGAAGAAGACGAGAAGGAGTTGGAGGATGAAGGGATAAAAGTCTAGATTAAAAGACTGAAGAAAGGCAAAACGGGACGCAGTGATAGCCTAGGTAATGAGATGTGGATATAAACAGTAGCGACAAAACAAGAATAAGGAGGTGGAAAGAAATAGTGAAAAGAGTATGGAATGGTGAAGGATTCCCAGAGGAATGGAAGGAAGGTATAATAACGCCAATAAAAAAGAAAAGAGAAAAAGAAAAAGTAGAAAAATATAGAGGAATAACTCTATGAAATTTGGCGTACGAAAATATATGCAATGGTTTTAACAGAGAGCTTAAAGAAAGAGGTAGAGGCAAAAAGGATACTACTGGAAAGTAGTAGACAGGAAAAAGTTGTGAGAAACAATGGAGAAAAGAGGAATATAGATAGGACTAATAGAAAGGGTGAGGTAGATTTATAAGGAAACGAGAGATAGGGTAAAAGTTAGCGATAAAACATTAGACGAGTTCTGGACAGAGTGTGCTTTGAGACAGGGGTGCCCGCTGAGCCAATTTCTGTTTGCGGTGTTTATAGCAGACATGGAGGAGGTACTTAAAAAGGATTAGAGGAAGGACTAGTGGTAGGAGCCGGATTATGGTCGTTGGCATACGCGGACGATATTTTATTGGTAGCTAAAGAGGAAGAAGTTTTGGGGAATGTGATGAAAAGACTAGATAAGTACTTGGGAGAAAATGAATTGATTTGGAATGTGGACAAGTCTAAGGTATTAGTTTTGAGAGAAGAAGGGGATAACGGTAAAGGAGAGGGGAAAAGATTGAAGAAGTGAAGGAATTTACGTATTTGGGATTTCTACTTAAGAAAAATGGTAACATCAAAGACCACGTTAAGAAAAGATCGAAAAGAGCGTATATAGCAATAGAAAAGGCTTGGGGTATAGAGGATAAATTATTTGAAGATGATTTTAAGGAAAGAATGTGAATGTTTGAGACGTTGGTATTAAGTGTACTTATGTATGGGATGGAGACTTGGGAGTGGAAGGAATATGAGAAAGTAGAAAGGTTGCATGAAAACTACATTAGATGGACTCTTTGAGTGGACAAATGCACGCCATCCTATATAGTGTTATAGGAGGCAGATAGGGAGAAAATAAGAATGAGAGCAGGTAACAGAGCCTGCAAATGCGAAGAGAAGTTAATGGATAGTGATGGTAGAACAAAAATTAAAGCATGTCTGAAGGAAAGAGAAAATGTAAGGGGGGAAGATAAAGGGATTAAAGAAAGGGAAAGGTATTTGAACAGATGTGGTTGGTTAAAACAGTGGGTTAAGGAAATGCATGAAAGTGGAATGAATGTACAGCAGGATTTGATAGGAAGGGAAGAAGAAAAAGGGAGCAAGAAATAGAAAATAAAATTAGAGAACCTAGGTACAATGAGAAATATAAATGGATAAGAGTAGAAGGAAAACCAATATATCTGGACAGAAAGGGAGAAAGAGAGTCAGAAATTAATTGCACGTGTGAGATATGGAAACACAGAAGATTGGAATAAATATTGGGAACAGAAGAGGAAAGAATATGGATGATTTGTGGGAGAGGTAGGGGTACATTAAAACACTACCTGGAAGATTGTGGGAAAATGAAAAAGGAAGTATGATAATGGGAAAGATTCTGCATGAAAAAGGGAAAGTAGAAGTGGCGTTAAGGCGATGCGTTCGGGTGATGCGTTAAGGCAAGGTGTTGCGTTGAGGCGATGCGTTAAGACAGGGCGTTAAGGCGCTGCGTTAAGGCAAGACGTTAAGGCGATTCGTTGAGGCAAGGCGTTAAGGCGATGCGTTAAGGCAAGGCGATGCATTGAGGTGATGCTTCAAAGCGAGGCGCTAAAGCAATAAGCGAATGTTGGGATGGGAAAGCAATAAGCTAAGTAAGGAAAATGTAATTAATTTAATTTTGTGAAGTCTTTGTCACTATTACTATAAGATTGATGTTATATTATTATATATTATATTATATATTATATATATATAAAATATATATTATATATTATATACATATTATATATTATATTATATTATAAATATTGTAAATATTTATAACCAATGCTGTAGCAGACATAGTCTGCGTATCTTTAGTCCCTAGAGGCTGGAATAAAGCATTTTATATAATAGTGTAATATAATACAACTGTTGACTGGAAAAAAATATTTGAATTTATATAATTATGATTGAAATAATAATTGTTAATGAGAAAATAAAAAGACTTGAAGGAAGTTCCGTTTTGTCTGTACAATGAATTTTTTTATTGGCCATAATGATAATGCTGCAGAATTAGTATCCGACCGATAAGGGAATCCAATTTTTTTTTCTCTTTTTCTCTTATCAGTCGGATTAAAGCGTGAACTCCAGACAAGGAAAATATATATGTATAATATAAATTTACTTAACGATCAACGATTTATTGACATTAGGTAAAACATAGGGATGATTAAGATTAAAAGCGCCTTTATTTTGGGGGTGCAATCCCAACTGAGAATTGGCACCCCCAGACTTGGGGCACCATAATTAAATTGTCCCATAAGCTTCAAAAAATTTGAACTTCGCCTTAATTTAGGGACGAAATAAATTAGGGACTTAGAGACAATAATTTGGAAGTGCCCCTTTTTTGAGACACCTTAACTTATGAGCAACATAACTGAGGGACAAAATAAGTTAGGGGCCCCATAAAAATTAAAAAAACTATTTTAGGGCCACCAAGAGATGGGGTCATTTAGTGGCACCTAGGTGAAAAAAGTTAATATTATTCAACACAAATTTTTTATATAATTTTTAATTAATGAATTCAATGAATCGGATCTAATAATAGCAGATAAAATTTTTCCAAGAATAATCAAAGTCAATGCAAAAGTCAGTGGATAATTATTAAGGAAAAAGTTCAAGACAAATCTGAACGATTACCTTGAATTATTTAGGCTTCGTCATGGATGCGCGCATCGCTGCCGAGATCAAGTCAAGGGTCGATCATATTATTATTGTTAATGATCATAATTAACCCAGACATCGGCCCCCATTAAGAATCGAGTCTACACATAGATTATGCAAAAATAGTGTAAATTAAGGCCGATCTTCCTTGTTTTGATTATACTCATTATACTATTTTAATCCTATCGTCTAATCATCCCCATTTTTCTGTCCTTAATATCCATTTAAAATTATTACAATCAACGTAATTAATTATTCGAATCCGAACTTCATGTGAAGGTTTCTGTAATACTTCTATCAAAACAATTAAGTGATTTTTTTGCACAAATGAAAAAAATTTTAATGGCGGAAGTTTTTTTTCAATTTTTGTTTTTTGAAATATCTCGAAAAATGCTAGGTTTATAAGAAAAAAGTTAAATACAAAAATTGTGGATCTTAAAAGAATACAACTTTTTTGTGTGAAAAATTTTGCTGAAAATGTTACGGATCCCGAGAAAAATGAGAAAAATTGAATTTAACCATTTTCGACTTTTTTTGTATTCAACTCTCCTCTCTTTTCAAGGTACACGCATTAAAATGCCCCTTCCCAGTCCACCCCTTCTCTCACAATTAACTCGATTTACATTTCAGAAAGTTGTATTTTTTTAATATCTACAATTTTTGTGTACCGATTTTTTTTGTAATTCTAATATTTTGCACGATATTAGAGAAAAACCAAATTTGAAAAAAAAAATAAATAAGCTATAACATGCTTTTTGAAATTTTAGACCTCCCTTTGTAAGGATTCATAAGATTTTTGTGGACCCCCCCCCCCTTCTTACGTAAAATTTTATATTTTTTCTCAATATATCAACAATGTATCAGTAATTTTCACTGTAAACGAGATTTCACAGGATTTTAAAGTATTTTAAAGGATTACAAAGTATTTTAAAAATTACAAATTTTGTACGGAATTTAACGAGATTTCCAAAGACTTCGGGGGATTTCATGAGATTTAAATGGATTTCAAAAGATTTCAAGGGATTACGAAAGACCAAAGTCAGAAATGACGTAAGAAGTCAATTTTATTTTCCAAAAATAAGTATAAATCAATGGATACCGAAGGATTTTAATAGGTTTGTAGGGATTTTGAGGTATTTAAGGGAATTAAGGACGAGTTTCGCGAATTAAAAAGGACCTTAAGGGACTTCTATGAGTTTAATCATAATTCAAGAGATTTAAAAAGATTTCAAGAGATACCGAAGGATTTCAACGGATTTCTAGGGATTTTGAGGGATTCAAGGGAATTGAGAACAATTTTCGCGGATTACAAAATATTTTAAGGGATTTCAAGGGATTAGAAGGTATTTCAAAGGACTACAAAGTATTTTATAAAATTACGAATTTCGTACGGAATTTAACGAGATTTCCAAAGATTTTGGGCGATTTCATGAGATTTCAATGGATTTCAAAAGATTTCAAGGGATTTTTAGAGATTTTGAGGGATTTAAGGGAATTAAGAACGAGTTTCGCGAATCAAAAGGATTTTAAGGGACTTCAATGAAATCAATCATAATTCAAGAGATTTTACGAAATTTCAAGAGATACCGAATGATTTCAACGGATTTTTAGGAATTTTGAGAAATTCAAAGGTATTAAGAACGAGTATCGCAGATTACAAAAGATTTTGAGGAAATTGAAGGTATTTCAAAGGATTACAAAGTATTTTAAAACAGTACAAATTTTGTACGGAATTTAATGAAATTTCCGAAGATTTTGGGGGATTTCATGAGATTTGAATGGATTTCAAATGCTTCAAGGGATTTTTAGAGATTTTGAGGAATTCAAAGGAATTAAGAACGAGTTTCGCGAATTAAAAAGGATTTTGAGCGACTTCAATGAGTTTGATCACAATTCAAGAAATCTGACGAGATTTTAAGATATACCGAAGGATTTCAAAGGATTTTTAGGGATTTTGAGGGATTCAAGACAATTAAGAACGAGTTACACGAGTTAAAAAGGATCTTAAGGGACTTCAATGAGTCAAATCATAATTCAAGAGATTTTAAAAGATTTCAAGGGATAACACAGGATTTCAACGGATTTCTAGGCATTTTGAGGGATTCAAGGGAATTAAGAACGAGTTTCACTAATTTAAAAGGATCTTAAGGGACTTCAATGAGTTTAATCATAATTCAAAAGGTTCTACGAGATTTCAAGAGATACCGAAGGATTTCAAGAGATTTTTAGGGATTTTTAGGGATTCAAAGGGATTGAGAACGAGTTTCGCGAATTAAAAAGGACCTTAAGGGACTTCAATTAGTTTAATCATAATTCTAGAGATTTTACAAGATTTCAAGAGATACTGAAGGATTTCAACGGTTTTTCAGGGATTTTGAGGGATTTAAGGAAATTGAGAACGATTTTCGCGGATTGCAAAAGATTTTAAGAGATTTCAAGGTATTTGAAAGTATTTCAAAGGACTACAAAGTATTTTTAGAAATTACAAATTTTGTACGGAATTTAACGAGATTTCCAAAGATTTTGGGGGATTTCATGAGATTTCAATGGATTTTAAAAAATTTTAAGGGATTTGTAGAGATTTTGAGGGATTTAAGGGAATTAAGAATGATTTTCACGGATTACAAAGGATGTCAAAAGAAGTCAAGGGATTTTAAGGGATTTTGAAATATTTTAAAATAAATCACGGGATTTGAAAGGATTTCTAAAGAGATGCCCAAATATTTTCACGAATTTTGAAGGGTCTCAGGGGATTTTTATTGGATTTCGAAGATTTGAAAGCTTTTTAAGCAATTTCCTGAATTTCAAAATATTTTTAAAGATTTCAATGAATTTCAGGCTATAATATCAGATTTTAAAAAAGGTTCAAAAGATTTCAAAGTAAATCAATGGATTTTAGAGGATTTCGTAAAATTTCAGAAGATTTAACGGAATTTCAAAGGACTTCAGAATATTATAAAGGATTTTAAGGGATTTCGAGGAATTTTAATGGCTTCTAAAAGATTCAATAATATTTTCAGGGATTTTAAGGGATTTCGAAATGTTTTTAAAGAAATCACGGCATTTGAAAGAATTTCAATAAGAGATGCCGAAGTATTTTCACGAACTTTGAAGGATCTCAGGGAATCTTGACTGGATTTCAAAGATTTGAAATATTTTTAAGGAATTTCCTAAGATTTCAAATTATTTTTAAAGATTTTAAAGGATTTTGGGGAATAATAACAGATTTTAAGAGGTTTCAAAAGACTCCAAAGCATACCGACGGATTTTATAGAATTTCTTAAGATTTCAAAGGATTTAACAGAATTTCAAAGAATTTCCTAATATTACAAAGCATTTTAAGGGGTTTCGATAAATTTTAATGGCTTCTAAAAGATTTTATAACATTTTTAGGGATTTTAAGGAATTAATAACGACTTCCGCGGAGCGCAAAGGATTTTGAGGGATTTTCAGAGATTTTAAAATATTTTAAAATAAATCACAGGATTTCCAAGGATTTCCGAATATTATAAAGGATTTAAGGTGATTTCAAGGAATTTCATTGGCTTTTAAAAAATTCTAATGGATTTCAAAATATTTTCATGCATTGTGAGGGATTTTAAGAAATTCATAACGATTTTCGCAGATCATAAAGGATTTTAAGGGATTTTAAAGAATTTTAAGAGATTCAGAATGGTTTCGCTGAATTTCAAAGAATTCCCGAATATTATGAAGGATTTTGAGGGATTTCGAGGAATTTTAATGGCTTTTAAGATTTTAATAGATTTTAAAATATTTCAATAAAGTATTTCAACGGAATATTTCAATGAATTTTAAAGGGATTTCAAAGATTTCAAGAGATCGCGTAATATTCGAAATATTTCACGGAATTTCAAGGATTTTAACCCTTTTTTTTAGGGATTTCAAGTGATTTCCACGGATTTTAAAGGATTATAAGGGATTTTTTGAATACTTTGAAGATTTTAAGCGATTTCACGGAATCTGAAATAATTTTAAGGGATTTTCACAGTTTTTAAAGGATTTCAAGGGATTTCCAGGGAGCTTCATATATCGTTTCAAAGGGATTTCCAGAGATTATGTACGATATCCATTTGAAGGATTTCAAGGAATTTTCACATGATTTAACAATTTTTGAGAGATTTACAAATTTTTCAAGCGAATTCACGCGTAAATCCCGCGGGATTTCAAAAAACTGCAAAGATTTTCAGGGATTCCACGAGGTTTCATGAAAAGCGTATAACAGATTTCAAGAATTCTTCTTATTTTTATTCCTTTTTTTTTATTTCTTTTTTTTTTCTTGAAGAAAAAATTCTTATTCAAGCGTTCTTCAAGCAATCTTCTTTTCGACTCTATATTAATTGGACGTATGTAAAATGAAATATTATATTCACAAAAAAAAAAGAAATAAAACAAATAATGATATAATGTGCATAATAGTATAAAAAGTAATTTTAATAGCCAAAAGTGGTTTCAATTAGCATATTTAAAAAAATGATTATAAAGAAAAAATTTACGTGAGAAGTGCTTTGGATTCCCCACCCCCCAGTGAGAATTCGTAAGATTTTCTGGACCCTCTCCCCCACAAAAAAAGCCTTCAATTTGCAAACTTTCAAAAGCTTCTTCAAATTTGATAATCTCGGAACCGAATAATTTTTTGGATTAAATTTAAAATAATTGAATTTATAAATTATAATCCCAATATTATTTATGAGTCTTTGAAATCGATTCTTTATTTTTATTTTTTCAAAAAATTCTTTTGAAATTTTTTTATTTCTATTTGAATTAATGGAATCCAATAAAAAAATCCAATTATTTTTGGTTAAAAGTTACTTTTTATGTTTGGAATGTCTACTATCATATTTTTGGTTTAGGATTCATCTCGTTTGTTTGAAAATTAATTTTTTTTAATCGAAAATTTAACTTTTACATTTTTGGTTGAAACTTGATCTTTTTAAGTTGAAAATTCCAGTATCTAATTGAAAATTTATCTTTTTCAATTGAAAATTCAACTATTTGGTTAAAAATTCATGTGTTTTGTTGATATTTCGTCTTCTTTGGTAGAAAATTAATCTTCATGGTTAAAAAATCATCTTTTCGGATGAAAATTCATTTATTTGGTTGAATGTTAAAAATTCATTTTTTTGTTGTTAAATGTTCATCATTTCAGTTGTAAAATTGAGTATTTTTTTTTTAAATTGTTCTTCTTCTTGGCGGAGAATTGATTTTTTAACTGAAAATGTACCTATTCTATTTTTGGTTGAAAACTTATCTATTTAGTTGAAAATTCATGTATTTTGTTGAAAGTTTGTCTTTTTTAGTAGGGAGTTAATCTTCTTAGTTGAAAGTTCATCCTTGATGGTTAAAAATGTAACTTTTTGGTCGAAGATTCAACTTTTTGTTGAAAATTCGTCTTTTTTGGGTAGAATTCAACTGTTTTTGATTTCAGATTAAAATCTTCTTTGCTTGGCATGTCAACTATTACATGTTTCGTTGAGAATTTTTTGTTGTTGTTCAAATATCAAATAATTGGTTTAAAGTTGAACTACTTTGTAAATTTTTTTTATTCGAGATTCGTCATTTTAATTGGAAATTCAACTATTCGGTTGTAAATTAACTTTTTTGTCGAAAAGTCATATTTTCCGGTAGAAAATTCAACTGTTAAGTTAAAAATTAAACTATTTACTAGAAAATTAGCCTTTTTGTTAAAGAATCATATTTTTAGATTGAAAATTCAACTATTCTCTAGATAAATTTCAATTTGGATTCAAAATTCAACAATTTTGTTGAAAATTCGTCTTTTCCGACGAAATATTAATCTTCTTAGCAGAAAATTCACTTTATTGGTTAAAAATTTAATTATTTGGATAAAAATTTATCTTTCTTGATTGAAAATTCATCTACTTAACTAAAAGTTGATCTAATTTGCTAAAAATTAATTTTTTCTAAAATCAATTCTTTGCTATAAAGTTTATGTATTTTGTTGAAAAGTCATCTATTTTGGTCGAAAATTTAACTTTTTTGTTGAAAAATGGTTCTTTTGGATTGAAAAGTCATTTTTTTGTGGAAAAGTCATATTTCTTGGTTGAAAATTCATCTTTCTTGGTAAAAATCAAATTCTTTGTTGAAAATTCAACTGTCATCTAAAAAATTCGTCTTTTTAGCTTAAAAATTCAACTATTTGGTTGAAAACGCAACTGTTTTTGTTTGAATTGAAATTTTTTTATTGATTGAAAATTCGCTCATTTGCTTGAAAATCCATCTTTTTAAATTAAAAATTCAACTATTTTGTTGAAACTTCAATTATTTTGTTGAAAATTCAACTATTTTGTTAAAGTCATTTTTGTTTGTCAAAAATTTAACTACTTGGTTGTAAATGACAATTTAACTGCTTAGCAGAAAATTAACCTTTTTGTTGAAGAATCATATTTTTTGATTAAAAGGTTAACTATTTTGTAGATAATTCGTCTATTTGGATACAAAATTCAACAATTTTGTTGAAAATTCGTCTTTTCTGATGGAACATTAATCTTCCTGGCAGAAAATTCACTTTTTTATTTAAATTTTAATTATTTGGATAAAAATCCATCTTTCTTGGTTGAAAATTCAACTACTTAGCTGAAAGTTGATCTGCTTTGCTAAAAATTAATTTTTTCTAAAATCACCTCTTTGGTAGAAAGTTCTTATATTTTGTTGAAAAGTTGTCTTTTTGGGTATAAAATAATTCTTTTTTTGATGAAAATTCATCTTTTTCATTGAGTTCAACTGGTTGAAAATTCGTTTCGTTTTTTGTTGAAAAATAATTTCTTAAACTGAAAATTTAACAATTCCATTCTTTATTGAAAACTCATATTTTTTAATTGAAAAGTCATGTATTTTGTAGAAAATTTGTCTTTTGGTAGAACATTAATCTTCTTGGTTAAAAATTCATCTTTGTAGGCTAAAAATTCAGGTGTTTGGTAAAAAATACAACTATTCTGTTGAAAGTTCATTTATTGTGTTGAGAAATCAATTATTTTGTTAAAGTTATCTTTTTTGGTTGAAAATTTAACTTTTTTGTTGAAAATTGGTCCTTTTGGATTGAAGTCATCTTTCTTGCTTGAAAATTCATCTTTCTTGGTGAAAATGAACTTTTTTGTTGAAAATTCAACCATTTTGCTGAAACTGCAATTATTTTGTTGAGAATTCAACTATTTTGTTAAACTCATTTTTGTTTGTCGAAAATTCAATTGTTTTGTTAAAAATTTGTCCTTTTGTATTAAAAAATCATCTTTTACTTTAGAAGAGGGAGCTTTCTTGGTTGAATTTTTTTCTTGATGAATATTCAACTGTATTTTGAAAAATTCGTCTTTTTGGCTTGAAAATTTAACTATTTGCTTAAGAGTTTAATTATTTTGTTAAAAATTCGTCTTTTTTGCCTGAAAGTTTAACTACTTGGTTGTTAATACAACTGTTTGCTTGAAAATTATTTTTTTTGTTTGAAAATTCGTCTTTTTGTCTTGAGATTTCATCTCATTTGGTACAAAATCTTTTTTGGTTGAAAATTCAACTATTCTGTTGAAAATGCAATATATTGGCAACTAAACTCACTAGAAACGCGAAAAAACGCAGAATAAACGTGAAATCCGTGTTCAGTCAACAGCTACGTTAATTGGGGGGGGGGGGGGTTAGAGACTAAACTCCGCTTTTAAGTCGGTCAAAAATAGTTTTATTTTGTTTAAAATAAGGAAAAGTATAAAACATTAACTTTTTATAAATTAATTGGTCATTTGTGCAATTTCGGTGAATAAACGCAATTGTACACAAGTTTTACGTTTCAAGGAGCTTAAGCTCGTGCTTTTGAATCATACGATTTCGTTCTATAGTTTTCCGGAAATGCAGAAGATCTCGAGCCAAATTTGCCTACATTGTGAAAATTAAGTTCCGAATTTACTCAAATAAGTAATTTAGAAGAAAATTATTTGATTCATAAGCGAATTTTCGTGGTGGGCGTCGAGAAGCCTCTTATTTGCGTCGCCCTAGCGAAAGTTTCGTATAGGAATTCATTCCAAATCACTCCGGATTATTCCGGAAACTGTATCCGAACCAATCCAAATTAATCCGAACCAATCCGAACAAATTTTCAATCCGAATGAATCTGAACTCGGATTCATATATACCGAATTTTCAATCCGGTTGAATCCGAATGAATCCGTGTTCAGATTGAATCGGATTCATTTGGATTGGAAATTAGTTTAAATCAATTCGAGTTCGGATTGATTCGGATTGAAAGTTTTGTTGGGACTGAATCGGATTTGAAGTTCGGATTGAATCGGACTGAGTCGGATTAGGTTTTATCCGATTTAGATCGAACGAAATTGAGAACTTTTTTCGGATTGTATCGGATTGATTTGGATTGGTTCGGATACAGATTTCAGAATAATCTGGATTGGTTCGGAATGATTCGGAATGAATGCCTATCCGAAACTTTCGCCGGGGCGTCCTAAAGAGGAAAAGGGAGAATTATATAAATATTCTAAAATATTTAAAAATCAACTTAGGAACAACAATAACTGAGAAAAACAATAATTTCGATGTGCCTCAATTTCTGGACAGTTTTACTCAGGAGCAACATAAATTAGGGACAAAATAAGTTAGGGGCACCATAAAGTATGAGTGCCCTAATTTTAGGAAACTCTACCTCAGTGACATATTATGTTCGGAGCCCTAAATTTGAGATGCGTCAACCATTAGATATGGGTGCCCTAATTTTGGGACGCTTTGAATTAGGGATATGATAAATTAGAAGCAGCATTAATTAGGGGTGTCCTAATTTTTGACACTTCAAGTAAGAGGCACCATAAGTTAGCGGCATCCTAATTTGGGACAGTTTATGTAAGGGGTATTATAATTTAGAGGGCGCTATTAGTTAGAGGTGCCCTTTTCTGGGACACTTTGACTTAGGGACACTATAAGTTGGGAGTGACATTAGTTAGAGGTGCCCTACTTCTGGGACACTTTGAATTAGGGATATGATAAATTAGAAGCATTAATCTGGGATGTCATAATTTTTGACAATTTAAGCTAGAGGCACCATAAGTTAGCGGCATCCTAATTTGGGACACTTTATGTAAGGGGTATTATAATTTAGAGGGCGCTATTAGTTGGGGGTGCCCTTTTCTGGGACACTTTGACTTAGGGACACTATAAGTTGGGGGTGACATTAGTTAGAGGTGCCCTACTTTTGGGACAATTTGAAACGGGGATATGATAAATTAGGAGCAGCATTGATTAGGGGTGTCCTAATTTTTGCCACTTCAAGCTAGAGGCACCATAAGTTAGCGGCGTCCTAATTTGGGACAGTTCAAGTAAGGGGTATTATAATTTAGAGGGCGCTATTAGTTAGGGGTGCCCTTATTTTGGAACACTCCGACTTACGGACACTATAAGTTGGGGGCGCCATTAGTTAGGGGTGCCCTACTTTTGGGACACTTTGTATTACGGATATGATAAAATATAGAAGCACTAATTAGAGGTGACCCAATTTTTTTCACTTTAAGATAGAGGCGCCATAAGTTAGGGGCGACTTTATTTGGGAGACTTTAATTCAGGGACGCCATAGGTTAAGGGACGCTATTAGTTAGATGGGCCCTCATTTCGTGACACTTTGGCTTAGGGACACTATAAGTTAGGGTCATATTAGTTAGGGGCTTCCTACTTTTGGGACACTTTGAATTAAGGATATGATAAATTAGGAGAAGCATTAATTAGGGGTGTCCTAATTTTTGAGATTTTAAGATAGGGGCACCATAAGTTAGGTAACTGTAACTCAAGGGCATCAAAAGTTAAGGGCGTCATAATTTGGGACATTTTAACACAGCGGAACCATAAGTTAGGGGGCGCTATTAGTTAGGGTACCCTAATTTTGGGACACTCTGAATTAGAGATACGATAAATTAGGAGAAGCATTAATTAGAGGTGTCCCAATTTTCGACACCTTAAGATAGAGGCACCATAAGTTATGAAACTGTAACTCAGGGACAGTAAAAGTTAGCGGCGTCATAATTTAAGACACTTTAACCCAGCGGTACCATAAGTTAGGGGGTGTCATTAGTTAGGGGTGCCCTAATTTTGGGACACTTTGAATCAGGAATATGATCATAACTTTAACTCAGGGGTATTGTGTGTTAGGAGGTGCTATTAGTTAGGCGTGCCCTAATTTCGGGACACTGTGACTCAGGTGCATCAGAAATTAGCGGCGTCCTAATTTGGGACACTTAACTCAAAGACGCCATAAGTAAGAGGTACCCTAATTTTGGGAGACTTTAAATTAGGGATATGATAAATTAGGAGCTGTATTAATTAGGGGTATCCTAAGTTTTGTCAATTCGATCAGCTTGGACAGAAATCAGATACTAAAACTCAGGATCATCATAAGTTAGGAGCGCCCTAATGTGGGTCACTTTAATTTAAGGGCACCATGAGTTAGGGGTGCCCTAATTTTAGGACACTTTCACTCAGTGGCACTATAAGTTAGGGGCGTTCTAATTCGGGACACTTTAATTTAGAGCACGATAAGTTAGGGGGCGCTTTTAGTTAGGGGCCATAATTTTGGGACACTTTCACTTACTAGCACTTCAAGTTAGGGGCGACCTAATTTGGGACACTTTAACTCAGATGTGCCATAAGTTACGGGACGCCTTTAATTAGATTTGCCTTAATTTTGGGACATTTTCACTTAGTGGCACTATAAGTTAGGGGCGTCCTGATTTGGGACACTTTAACTCAGGGCCCCATAAGTTAGGGGGTGCTATTAGTTAGGGTTGCCCTAATTTTGGGACACTTTCACTTAGCGGCACTATAAGTTAGGGGCGTCCTAATTTGGGACACTTTAACTCAAGTGTGCCATAAATTAGGGGCCACCATTAATTAGGGGTGCCCTAATTTTGAGACGCTTTGCCTTAGGGGTACTGTAAGTTGGGGGGCGCTATTAGTTAGGATTGCCATAATTTTGGGACACTTTACTTTCAAGTCGTTATATTTTAATTCATATCTAATTCCAACGCCCGAATTTGCAAATTGTAAGTCTGCCTCGAATGCTTTTCTGCTAATGTGGATATTGGCTCGTGTGAAGAAAAACGCTGCTTATTGATGGACGAATAAAGCTGAAGATATGGACAGACTTTCAGAGGTCGTTGCATTTTGACCGTCAGTCTTCGTCCTCTTCAATTCGTGTGAGAAATTTAACCACAAATAACCGCGAGCCTTCCTCTCGCAATTTCAGTTCAAAGAACGTCCACACAATTAAAAAACAAAAACAAAAATATTTTCTTCTTTGAAGATTTAATGTTTCAAGAACGGAAACGATTTTTTATTGAGTTGTTTTTCCTCAATGACGAGCGGAAAAATCTTCTTTGCAATTGAATACTTTTTATATAATTTAAATATTACATTTGTATTGCAAAATGGTGGTAAAATTGAAAAAAAAAGTTTTAAAACTGTTACACAACAGTTACAAAACAATTTTCCTAATTGTTTTAATTGTCATAATTGCCCCCATTGTTCTAAATATATAACACCGTGACTT
>JAUMHM010000071.1:21617851-21631058 GCA_032362435.1 Melikaiella ostensackeni | reverse complement strand
ATATCGCATTATTATGCTACATTTGCCTAAATCTCTTATTAATAGAGAATATTTTTATTTAAGTTCAATAGATTACATTAAATTAAGAAACCGAATTTTTACGTAACATTTATATGACTCTCGCACAAAAATTTACATTTTTCTCGAAAATCATAATCGAGCCAAGAACGTTGGATCAATGAATGGTTATAAAACTCGAGAACGGAAAGGATTTTTTATTGTCTTTAGATGATTTGAATATTGCATTTATATTGAAAAATGGTGGTAAAATTCAAAAAATGTTGTTCTAACATTGCTACACAACAGTTATATAATATTCTTCGAGCATTTACAAAACAATTTTCCTAATTGTTTTAATTTTCATAATTGTCCCCATTGTTCTGAATATATAAAACCGTCACTTTTTATACATAACAATGATGTAACATTTGTTATGTTCCTGTTACATAAACAAAAAATGCCGCAATATTTTGTTACACTTACCTAAATCTCTTATTAATACAGAATATTTTCATTTTAGTTCTATGGATAACATTCAGTTAAGAAACCGAATTGTTATGAACTGTTACGTAACATTTATATAACTTTTGTAAAAAATTAACATTTTTCTCGAAAATCATAACCGAATAAAAAATTTAGGACAGATCGTCATGGATCAATGAATGGTCGCAAAACTCGAGATTGGAAACGATTTTTTACTGTCTTCAGATAATTTAAATGTTGCATTTATATTGAAAAATGGTGGTAAAATTGAAAATTATTGTTCTAAAATCGTTACACGACAATTATATAACATTCTTATAGGAGTTACAAAATAATTTCCCTAATTGTTTCAATTGTTATAATTGTCCCAATTGTTCTGAATGTATAAAACCGTGACTTTTTATACATAACAATGATGTAACATCTGTCATGTTCCTGTTACATAAACTAAAAGTATCGTAATATTATATTACACTCACCTAAATCTCTTATGAATAGAGAATATTTTCATTTTAATTCCATAGATAACATTCAGTTGAGAAGCCGAATTGTTATGTAACTGTTATGTAACATTTATATAACTTTCGCACAAGAATTGAAATTTTTCTCGAAAATCATAATCGAACCAAAAACGTAAGATAGGTCGTCTTGGATCAATGAATGGACGCAAAACTCGAGTCAAAATTAATTGTTCTAAATTTAATCTTGGGGATTTTGCGTTGCTCTAAGCACTTGCCAGATTTTCTCGTTCTTCCTTTCTGCAATGCAGAAATGTTCATTCCCAGTGTCTCATCGAATCTCAAACGTTCCAGACGTGTTTTGCCAAAAATTGCATAGTTTTTGAGTTACTCGTAAAACCACATAGAATATTTTTTAAATAAGTTATCACAAAACTGCCTGGACTATTGTTTTCCTCTAAAAGGAGGTAAGAAGAGATTGAATAATTTTTGTAAAATTATAAAGATTATTTACATTTTCAATAAAGAAATGTCTTAATCCGCAAAAGAAATGTTAAACTTTTTAAAAGAAATATTTTAATCGATTTAAATTTAATCGATTTAAAATTAATTGATTTAAATTTAATCGATTCATCAATTTGCATTCTGTTACAAATTAATTTTTCAAGGGTTCTGTTGAAGAATTCGATTTGTCTATTGCCCTGAAAAATTGCATTTTGATTGAGATTTATGATAATCAGATGACGTCAGTGTTAGGCTACTATACTTCCTCATTTAAAATTTATTGATTATTCATTTAAGACTATACACCCCATCACTGAGAATTTTATTGACGATCTATTTCCTTAATTTATTCAAAGTCCATTCAATCAAAAAGTACTTGAGTACAATAATAAATCATTTAGTAATAAATAATGTTTATAAAATATTTTAATTATTTTATGAATTACTATATTAATAAAATGAATTAATATCGATTGAAAGAGTGCGAATAAATTGCAATAAATATCCAAATAAATATAAAAATTGATCATTATCTTGATGATGGATTAATTGAACCAAATTTATCTATTAGAGTTGCGAAATTTTCAGTGAAATTTCAGATTTCATTGGAGACACTTGAAACAAGACTGCTTTCCTTAAAATGAGCCAAAATAATTACTTTTACGCGCATATCGAAATTCAGGAGCGTATCAATTAAAAATCTTTTATTCTATAAATAAAAAAATTAATACAAAGTTGAAAGAATTAAAGAATTAAGAAGAAAAACAAAAAAATAACAATTAAAAAATCGAGTACAAATTTGAAAAATAAGTTTTTGTGGGAAAATAAAAATATTATTGAAAATTATGCGCTTTTCCTGTTTACAAAACTTTGAAAGCAACGCATTTTCAGCGCCTGATCGAAGAAAGCTTCTATTTGCGTTGTTTTAAACTGTTTACAAGAGTCCAGCTTTAGAAATTAAGATTTAGAAATCAGGCCAAAATCACCCTCGCATTTTTTCAAAACCCTATTTTCGATAACAAATTATTTACAAATTATTTACAAAATTACAAATAAATTATTTAAATAAAACTGTTGATAGAATTGAAACGTTAAAACAATTTAATCGAATTCTGATTGAAATTAGGGTTTTATTTTTAGATTTGAACAAATTTTTATGCTTTTAAAGCACATATTTTGCTTTCAAATTCGAATTTGTTTTAAACTCAAAGGTTCCAAGTTCAATTTTTTCAGAGAAAGCAATCTTGAATATTTTAAAATGAGAAAACCTTATTTTTAATTAATAACTTTAAAATTAGGAAGTTTATAAATTTTTAATCTTGAGAATAAATCTATAAAATTGCCCGATCTTGAAACAAAATTAATAAAAGAACAAAAGTGTTTGATAGAAAACATCTTATTCGTCAAATTTATTTTCATCAGGATGAGTGGATTTTGACAAACAAGGAAACTTTGGTTGAATCATTAATTTACTACCCAGAAACGTCATTTTATAACTATTGTCTTTCATTTTTAATAAAAAAGAAGTTTTAAGATTTTCAACAAGAATATACGATTTCAAAACTTTCTTGTACACAAAACACTTTTTCAAATTGTTGAAAATTTTCTGACAGGGCGTCTACTAACCGGGAAAACCAAGAAATAGGCGGAAATTAAAATTAAACCGGGAAAAACCGATAATTAACCGGGAATACAAATTCGAACCGGAAATCACACTTAAAGTTTTCGAAAACGTGATATTCTTATTAACCATAATAACATGATAAATAATTTAAAGAATTGTAGTAAATATGATAAAAAAAAAGTATTCACAATTATAACTATTCAAAAACTTTATAACAGTGAAGAAGAGTGTTTAAGCTCTGAACAAATGGTTTTTTCTAAGAGATATAATAATTAATAATTAATAATTAATTTTTATGCAATTCTATTTTGTTGCGCGGACCTTTTTGATTTAAATTCACTCATAATTTTTTGAATGTTTTTAAAATTTTCTTGGAGAATGTTGATGTTTGTTTTTGACTTTAGGGTCAGGTAAAATTGAATGCCAATTAAATTGTTTCAAATGTTTCGGCACACTATATCGATTTTTTAAAATAAACTTTATGTTGTATTTTCTAAATCAGGACATATAGATAAAATAAATCTTTTGATTTTTTTTTTTAAATGATCTACAATCTTTTGAAATCTTTTGAAATGTCCGAAATATTTCTGAAATCTTTGCAGAATCTTGGAAATCTGTTGAAATTTTTGATATCTTTGCGAATTTCGCGAAATCTTTCAAACCTTCTAAAATCCTTTGAAATCTTTGAAACCTTTTGGAATCTTTGACATCTTACTGAAATCTTTGAAATTTTCTGAAATCTTCTGAATTACAACTAAGAATCATTTACCAATTAGAATACCAATCTGTTGAAATCTTTTGAAATCTTTATGAAATCTTTGTGAAATGATTTTAAATCTTTTGAAATCTTTTGAAATCTTTATGAAATCTTTGTGAAATGATTTTAAATCTTTTGAAATCTTTTGAATTCTTGACAAAATGATTTTAAATCTTTTGAAATCTTGGAAATCTTCTGAATCATATCTAAGAATTACTTAACAATCTTTGAAATCCCACTGAAATCTTCGAAATTTTAGAAACTTTCTAAAATCTTCCGAAGTATATCTAAGAATAATTAACCAATTGGAATACCGATCTTTTGAAATCTTTTGAAATCTTTGTGAAATGATTTTAAATCTTTCGAATTCTTTATGAAATGATTTAAAATCTTTTGAAATCTTTGTGAACTTCTTTAAAATGTTTGAAATCTTTCTGAAATCTCTGAAACCTTTTGAAATATTTGCGGAATCTTAGAAATCTTCTGAATTATATCTACGAATTATTTACCAATTAGAATACCAATCTTGGAAAACTTACTAAATCTTCTGAAATCTTTGTGAAATGATTTACAATATTTTTACGTCTTTTGACATCTTTATGAAATATTTAAGAAATGGTTTTAAATCTTCTGAAGTATTTTGAATTCTTTATGAAATGCTTTAAAGTCTTTTGAAACCTTTGTGAAATGATTTACAATCTTTTGAAATATTTACGAAATCTTGAAAATTTTCTGAAATCTTTCGAAATTTTTGTGAAATCATTATGAAAACTTTTGAAATCTTTAAAATCTTTGAAATCTTCTAAAATCTTTGAAAGGTTTTGGAATCTTTGAGATCTTATGAATTGTATCTAAGAATTATTTACCAATCTTTGAAATCCTTCTAAAATCTTCACAATATTGGAAATCCTTTGAAATCTTTGTGAATTTCTTTGAAATGTTAATACCAAAGAAATTTAGAATTATATCGAAGAATTATTTACCAATTAGAATACCAAAATCATTAACCAAAGATACTTTTTTAAATAATATTATAAATATATTATAAATAAATAATATTTGGTGGGCGAAAATTAATAGACACCCTGTTTGAATTTCTTCAGATTAAAAAAAAATAAAAGTATTAAAAATCAGTTCAGTTATTATTAAAGTAAAGTGAACGAGAATTATCATTTGAAATAAAAATCCACTTGTCTTTTTTATTCAAATTTAAAAATAAATATTTTTTTCGAAATTTTCTTTCGGGCTATTTCAAAAGTACGTCAACAATTGTGATTAAAATGGAAAGTCAAATGGATTGATAAAGGTTGGTAGCCGACTGCTTGCTCCTCCGGTTATTTTTATTGGCCCTTAAAATTTTTGTTTTCTTAGTTCCGTTTTCTCTGTCTTTATTTTGATCGCAAATTCTCAGACACAAGAATTTTTTGAGAAATTTCCGAAATCGGAACGAGGATCTTGTGCTGTTTACAATTTATATTCGCCGATTAAGAATTCCGATGCTTCGGATCCAAAAATAATCGAGAGTTGCTGAATATAGAAAATTTGAGCTCGATGCAGAAACGTGGGACGTGACTCGGATTCATGCCAAAAAAGCGTTCAAGAAACAGAAATGGCGAGAATTCTTCAAAATACAATCATAAAATGAAAATTATTCGAAAGTTTCATCAAAAAGTGAAATTTTGATTAATTTTTATATTAAATAAAGAGTAGTAACCCCCGTAGTGGGCCACCTATCTGTAGTAAGTTACTCCATGCAAAATAAGTATTTATGTGAATAATTATTATAGATATTCATTCAGTAACAGTCGACACCATCAAATAAAATAATGATCCGAACAAATAATAATTATAAATATTTATTAAACAATACATTAAATTCTTTGACATGGGGTGGCCTACTATTAGAGTCGTTACTCTAATCTGCCCTAATATAAGAATAATTTAATAAAAGAATATAAGAATCTTAGAAATACATTTAAAAATTTAGGCAATTTTTGTTGTAATTTTTTGTTTTATATTGTATTCAGTAGAATTTTTTATTTTTCAGGAGGTCAAAAATGGGGATGATAACGCGAGTACGGGGCCGTGTTAGAGCAAATTCCTTTGGAGTGGATAAAGAAAAAACAGCCCAAAGTATTTGTCTTTTAAGTGCAGTTCTTTTGCTGCCCTATTGCCCCAGGGGGCCCCTTCCTTTATTGCCCCCTCCGGCACCAGCACTTTATTCGGCCCTGGTACTTCCGGTAGTTTTTAGTGCAAACTACAGGTACCCTGTTTCCGCCCTGAAGACCCTCGTCGAAGCTACCAGAGGTCAGTCATCACAATTATTTATTATTGACAATTTATATAACAAAATTCTGTTCCGAAAATTTTCTTTTAATGGATTTTAAAGAGAAAGAGCTCGTGTCATGAATTTTACCAAAATTAAGTAAAAAATATTTTAGAAATTTGACAATTCTTTAATTTTGGGTCTTGTTTTAATATAATTAGTTTTAAAAAATTGAAGTTATATTGAAATTGAGATACAGAATCAAGAACGAATTCTGAATTCGAAATTATAGAGAATTTTGAGGTGTAGAATTTCTATAATAAAAAAAATCTAATCACTTCTTCTGATGAGAAAAACAATAGAATTGATTTTATTTTAATACAAACAGGGAAAAATTTTCCAAAGATTTGAAATGTTTAAAACAAACAAAATTTACAAGCCGAATCGCATTTTATTAAAAGTACAAAAACCAGCAATTTCGGGAACTATTAAAGAAAAACAATTTTAAAAACAAAATATGAAAAACACCTATTTCAACTTGTTTTAAACATTTTATTAGGCAATTAGAGATTGCTAAATATTTATCTTTAGGAAACGAAATTTACCTAAGTAGACGAAATTTTCAAAATTTCTAATCTTTAAGGAAGTTAGTGAAATTACCCAACTCATTTAAATTAATTTAAATAAAATAACAATAACTTTCGATATAAAACTGCAATATGTATCTCGAATTCGAAAATTTAGAAAAATTGAAGTTTAAAAAATATAATATGTGAAGAATTTGTAAAAAAAAGTTTGGTTTATGTAGAACTAAGCCTAATTTCTAAAATCTGACATTTGTGGAAAGTTTTGAAAATGATATAAAAATAACAGATTCTTCTTCTTGTAATTGATGCAACTTCTAAAATTGCTACTCCGGACTACATTTTCAAAAAATAACTCTAAAATTTGTGAAAAATATAATTAAAATATCTCAAAACTGAGCTAAAACTCAAATTGAAAATTTAAACATTGCTAAAACCAATGAAAAATTCCAAAAACTGAGAAATTTGAAGTTGAAGCATTCAGTTTCAGTTTCGGATAAAAATTTCTAGGTTTTAAAAAGAAGCACGAAAAATCGTAAAATAGAAAAATTGAAAGTGAACGAAATTGAAAAATTCGAAATTTTAAGCTTTCCAAAATGTATAATTTCGAACTATCTATAATTCAACACTTTTAAAATTGAACAATTTTTAAATTGCAAACGTGACACTTTAGCCATTAAAAATTCAAATTTTTAAGTCTAAACTTTTCCATTTTAATAGAAGAATTTAAAATTGTTACATTTCTAATTCAAAATTGAACCATTCCAAAATTGGAATCATTAAAAGTTGAACAATTTCAATTTTGAAAGCATTCGAAATTGAATAATTTGAAATTCTCAAGCCTTAGAAATGAAATCATCATAATTAATAATAACAATAAATCATTTGAAATTTAGTAAACTGAAATTCATGTGTTTAAATTTCGTCAATTCAAATTTTAAAGCATTCTGAATTTTAAAAAAATTTTAATTGTAAGATTTATAATAAAAAATTATTAAAGACACACTCAAGGTTGATATATTGAAGTAAAATTTTTTGTGAAAAAGAAGTTTTATGATCTCAAACTCTGCAAAGTGTTGAACATTTAAGATTAAAAATTTTCAAATTAGAGTCATTAATATTGTACGATTTCAAATAATAATTTTACCTTTTAAAATTGAATAGTTTCTAATTAAAAATTATAAAATAGAACAATTGAAAAAGTGTCCTATATGTATGTAACAATTTGAAATGAGATATTTTCTATAATCGAACTATTTCAATGGACGAACTTACAAAAATTTGTTAAAAACTTAAATCACCCAAAATTTGGTAAACAAATGAATGATCAAAACAATTTAAAAATTACCAAAAAATTGAAACTTTTGGGAAATACTTGAATTTGAAAAAATGTCTAATTTACTGATGATGATCAAATCAATTTCAAATCAGGCAGGTTCTACACGAAATATGTTGTTTTTTTAGAGGAAATTAATCGACACCCATTTTTATGATTTGAAAAAAATTATTTCCATGAAGTTACGAGTATTTAAATTTTGACGCATATTTAAAAAAAACACACAAATTTTTTCTATAAACTTCTATAGTTTTTGATCTATTTCAGATATTCTGATTTTCTTTCTGGATTCTGACGGGTTTACCTTCATCTTTCGAAGTCCGCCGGAAAGATTAAATAAAGTTCAAAGTGAACAAAATGGCGACGAATTCTTTGAAAATATAAAAAGTCGATTTTAACAAAAAACCCATACTTATATTTCCTGCCAATTTTTAAATTAAATTTGGTCTTTTATAAGGGAGGCATTCTGTGAGTTTTATATGGGCTAAATCAGTTTTAAGGCCAGAATTTTTTTTCATAAAATCGAATTTTCGCATTTTTCTCGGAAACAACGAAAAGTACCAAAAAAATGTTAATATAAAAGCCTGCACATCTAAAAAGGCCCTGCAAAAATTACCTCTTGCTCTTTTGTGATATATTGCATCGTTTACGAGAAAAATTGGAAAATTATATTTTTAGGACCAAAAATTCTCCTGGCCTTAAAAATGGTTAAGCCCGCATAAAACTGTTAGGGCACCTTTCTTATATTAGCAAAAACTTTTTTTAAATTCTGGAAAAAATATAAAAGGTGGGGTTTTTCAAATTCAAAGAGAAAAATTAAGAAGATTTTCTCGAAAATACTAAAATTTTTATTTTTCCCCATATTTTTTACAGTTTTCGCTTGTATAAGGAAGACCAATCTATCAGTTTTGTGCGGGCTAAACCATTTTTTAGGCCGAAAGAATTTTTTTTCCTGAAAATATAAGTTTCCAAATTTTCTCGTGAACGATGCAAGATATCCCAAGAAAGCAATAGGTATTTTTTGTAGAACTTTTCTGGATGTGCAAACTTTTATATTAACTTTTTTTTGTGCCTTTTTGGTGTTTCAGAGGAAAATGCGAAAATTCGGTTCTATAAAAGAAAATATTTTTCTGGCCCACATAAAACTCACAAGGTGTCTTTCCTTATAGAAGACCAAATTCAACAAAAAATTGGAAAACATAACAATAATTTTTATTTGACTGCAAATAGTACCTTGTTGCATATATAGTCGCTGGTTGAAGTAATTTAAAGTGCCTGCAAAGTTTCTTTTTTTGTCTACTTGACGGAAACATATGTTACATGTGTAAAAAAATATAGGAATTTATAAAAAATAAATCAACGCTGTCATTTTTACTGTTCACAAATGAAGAATTCAAAATTGAAAATCTATAAAATTGGGTAATTTTCGATTTTGAATCTTCAAAATTGACCTATTCCAAAAAAAGCATTCAAAATTTCATCACTCTTTACTATACACATTAAATATTAAAGGGCCTTCAATTGCAAATATTCAAATGTGAAGAATTTTCCATTGTAAATCTTCAAAATTGAAATACATAATTTTAAAAAAACGTTCAAAATTACATCATTTCAAACTGTAAACATTTCAAATTAATGAATCTTCAATTAAAAATCATTAGAACTGATGAATTTTGAATTGAATAAATTTCGACTTTAAATCTTTAAAATCAAATGATTTTCAATTTTAAATCATGAAACTTGATCTATGCCAAAAAACCATTTAAAATTACTTCATTTTAAACTATAAACATTTCAAATTAATGAATCTTTGATTGTTAATTGTGAAAATTGAATAAATTCAATTTGGGAATCTATAAAATTAAATGAATTTCAATTTTAAATCTTCAAAATTGAACTATTCCAAAAAAACATTCAAAATTGCATCATTTTCTATTTTACACATTAAATTTTGAATTTCGAAATGTAAACATTCTAAATTAATGAATCTTCAATGGAAAATCATGAAAATTGGTAAATTTCAAATTGCAAACCTACAAAATTCAATAAGTCTCAATTTCACATCTTCAAAATCGGATCATTTTCAATATTAAATCTTTAAAATTGAACTATTCCAAATAAAGCATCCAAAATTACATCATTTAAAACTACATATAAACATTCCAAATGAAGGAACCTTCAAATGTAAATCTTGAAAACTGAATAATTTTCAATCGAAAATCTTTAAAATTGAATAAATTTAACTTTTACAGTTTCAAAATTGAATAATTTAAAATTTTGAGATCTTCAAACTTGAACTATTTCAAAAAAGCATTCAAAATTACATCATTCGAAAGTGTCAACATTATAAAAAATGAATCTACAATTCTGAAACTTAAAAATTGAAGAATTTTCAATCGCAAATCTATAAATTCGAATAAATTTAGACTTTCAATCTTCAAGATTGAATGATTTTCACTTTTAAATCTTCAAAATTGAACTATTCGAAAGTGTATCAAAAATTACATCATTTTAAACTATAAGCATTCGAAATTAATGAATCATTAATTGTAAATCGTAAAAATTGATGAATTTACAATTGCAAACCTATAAAATTGGATAATATTAGATTTTGAATCTTCAAAATCGAACTATTCCAAAAAAAGCATTAACAGTTACATAATTGTAAACTATAAGCATTTCAAATTAATTACTCTTCAATTGTGAATCATGAAAATGGAAGAAATTTCAATTTTTGCATCTTCAAAATTGTACTTTTCCAAAAAATCATTCAAAATTATATCATTTGAAACTGTAAACATTACAAATTAATGAATCTTCAATTATAAACCGTAGAAATTTGAGAATTTACAATTGCAAATCTGTAAAATTGGATAATTTTCGATTTTAAATCTACAAAATTGAATTATTGCAAAAAAAGCATTAAAAATTACGTCATTTGAAACTTTAAACATTCTAAATTAATAAAATCGTCAATTGTAAATCTTAAAAATGGAATAAATTTCAATTTTATATCTACAAAACTGAATAATTTTCAATTTTAAATCTTCAAAATTGGACTATTCCAAAAAAGCATTCAAAATTATATCATTTGAAACTGTAAACATTACAAATTATCGAATTTTCAATATTGCACATATTCAAAATTGAAGAAATTTCGATTTTAAATCCTCAGAATCAAATAATTTTCAATTTTAATTCATAAAGTTTGAACTATTCTAAAAAAGCATTTAAAATTAAAGTGTTTTAAACTATAAATATTCAGAATTAATATATCTTTAATTTTAAATCTTAAAAATTGAAGTATTTACAATGACAAATCTATAAAGTTGGATAATTTTCAATTTTAAATCTTCAACACTTAACTGTTCCAAAAAGAACATCAAAAATTGCACATATTTTTATTTTATACATTAAATATTGAAGAGTCTTCAATTGCAACTATTCAGAATTGAAGAATATTCCATTGTAAATGTTTAAAATTCAACTACATATTCCAAAAAAACGTTCAAAATTACATAATTTTAAACTGTAAACATTTGAAATTAATGAATCTTCAACTGAAAATAAAAAAAATTCACGAATTTTAAATTGCAAATCTGTAAAATCGAATAATTTTCAATTTTACATCTTCAAAATTGAAATTTCCCAAAAATCATTAAAAATTACATCATTTTAAACTATAAACATTCCAAATTAATAAATCTTTAATAGTAAATCATAAAAATTACTATTTTAAATCTTAAACATTGAACTTATCTAAAAAAAACTTTTGAAATCGCATCGATGACTAACATTTGAAACTTCTTCAATTTGGAAGATTTACAATTGAAAACTCTTGACTTTTGATCATCTTCAATATCAGCAAAATTTAAGAATTTTTATTTATATATCTTTAAAATTTAAGACTTCAATTGTACATCTTCAAAATTAAACTATTCCAGAAAACACATTCAAAATTACGTCATTTTCAATTATACACATTCAACATTAAAGAATCTTCAACGGCAAATCTTCAAGATAGACCTATTTCAAAAAGATTTTCAAAATTGCATGACTTTAAACTATAAACATTCAAAATTAAACAAGCTGCCGATTAAAATTAAAATGGTATAAAAGCCGATTTAGCAATATCATTATGTATTTGAATTTGTGATTATTATTAATTATATTTTATAGTACTTCAAATTTAAGCATATATTTCAATTTGATATCTGATTAAACAATTGAAATAAGAAATATATTATAAGCGCGGGTAGCGCACTATTTTCGCTAGTTTATATTTATAAAATAAATAGATAGGAAAAGAAAAATAGTTGAAATTTCAAAAAATTAACATCATAGTTCATCTTATTAAAGTCAGCTAAAGTTTAAATAATAAAATATTAATGAAAACTGCTTGCCTGGTTTTAAATCCTGAAGCTTCCTGATAGTGAATAATTTTGAATTTTGAAAAAAAGAGTTGGATGACTGTGGATGGTAAAAACAGTTCTTGAAGTATCCTTCTGAACTCCGGAAAATTAATGTGGCCAAAGGAGTGAAGCTCGAGGTGTTTTATACCCAGTGGTGAATCCTTGATTCCCTAAAGGATGATGGTTGCCATGCGAATCTCCCCATCGACTTCTACCCACCTGTCCATCTTCTCCGTCTGATCCTGTTAGCCAAAGGCTTTCTTGATTGACATCCATTTCTCCATTAATATGCAAATATAGATATAAATATCACGAAAATAAAGACGAACCATCCCCAAATCGATTACATTATCCGCAATCATTAACAAGGCCAATGGGGTATTTTAAATTAGCGACAAGGTTAAAAAATTATCTAGTTGAGAATTCCCAAAACGGAAATTAGACTCTCCTTTTTGGATACAATACTTATTTTATTCTTCATTCATAATGTGTCCCCTTAGGGCTTACATGACTTCCGTTTCTTAAAATGTACCACGATATGCATACACTCATCGCCCGTAACTGTGCCGCCCTCGGGTCTGGTCCGCACAGTAACGGGGGCTATTAAAATCTAGTTTCAACGAGATTTAGAGCGGCGAGTGAGTAAATAACACTCAGGACCGTTTCTGAACTCGGCACTTTAGTATTTTCACAATCTTTCAAAAAATATCAAAACATCGATGCAAATGTATCGATACAGCACATAATACATAATTATTAATTAATCATGTAATTAAATATAAT
>JAUMHM010000071.1:21564006-21582813 GCA_032362435.1 Melikaiella ostensackeni | reverse complement strand
TCCAAATTACCCGCAACGTAGTTGAATTTTGTTTTTTCCAGGGTGACGTTCGAAAGTGCGAATTGCGTTTCGACTTGTGCGAACCACATTTCTGGGTCAGTGGGTCAGAAGGGTGGGATGCGCACCGCGACATGGTAAGAAAAATTTACTCCGCTAACCGTAGCGTTCACTTCGGTTTTTCTTGAATTTTCACTGAAAAAAAAACTATTGTTGCGTGTTCAAATCACGTCGGGGTCACCACTTTGGGGTTTCGAAAATAAAAGGAGAATGCACGATTTAACAAAACCAACAAATAACTTTATTAAATGAAAAATATGAAACATGGGCAATGCGGGGGGGTTCGATTCGGTTCACGGTCAAGTGAGTACTGTCTTTTTTAAGGACGTACACGTTCAAGGGTGAAAACGTCTTAGCGTCCTTGATAGAAGATCAAGAAAAGGCCCGGGGCCTGTCGGCCCCTGACGGTGGCCAGTCACAATACCTGACTTTAGGCTTTTCCGTGGAGGTCAAGAGAAGTGAGTTGGAACATGCAAGAATGACATATTAAATTCTGATTTTGACGCCACACAATGTTGCACCAAAAACTATTAAATTATTTTGGAATCTAAAAGTAGAAAGCTTTTTTTACTTTCGAAAGTATGAAAATTTGAAAGGAAAAACATTAAAAATCATTCGAATTCCATTAAGTGAATGAATGCTTCAAAATGTTTGTTGAAAATTTGTTCAAAATTTGAAACAATTTTTTAAATGGAAATTGATTAAGGGTCAAGTCTCAAAAACTTTATATTAAAAATTAAATATTGATTCTTAAACTATATAATTTGAATTAAAACCAACCCCATAAAATCCAATCAGTAAAAATAAACCTAAATAAGAGATTACAGGCCTACTATAGAAAGTAAACAAGAGTAACCTTGAGGATCTTGACCTTGAAGTGAACAACAAAAATAACCTCTACATTTTTGAACATTTTTTCCTATCTATCAGCGAATACTTTGTGGCACTTTTCCATATAAATCGGCACACTTCAGAGAATTAAATCAAATCAATTTTTTTAACAAAAAGAGATTTCTACGATTTGAATAAAGAGAAAATGATGAAATAGCGAGTAGAGAATAAAGTGTGGTTAGAGTTTTTGTACTTACCATAAGTATACATTCCTCGAAGAAGATCACCTTTCAGGCCCAGCTTATCAAAAACAGGAATAACACCCACATCTTCAGATATTTCGAATTCAGTTTATTGTACGATATTTTAATTTATTCAAATATTAAATATATACATATAGCATATACAGTTTCAATTTTTCAAATTAGAAACAGCCAATTACAGAAACATAGCTAACACATGCGCACAATTAGTGTATGCGCAGCAATGTTTTGACTTACTGTACTGTCGACCACGTGTGCTCTGCGGTTTTAAAATGTCTCAAAATTTGGAACCAAAAACTGATCCACTTCCGACAGAAGATCTCTCACATTTGGAATTTGAGACCTCTGAAGATATTGAGGTAGTCCCAACTTTTGACAAAATGGGTCTTCGGGATGAACTTCTTCGAGGAATCTACGCTTACGGTAATGCATACAATGCAACCTAACCTCACTTTTTCCCTTTCAAACTTTGTTCTAATTTGAATATTTTTAATCTTAATTCCTTCCCCAAAAAACGTCGAAAATTCATTTTTAACGAATTTTAGATTCGTTTTTCCACGTTTTTGACCATTTTGCTCACTGAGGGATGCGAGTTTTCCAATGTTGCTCTTTTTTGTGCAATTTTCGATCTTTATGTGTATAGGAGACTATGATTTTTCCAGGTTTCGAAAAACCGTCTGAGATTCAAAAAAGGTCCATCAAACCCATAATGCAGGGCAGAAATGTAATTATTCAGGCACAATCCGGAACTGGAAAAACCGTCACCTTTTTGATAGGAATCCTGCAATCTTTGGATATCCAAGTTCGAGAAACCCAAGTTCTCATTTTATTACCAACGAGGGAACTCGCAAGGCACATTCAAAAAGTAATCATCTTCTTGGGTATTTTTATGAGCGCTCAATGCGACGTTTGCATCGGTGGAACCAACCTAAGAGAAGACATCAGAACACTCAGTAGTGGACAGCACGTCGTCTGTGGAACTCCAGGAAGGGTCTTGGGTGAATAAAAAATTTTAATAAAGACCTCTGTCGTATTATTCCATTATAATTTCTTTACATATCTTTTTTATATACGGGCATATGGCTAGAACCTTTCACTTTTGTGTCCTTGAAGGTATCTAAAAAAAATTAGTGAATAACAAAGGAATTTTTGTTTCGAGGTTTTGTTTCAGAAGTAATTGAAGTTTGAATGTTTGAGTTTTAGTGAAGTCAGCTTGTCCTAATCCACATTTTCTTCTGATTTTTATGCTTGAACTCTATAGCGATACAAGATAAATTTATAAAACATAGTATGAATTTCAAGTTAACTAAACCAGAATCATGCATACTCACGAAAATAAGCCTTTCTTTCAATCTAAACAAATTGACAGGCTTTAAAACTATGTCCCCGATTTTCACATTTCGACCATTATAATTTTTATTTACATAATTTATTTAGAGAAGCAAGCTAGCACACGTTAAAAGTATCGAATGTTAAAATTTAAGTAATAATAAATGGGATGAACCAACCTAAACTATTGTGTGCATTTGCTTCAGAAAGGAATAGCAATTCAAAAAATAAAAATAAAAAATAAATCGTCTGCGTACAAAATGTAAAAACAATCAATATAACAATGATAATCTTTGAAATCGAATTTAAATTGTTGGAAAAATTTATAAATACCTTTGTGTGGTTCTTATTCAGCCTTCTATGATTGTGCTCGCCAAAAAAATACGTATTTACAAACTTATGGCAAAAATATTATCTTCATGACGGTCGACAGTTATGAAAAAAATAAAAAATAAACATTTACTCTACTTGAAGTTGCTGACTCACAAATGTCGAATGAACGTCATACAAGCAAATTTTTATTCTTGTTTAGAAATAGAAGAACTATTATAATTATCCTAGAGGTTAGATTCTTTCAACGATGAGTCCTTCTTCATATAAAAGGACCCTGAAGAGGGAAAAGTAAAGAGAAAAGAAGCGAAAAAGTGCTGCCAGTTGTAAGGAAACATTAGCACAATTATAGGCGAATTAAATAAAAAGAGAAGGAGGAACTGTCCAATTGAAAGAAATTTTTAACACTAATTGGTGAAATACTAAAGAATTAAAATAAATCAATTCAATTTGTGAATAATATTTTATTCAATTCACATAAATTCAAACGTTTGCATTTTTCAAATGTAGTACAATAATTTAATTATTAATAATTATATAATCATCGAATCGAAATTCTGTTTATTGTTCATAGAGAGCAGATGAGAAAAATAGTAAAACCGTAGGAACTAGTTCAAGAATAGAAAGTAGTACATAATTAAGGGATGATACTCCAATTTCAAAAATTCCTATTCTTTTCCCTACTCATATTTTTGCAGATTCGAGTTTAATTATTCATAATGATACAGAACCCGAGATTTCTGTTGATGACAAGCAAATTCTATTTATCGTCATTTATCTGTATAATTGATCTGATAGAATAATTTTTTTATTTGTTAATTATACAGACAAATAAGGATAAAAAATTACTTGTTAATGGAAATCTCGGATTCTGTATCATTATGAATAATGCAGTAAAATTTCCAATGCCGGGTGCCTTCGAAAATTATATCGTTTACATATTTTCTTACTCAAAAGTGAAAGGTTCAAGATATATGCCGGCACATCTCTTTATTGCATATTTAAAAAATTCGATTTCTCCTTTCAGATATGATCCGAAGAAAAGCTCTCAAGCTTCAAGCATTAAAAATGATTGTTGTCGACGAATCTGACGAGATGTTAAGCAAAGGATTCAAAGAGCAAATTTTCGATATCTATCGACTTCTTTCACCAGCAACTCAAGTGGTTTTTGCCTCGGCCACATTGCCCCCTGAAATCTTGGATATGACTTCCAAATTCATGACCAACCCCATCCGAATCTTCATCAAACAGTAATTCAAAGTTTTCACAGTCTTTTTCTTAATTTCCAATTTCTAAATATCTAAGTTTGCAGAAACAGTTTAAATGGATCCAAATTTAAAATCTTTCGAATTTCTAAGCATTCAAATTTTAAAACCAAGTAGTATCCGATGGGATTTATCTATTTTCGAACTTGGTCCACGTGGTATTATCCAATTCTTGGTTCAATAGAATTTGCTAAGAATCGACTTTCTTTTTCAGTGATGAATTTGCTCTTGAGGGAATCAAACATTTCTTCGTGGCTGTGGGAGATGAGAAGAGGAAGGTCGATACCTTGTGCAATCTTTTTAAGCTTCTCGACACTCTGGCTATCACAAAGGCCGTGATTTTATGCAATACGAAACGCAAACTCGGATGGCTAACTGAGAAAATTCGAGAGGTCAACTTCACCGTTTGCTCGATGCACGGGGACATTCCGCAGATGGAGAAAGACAATATAATGGAGGAGTTCCGGTCGGGAGTAAGGTAAGGAAACCGCTTATTTATTTCTGTTTTTATTTCCAAATACATATATTTTTTTATTTCTAAAAAAGGTTCTGAATATTTTTACTTATTTTTGTTTTCATAGTCGATTTCTTATTACAACGGACGCCTTGATTCGAGGAATCTTTTTTCAAAAAGTTTCTCTTGTAGTTAACTACGACCTTCCAAACAAAAGAGAGTTGTACTTCCGCAGAACTGGTCATTTAAATGGATTTGGCAGAAAGGGTGTCTTGATAAATTATGTTACACCTGACGAGATTAAAATTTTGAGGGACATTGATCTGAACTGCCCAACCCAAATCGACGAGATGCCAACGAATGTATGAATTCAATTATTGTTTTGGAATTAAGTGATCAGCTTTGTACTGTTCTAATTTCATTTTATTTTTTATTAGACGAATGAGGCAAAATGGGTGGAAGTGATCAAAGCCCACATGAAATCAGAAGCCGAAACTCTTACCACGAAACTTCTACCAGAAGAAACGCCACTTCAGGTAATAGTTATTTGTATTTATATTAAATACGACTGATATTGAATAATCTCATGTTCCATGATTAAATTTTAATTCTAATTATTATCAGCGTGTTGACTGATCGGGAAAAGCGTGAATTAGCCTGGAATTTTGAGCACCAGCAGAAGGCCGGGAGTTTTTTTGAAAACGGGGAATTTTTCAGATTTGTTTTTACTTTTACAATAAATATCATCTGGCTCTTCGAAAAAAATATGTTTGGAATTGTGCTGAGTGTTACGAACCATCTTTGTTAAAATGTCGAAGATCATTTTATTTTTAAGATTTTAAAGTTAATGTTTCGTTCAAAAATGAATGTTCCTCTTATACTATATATTTATGAATTTAACGCTTGTGTTGATGGATCGTTCAAATACTAAAGTTCCCCTTATGTTTGAGAACGAAAACTTCCTTTCTAGATATTTAACATAGTAATTACATAGGTAACCTAAATTTATATAATCAATTACTAATAATTGGCAAATAATGTTATAATTTAGTGGTACTCCAAGTGTTTTGCAAATACATAAATTGAAAAACCGCTTTTCGATAGAAACTGGTTTGAAGTTAGAGAATGCCATGAGCTAATGTATTATATATTTTGTCTTCAAATGTAAAATCTACCCATTTCCGGTAATTTTGGGGACATAAAAATGTAGTGTTACCAAATAGAGCACAGATTGAAGTATGATTTCCTATTGAAAATCCAAAATCTATATTTTAGATCCTAGGTCACAAAAACGCGAATATCTCCTAAACTACGATTGACAAAATTGGCCTTTTTCTTGCGGAACGTCACAATTTGTATTTTGAAATAAAATCAGTTGCTTCCTTGTGTAGAATTTTCACTGCGGTTTATTAAATCGCAGACTTAACACTCTTTCCCCTATTGCCCTCTTTTCCCTCTTTGTAAAGAATTCCTCTTTTTCCCCCTGTTTTCAATAGAATTCTCCTTTTTCTCATTTTTTCGCTTAAATGAGAACTGAATTAATAGAACCCTAAAAGAAAATCCATTTATTTTTGGTTGAAAGTTAATTTTTTTTATTGAGAAGTCTATTGATATTTTTGGTTCAGAATTTATCTTTTTTGGTCGAAAATTCAACTGTTTTGTTGAACATTCGTCTTTCTAGATAGAAAATTGGTCGTACTGGATTGAAAATTTATCTTGTAGTAGAAAAGTCGTCTTTTTTGTTTGAAAGTGAATTATTTTTTATTTTTACGGGGGAAAAAACGGGAGTTGTTGGTCCAATATTTAGAGATAGACTACTATAAACAAAATATGTCTTCTGATTGGTCATTGTGACATATAACTTAGGACAAATATGATTTAAAAATCTCATAAAGTAACATACAGTAACGTACGGTTCTTTACATTACCGATACGTTTTAAAATAAGTAATGATTTACCGTTACCGCTATCGTTATTAAAAAAATGTAACTTTCCCGGTAACACGTTACAAGTAATAAGGCGTTTATTGTCAAACACTGCAATTAATGTATGAAATAACATTAATTTTTTCAGGTCCAGTTTGCTGAAAGTTTTAATACGGAAACAGGCACGATCTCGCAAACTGACATTGAAGAGTTAGTTCGTTTACGTCAAGAATTAATTCTTGCGAGGGAGGAAATCAGAAAATATAGGAAGGGCCTGCAGAAGTCCGACTTTTCAGAAGATTCATTTCTCAAAGATGACGATAATGACCGTAAAACTTTGTCAGTCAAAAAGTCTGAACATTTGAAATCAAGAACTGATCCACTTCCGACAGAAGATCTCTCGCATTTGGAATTGTGGACTTCTACGGATGTTGAGGTGGTCCCAACTTTTGACAAAATGGGTCTTCGGGATGAACTTTTTCAAGGAATTTACGCTTATGGTAATACATAAATGCAACCTAACCTCACTTTTTCCCTTTCAAACTTTGTTCCAATTTGAATATTTTTAATCTTGATTCCTTCCCCCGAAAACGTCGAAAACTATTTTCCGGCGAATTTTAGATTCGTTGTCCTACGTTTTGGAGCATTTTGCATTCCTACCTCAGTCCGAGTGAGTCTGTTTCCATCTGAATACAATTTCCATTCCGCCTGAATGCCGGATAAGGCGAGCTTATTCCGACTGATTCCTTGCCCTTCCGAATCCTAGTCTGAATGATTCCGCACTTATCAAAATTCTTATTTAAATATTTATTATTCCTTATATTATTATTATTCATTTATTATTTATTATATTATTATTTATTATCATTTATTATTATTCTTATTTATTATTGTTTTTTATTAAAATACTTATCAAAGTTCTTTCAGAACTTCGGAATTATGCGGATACATTCGGAATGAATTTCCTGCAAAAGTTCGGAATCATGCGGATTGATTCGGACTGAAGTTACACAGAAACTCCTGTAGAGTCAGTCGGACGTCTTATTCGAAATGAATTTCTTTTAAAAGTTCGGATTCACGCTAATTGATTCGGACTGAATCTATACCCAAGCCCCTGCGAAGTCAGTCGAACTCATTTGGAATAAGACGGATTGGTTCAGACTGGATTTATAAAATTCTTCGCGGACTCAAACGGACAGGATTCGAAATGATTCAGAAACAGATTTCGTATTCACACGGAATGAAACTGATTTAATTGCTCGGAATCAGACGGACTAAGGCGGAATTATTCTCATTCCGAATGAGTTCGAAACCTCCACCAGGGCCAGGTAGGCCAGCTGGAAATGATTAAATTAACATTTTTTTAATTTCAAAATTGCAGGTTCAAAAGTTTTTCGTTCGAAAATTTTTCTTAAAAAGTTTAAAATTAGGATAAATATAATGTATCTCTCAAACAGAATACGATAGTCAAAACGGATAACATTTTCAGGTTCACCTCCCGAATAGTGTATGAATATTAATAATGAAATTTGTGTAAAAAGTGATTTTATAAATAAATAAATGATATGAATAATTTGAGAAATACAAAATAGGATTAAGTTTTGTGTCCCCCTATTCTTGGTACAATAGGACCATAAATAAAGGAATTATCCTTCGTATACAAGTTTTGACAATTTCTGAACATTCTCTCTCGAGTTCATACTTCTGTCGTTTTCGGGCGAGAAACGTAACAACTCTCGTTAGAAGTCGTCAGAAATCCTGCTTTTGTTCTGACCATTTCTGACTTTTTTTAGTAGAGTATGTGTGTAATTTACTTGCTCATGTTCTATAGAATGTAGAATATAAACTCTGACTATTTATGATTTTTCCAGGTTTCGAGAAACCGTCTGCCATTCAGCAAAGATCCATTAAACCCATAATTCATGGTAGAAATGTAATTATTCAGGCACCATCCGGTACTGGAAAAACCGTCACCTTTTTGATAGGAATTCTGCAATCTCTGGATATTCAACTTCGAGAAATCCAAGTTCTCATTTTATTACCAACGAGGGAACTCGCAGCGCAAATTCAAAAAGTAATTCTTGATTTGGGTAATTTTATGAGCTTCCAATGCCACGTTTGCACCGGTGGAACCAACCTAAGAGAAGACCTCAGAAAATTCGATAATGCACAGCACGTCGTCTGCGGAACTCCAGGAAGAGTTTTAGGTAAATAAAAAATGTATACCAAGACCTCTGTCGTATTATTTAATTATAGTTTCTTTACATATCTTTTTTGTATACATATTTAACAAATTCGATTTCTCCTTTCAGATATGATCCGAAGAAAACCTCTCAAGACTCAAGCATTAAAATTGCTTGTTGTCGACGAATCTGACGAGATGTCGAGCAAAAGCTTCAAAGAGCAAATTTTCGACATCTATCGATATCTTCCACCAGCGACTCAAGTGGTTTTTACCTCGGCTACATTGCCCCACGAAATCTTGGATATGATTTTCAAATTCATGACTAACCCCATCCGGATCTTCGTCAAACAGTAATTCAAAGTTTTCATAACCTTTTTTTAAAATTTCCAATTTCAAAGTATCTAAGTTTGCAAAAAAATGTTTGATTGTTCAAATTAAAAATTTTTCGAATTCCTAAACATTCAAGTTTTAAAACCAATTAGGATTGGATGGGATTTATCTATTTTCGAACTAGGTCTACGTAGTATTAATCAATACTTGGTTCAACAGAATGTGCTAAAAATCGACTTTCTCTTTCAGTGATGAACTTGCTCTCGAGGGGATTAAACATTTCTTCGTGCCTGTAAGACAAAAGAAGGAGAGGATCCGTACCTTGTGCGATTTATTCGAGCTTTTCGACACTCTGGTTATCACACAGGCTGTGGTTTTTTGCAATACTCACCGCAAAGTCGCCTGGCTAACTGAGAAAATGCGAGAGACTAACTTCACGGTTTGCTCGATGCACGGGGGCATGAAGCATATAGAGAGGGACAACGTGATGGAGGAGTTCCGGTCGGGAGCTGGGTGAGGAAACCGCTTATTTATTTTTATTTCCAAATACATATATTTTTTTGTTTCTTAAAAAGGTTCTGAATATTTTCACTCATTTTTGTTTTCATAGTCGAGTTTTAATCACAACGGATGACTTGATTCGAGGAATCTATTTTCCAAAAGTTTCTCTTGTAATTAACTACGACCTTCCACATAGCAAAGATTACTTCCAGAGAATCGCACGTTCAGGTGGATTCGGCAGAAAGGGTGTCTCGATAAATTATGTTACACGTCACGAGATTAAAGTTTTGAGGGACATTAAACAGTACTGCTCAATCCAAATTGACGAGATGCCAACGAATGTATGAATTAAATTATTGTTTTGAAATTAAGTAACCAGATTTATTCTGTTCTACTTTTATTTTATTTTTTATCAGACGAATGAGGCAAATTGGGTGGAAGTGATCAAAGCCCACATGAAATCCGAAGCCGAAATTCTTACCACGAAACTTCTATCAGAAGAAACGCCACTCCAGGTAATGCTCTATATCTAGGAACGCTGCAATCGTTACATCTCCTGTTCGCTCCGCTTTTTGAATGTGGGAGGTAAATGCATGAAGTGCATTAACGGTGGATTTGCCTTTCTGTGAGGAAAATTGATTACTATTATGAGGTTTATCCGGCAAGATCTCCTCCTTCATATGAAATTGTCTAACTTTTCTAATGTCTTCAGCATGAAAGAAGTTAGGCTAATCGGTCTGGATGATTTGGCCTCATAGTATGAGTCCCTCCCCGGCTTCGGTATAAAGTTCGCTTTGACCTTCTTCCATGGGTAGAAACGCCGAACGACCCACTTTTTTTTTATTGTGTTATTATCCGGCTTGCCATCCTCCAGTCACCTCCACTGGCTTTATGATTTGAGCCACCAGAGGAGTTCGGCTTAACAGCCCCCGTCCCCCTCCGACGGGTGATCTGACTCAGAACCAGGGAAGTGCACTCGTTCGAGGATTTCGCTAGCTGTTTCTGTCATGACATCTGTTGGCAAAATCAATGCCCTCAGTTGACATGTAGAATTTTTCTTTAAGGCTCTCTGAAGTTTCGCAGCATCAGGTACTTTTTGAATCCCCTGACAATGCCCCCTGCATGAGTTCCTCTTGGTCGACTGTATTTCATTTGTATATTTAGCTACACTAATCTTATACAAGTCCCAGTTAACAGCTTTTCAAAAAGTCCATCATTGAAACAAAATATTTTAACAATAAGAATGGATCCGGCTATGCCGAACAGTAATTAAAGCACCGAAGCTTAAAGCTGAGAAAAATTTTTTTTATTTAAATTATCATTTTATGAAGATGAATGAAACAAACCATTTTTTTCACTGCGTATTCTTATTCACGTATTTATAAAAAAATGAAATTTCTGTTCCCTTTTTTTGTGAGCATTGTTCAAACAATCAAAAATCTTTTTAGGTTTGAAAAACGTTTTTTAAATAATTTATTTCATTATTTTCTCGATTTGGCCATTTTGATTGATTTGCAAGTACAATTTATTTCTGTAAGCTTTATAGACATCTTTTTAACCTCAATTTTTGAATGTCATATTCTCCTTATGCAAAAAAAAACCCAAAGTAAAAAATGTCAATCCTTATGGGAAGCAGAAGATATATTTACCATTTTAAAACATGTTGAGTTGCTTTCATCTTGTCCAAAAGAACGTTTACACTCTATTAGAATTTTGTAGTACAAGATTGTTTTTTTTTTCTCTTGACGCCCATTCTCATAGGGGAAAAAATGTTTGGTTTGCAGTCCAATATACAGAGATATACTACTACGAAGAAAATATGTCTTCCGATTGATTATCATGACATATAATGTAGTACGTCACTTTACATCACCGTTACCCGAAACTTGTACCGCTTTAACCGTACCGTTACCTTTTAAAATAAGTAACGCGTTACGGTTACCGTTTCTAAAAAAATTTAACTTTCCTGTTAACGCGTTGCAAGTAACGCGTTTACTTTGAAACATTACAATTAATGTATCAAATAACATCAATTTTTTCAGGTGAAGCTTACTGAAAGATTTATTATGAAAACAGGCACGAGTTTGCAAACTGACATTGATGAGATAGTTTGTTTACGTCAAAAAATAATTCTTGCGAGGGAGGAAATAAAGAAACTGAAGAAGAACCTGCATAATGATTGTAAAACTTTGTCAAGCAAAATATCTGAAGATCTCTCACGTTTAGAATGTGAGACCTCCGAAGATGTCAAGGTGTTCCCAACTTTTGAGAGCATGGGTCTCCGAGATGAACTTCTTCAAGGAATCTACGCTTGCGGTATACATAAATGAAGCCTGAACTTTCAAACTTTATCCTCAAAAAATGTCGAAAACTCATTTCTAGTCAATTTTATATTTCTTCCCCCTAATTTTTTAAGTATTTTGCTCACTGAGGGATCTACATTTTTAGTACAATTGTAAAATTTTTGTTTTCCGCTCCTTTTTGTGAAGTTTCGATCTTCATATAATTTTTTTACTTCAGAATATAAAATCAGGCTATTTATTATTTTTCCAGGTTTCGAGAAACCCTCTGCGATTCAGCAAATGTCCATCAAACCCATAATTGAGGGAAAAAATGTAATTATTCGGGCACAATTCGGAACTGGAAAAACCATCACTTCTTTGATAGGAATCCTGCAATCTCTGGATATTCTAGTTCGAGAAACCCAAGTTCTTATTTTATTACCAACAAAGCATCTCGCTTCTCATATCAAAAAAGTAGTCTTTGCCCTGGGTAATTTTATGAGCGTCCAATGTGACGTTTACGTCGGTGGAATCGACGTCAGCGAAGACATGAGAAAACTCGATAATGGACAACACATCGTCTGCGGAACTCCAGGAAGAGTCGTCTGTAAATTACAATATTACATAAATTTAGATGAGCAAGATCTCTTCAATATTCTTGAATTACAATATTCAACAAATTCGATTTCTCCTTTCAGATTTGATCAAAAGAGGAGCTCTCAAGACTCAAACAATAAAAATGCTTGTTCTCGACGAATCTGACGAGATGTTGAGCGAAGGATTTAAGGAGAAAGTTGACTGTATCCATCGATATCTTCCAACAGTTCAAGTTGTTTTAGTCACGTCTACATTGCCCCACGCCATTTCCAATTTGATGTTCAAATTCATGACCGACCCCATCCGAACCCTCGTCAAACGGTAATTCATAGTTTTCATCTCCCTTTTTTTTATATATCCGAATTTTAAAACCAATTAGCATTGCATAGAATTTATTTATTTCCAGACTTGGTCTACTTGGCATTAATCAATTTTTGATTCAATAGAATGTGCTAAGAATCGAGATTCTTTTTCAGTGATGGACTTGCTCTCGAGGGAATCAAACAATTCCTTGTGGCTGTGGAATGCGAGGAGAGGAAGTTCGATACCTTCTACAACCTTTTTGCCACCATGGCTATCACACAGGCCGTGATTTTCTGCAGTTCGAAAAGCAAAGTTGCCTGGCTCTCTGAGAAAATGCGACAGTTCAACTTAACCGTTTGTTCGATGGACAGGGACACATCGCGGATGAACAAAGAAAAAGATGTCGAGGATTTCCGGTCGGGTACAAAGTGAGGAAGCGGCTCATTTATTTATATTATTATGTCTAAATATTATACAGGGCTGGAACTCACGTCACTATTGCAGGGTGTCCAGCGTGTGGGAAAAGCGGGAATTGTACGGCAGTTTTATTGGTATGGGAAATACACGGGATTTTACTTTTGAAGAGGATATTTTTTATGTTTCGTGCATGGAGCAGGATGGAAACTTTCTTTCTGCTTTGAATCACCATATTTTCATTAAATTTTCTACCAAAAAGTACAGAATGACTTGGGATTGTTTAAACGATTCAGAAAGATAAAACATAAGCTTGATAATAAGAAAGGGAAGTTTTGGCAACAGAAATTAAAACTAAAAAGGGAGAACGTATTGAAAAAATACGAAGTTTATTAGCAGGTTTTGCGTATTATCAAAATGCGTCTGAGAAAATCATTATTTTTGTAGATTTTATATTTGAAGACATGGGAATGATAAGTGAATAAGGACCAAAAATGAAATTTTACAGGATGAACAAAAAAGTTTTCTGCGATAGGTTTTCAAGTACTTGTCAAATTTTGACAACATTATAGAAGCATACCATATGTTCCCCAATAACTCTAAGTTGAAGATGTGAAAACATTAAGAAAAAATTTGCCTGTGTGGAAGGGGAAAAAACAAAATGATTCTCATCCAGTTTTCCATCTCATAAGTTTTAAAACTGCATATTTTTTTACAAAATCACGAAAGTATAGTAAGGACTTTTTGGGGCCTGTTTGATATGTGCAATATATGTATTCTTTGATATGCCAAAAATTTTGAAAAAGGTTTGCACTGGATTTGAAGAATTTTATGAAAATATGGGAACGACAACTGGATAAGGACCCAAAAATAATTATTCATATACTGTATGATAGAAAATTCATTAAAAATTTTAGAAGTATGCGGCCATTACAATTTTTTAGGAAGGTGGAATTATTATTTTTTTAATTCTCTATGTCTGAGGGCGAAAAAACCAAGTGGTCCTTGTCCAGTTGTAATTCTCCGAGAAGTAGAAAACACGGGAAGTCAGGTGTACGCTTTTAATGAAATCTCCTGAAGTCTCCTGACATATCTGAAGTCACCTGAATTCATTTGAAGTCACTAGAATTCTCCTGAAATCACTTGAATTCTCCTGAAATATCTGAAGTCATTTGCATTCACCTATAGTCACATGAAGTCACATGAAGTCACTTGAATTCTCCTGAAGTCAGTGAATTCTTCAAAAATTTCTGAAGTCACTTGAAGTTAATTGAATTCTCCTGAAGTCAGTGAATTCTTCAGAAATTTCTGAAGTCACTTGAATTCACTTAAAGTAATTTGAATTCACTTTAGTTCACAAGAGTTCTCTTGAAGTAACTTAAACTCCCTTGAAATCTCCTGAAGTCAGTTGATGAAGAATGAGCTTTGGATGATGGGTCGAAAAAAATATAATTGGAAACCAAAAACAGTTTACCACTGAAAAGTTTCATTTTAAGTCCATTATAACTTTTTAAAATTTTAAATAGACCGATCAATATCCTGAGGTTCCGCGGAGAAAAATATGTTTAAAAAATTCGTAATTCTTAGAGTTTTGCTAAAATCGATAATATACTTTTTTCGTATACTACACAATATGCTCAATTTTTGAAAATCTTGCAAGATTTCAATATTTTCAGTTTTTATAGGAAAAAATTTCATTTTTATAAAGCTCAATTATCACACTCAAAAGTTACCTAAAAAATGAGAAGATTTTAGCCATTAAAATGATCAGACCTTGAATTAATTGTTGAAGTCTTCTCAATTTTCCTCTTAGGTAAAGTTTCAGTGCGAGAAAGATTTTACAGGCTCAAAAAAATTTTACAGGCTCAAAAAAATTTTAGGATAGTTTGCAAAGCTTGAAAATTTATTTTTTAATTTTTTGGGGATCTCAAAAATAAGATTTTGTCCTATAAAAACTAAAAGTATTTCAATCTTACAAGGTTTTTAAAAATCAGGCATAGTATATATGGATTACGAAAAAAATTAATATTAGCGATTTTTTCAAAACTCTAAGAACGAATGAAGAAATTTTCAATCTTCATTTAATTCAGGGTCTGGCCATTTTAATTGCTAAAATTTTCTCAATTTTCTTTACGTAAATTTTGAGTGCAAGGCTTTTAAATTTCAATTTATTTTTTTGAGGTTTATAAACATGAGATTTTGTCCTAGAAAAACTGAAAATATTGAAATCTTAAAAGATTCTTAAAATTTGCTTACTATGTGTAGTACGAGAAAATTTAACATTAGCGATGTATGCAAAACTCTGACAATGAGAATCACGAATTTTTTAAACTTACTTTTGCTCCGCGAGACCGCAGGATATTAATGGATTTATTTCGAATTTTACACAGGTTATAATGTACTCAAAATGAAATTTTTCAGTGCTAGGTTGTTTTTGTTTTCCATTTTCCCGATCCACACCAGTGAGCAGTGAGACGAAGAGATACATTGTAAAATTAATGAAGTCTCGTAAATTTAGTTAAATTTCTTGAAGTCAGTGAATTCTCCGAAAATTTTCTGAAACCTTTTAAAATCTTCAGGAGTTGCTGAAGTCTCTTGAAATATCTGGAGTCACTTGAAATCACTTGAATTCTTCTGAATTCTCTTGAAATCTCTTAAAATATTTGAAGTCATTTCAAGTTACATGAAGTCATATGAATTCACATGAAGTCACTTGAAGCCACTTAAATTCACATGAAGTCACGTGAATTCATATGAAGTCACTTGAAATCACTGGAATTCTCTTGAAATCTTCTGAAGTCAATGAAATATTTTTTTACATATTTTTTGATATACTCCTAATGTGAATCGATAAATAGTGTCCTAAATTACTTGAAATCATTAAAAACAGAATAAAAAAATTGGTCCTTACCCAGTTGTCATTCTCATGTCTTCATTTATTTTCATAAATGTCAATTTTTTAAATTGTTTCGGATGGCTGGAACAGTCTTCCCAATGACTCATTTTTATACACTGCACCATAAAAGACGTTTCACGTTTTATGAACCCCTGTTTTCAACAGCACATTTTAAAATAAGACCTTGGAAATGACAAGAGGTTTTTCTGATATATTGTGCACTTTTTGCTGATAAAAATTCGTTACAAAAAAATTTGATGTGCCTAGAGAATAAGAAATGTAAATGTAGCAAATTTTTTAAATACAGAGATGTGTGTATTAAAAAAAAAGATATTCGTCTAGCTGAACTTATAATAGCTATTTGTGATGCTTTGGTCATCTAAGAGTTTTCTACTTATAAAAATACATCAAAGAAAATTGACAAGTCTGACTTGTCAATTTTTTTTAGTTTATTTTGATTAGCATAAAACCCTCAAATATCCAAAACATCTTTCAAGCTCAATTAGAAAAATATAATTTTTATCAAACACAACTCAGTATTTTACAAATTTACTGTATTTATAATTTATTTGCAGAAAATCTTTAAATGAATCGGAAAAAATCTCTTGTCATTTCTCTGGTGTTATTTGAAAATTTGTTGTTAAAAACAGTGGTGTCTACCTGACTGGGAATTCGGGAAAACCGGGAATTTTGTTCATCGGGAAAAAACCGGGATTTTTCTGTCGAATGTCTTAATATGCAAATCATAAGTGGTTTCATATATTTTATTATTCTAATTCTGAGTTGGGACAGGAAATAAATAAAATGATTATTTGAAAAATTCACGTAAATAATTACAATTATCCTGTCTTAGAACGGGGAATTTTCGAAAAGAATTAACAACTCCAAGTTGCGACATGGGATTTCAGTAAAGAATTATTATTTGTTTTGGAACAGAGAATTTTTGACGTGGAACGATAACATTGGAAAATAATTTTTATCCTGACTTAGAAGAAGGGCATTTAAACAAAACAAAAAAAAAACCTGTTCAAATCCAGAATTATAATTCTTTTACAAAATTCTCTGTTCCAAATCAGAATTGTAATTCTTGTGATTAAAAATTATCTGATGTTCCAACTCAGAATAAAAATTCTTTTCCAGAATTCCCTGTTCCAAATCAGAAATCTGTGAAATCTTTTAAAATGTTGAGAATCTCTTGAAGTCTTTAAATTAAAAATTAAAAATCGTTTGAAATCATTAAATCTCTTGAACTCTTAAAGTTACCGGGAGAAAACCAGTGTTGGGAGATCGCGGATATCCCAAGCATGTGCAGTGCGTCTCAGGGACGGTATAACAGAGATAGTTGAAGATTCTGGTCGCTATATTGAATCGACTATTTTTAATTTTTTAATTTTGTCTACAAATTTGGAATCTGTGACTCGAAAAAACCCGGGATAATGAATTTTATACAAATCAAATAATTTTTTTTACAAATTTTGGTCGCCATTTGGATCGCCCATTTTTTATTTTAACTCTTATGTGATATTATATATATATATATATATATATATATATTAAGTTGAAGCTCTGGAGAGCCCGGACTCGGCAGTAAATGTAATTTCGTTTTCTCCAAAAATGTGACATTACAATTTATATTCTCACAACAAAATAAGATTTAAGAATGAGTTTTTGCTTTTTTTTCGAATACATGTTAGTTAATTTTGTAAAAATGAAAAATTGATCACATGTGTTGAAATATTTGCTAGTTTGTAAAATATTTGCTTAATGGAATAGTAAAAAAATTGTTAAAGAGCTTTGAAATTAAAGCACGATTTCTCGAAGACTAATTGACAAATCAATGCAAAAATGTATTGTCAGCTACTTCAATGTATCTAGATACTGAAAAAATACTGGATTTCTTTTTTTGAATATTTGACTTTTGGCCAATTTTGGCGGGCTTCTTGTCCCACTGTGTAATAGAACGTATTTAAAATGATATTTTTCTCCCTATATGCCTCAGCAATCTCTTAATTTCAGGAACTGCTCATATTGAGTTAAATTGTAAATTTCTTTTCCCCGTGAAATTTCCATATTTTGTTTATCTTCTAAAAACTGTTCAAGATATAAAAGCGGCCCAATAATGCTTTTCATAGAAATGTTGAAAATCAGTTTCTTTTCTTCATTTTCTTCGTCGCTACTTTAGTTATAGAAAAAATTGGTAAATTAAAAATAGACTTGAGAAAAGCTTGAATCTATTACTTAAAAACTGATTTGTTTAAGATTCTGGAGAAACGAACGTGAAATAAATGTAATAGATAAGAATCAAGCTGTAATTGAATCGTTCCAGTTTATAAAACATTTATAAGTATGTGTGAAACGTTCGCACGTCCAGGCGTCGATTCCCTCTTTTTTTTACTCTGATAGAACGGAAACTGTTAGAAATACATTGGTATAACATTGTAAGACACCAGGTTGATTACCAGTGGGAGAGTCGCATGCAACAAACATTTAAACACTTTGTCTCTTTCAAAAGTCTTACGTCTGGATTTACAGGATGTGAAATTCATGAAATTTCTGATTCTACTCTTAACTCTAACATATCGAAACTTCTACACGCTCAAATTTTAATTGAAACAATAACAAACATTAAGGACATGGTTTAGTATTTTTATCGATTGAATTGTTTGATTGTATTTCACTTGAATTTGCAGGGCTGCCACACAGTCACTTAAATCACTTTTAGTCACTTTTTTCAAATCACTTTTTAGTTACTTTTTTAAGACAAAGTGACTTTTTCACTTTTTTAAGTGAAAAGATCGCTTTAGTCTCATTCCTTTCAATAAATTAAAACAGAGAATCCAAGAAT
>JAUMHM010000071.1:21524698-21546399 GCA_032362435.1 Melikaiella ostensackeni | reverse complement strand
TCCTCCCCTCACTTCACCCCACCACCCCCCATTTCCCCTCATCCCTCGACCTTATTTTCCCTCATTCCCACGCTACGAATCTCTAAACATGAAATTGAAATAAAAAAATTAATAAAATTTTCAGGAAGGTATCCATGTGAAGGACAAGCAAGATATGCAAGTTTAGGAGCTTTGCAAGCTCGAATAGAACTTGGACCTTACAATGCCCAAACCCACACCCTTGCATTTTTTCGAAAACATCGAGGAAGATTTCTACCCCATCATTATAATTCGCCTAATTTTTTATTAGGTCTTGGATTCGGTTTGGGCCTAGTGGGTGGAAAAGGGGCCCCGGAAGCGAGACTTTTGGAACAATATAAAAGAATTCCTAGTCACACTGGAATGAATACAAATTCTAGAAAATTGATCAGGAAATATTTAGAATTTTGCTGGGGTTTGCCTAGTTATGGGGCTGCCTTTTTTCAAGGTCAGATTGAACGACCGGTTAGGGGATTGGCATCCTGGATTACAAATCGAGACCTTGCTGTTTTGATTGCAATTAATACGACTGGAGTTTATATTGTTGATGATGCTCAGTGTGTAAGTAATTCTTCTTTATTTGTTTATACTCTCTCCCTCTTCTATGGGTTCAAGAGTCTTTACAGAACCATTACATAAGTTCTTATCGACAATCCATATTTACTGCCTTACCAACTATTTCTAACATATCGTCTTAAATACTATTCTTAATCCTAGACGCTTGCGACCTCGCCCTGGGCTTCCGTTTTCTCTTACCACTAACAACCTAAAAACTGCTTTAATACGTAACTCTACTTCAATACTCTCCTACTTTAGGAGTCATTTTTTGGCTTTTCCCTAACCCGTGCAACCAGCTCTCTCACTCTCTCACTCCCACTTCCCCAATCCCGCTCTTTCTCTCTCTCACCCTCTAGCTCTCGTTCTCCCCCCCCCCCATTTTCCCTCTCCCTCTCAACTCTTCCAGCTTTTCCATCCATTCCTCACACTGACCATTTCCAGTCAAACGCCACTTTATTCGTTCTTCCATACTCTCCCCTCCCCCTTCGACACCTGTACATCTCTCTAATAAATGCAATCGTGATTCCTGCTCATACCTACGTACTCTACACAGATTCTCCTCTTCAGCCATCCAATGTCTGTATGTTCTGAGATGTTTCCCCATCTTTCCTCTCCTTGCCTTGCCCTAATCTCTTCCTCTATTCTCTGCCATTCTCTACCCCTCACTTGCATACCACATTCAAACCTCGTTTCGCATTTCTCTTCCTCCCACTTCAAACGTCCACACCCTCACATTGCAATCCTTCTCTCACCTGCAGCTCGTTTCCTCTTTCTGCTGCGAACCAAAATCCTAGGTAGCAGAACTCCTCCACCAACTCCACCACCTCGCTATTCATCTTCCATTCGTACTCTACTCTACACTTTCTATTTCTAAATCACATCATCTTAGTCTTACTCACATTGACTCCTAAATCTTTTTCCCTCACATACTCTTTAAAAGCTCTCATCATCAGATTCATCCCTCTTTCATCGTCCGCTACTGGAACTATCTCGTCTGCGTTATCTCATGAATACAGAATGCCTGTTCTCAATATGGTCCTCCCTTTTCCCTTCCATCTTCTTCTTCAAGTCTGCCAACGGGACACTAAACAGAAGAGAGCTTAACAGGCACCCTTGCTCAAGTCCCCTTCCTATCCAGAATTCCTCCCCTTTCTTTTCTCCTATCTTCACCCCTATCTAAGTCTCCAAAAATATCTCTTTCATCCTCTCTATCAAACCTTCATCTACTCCTCTCTCTTTCATAGCCTTCTATAGCACCCTCCTTCTCACGGAGTCAAATGCTGCTTTAAAATCTACAAACACTGCAATTGGTTTCCCTTTCTTCTGCCTCAAATTCACCTGCCGCTTTGATTCTTTTCAGCCTTGCAATAGCCTCATTCACCTCTTCCCTACTAATCTCGTTTCCGTTGTTCTTGTCCCCCGCTACCGTCTTTCTTCCTTCACCCTTTACCCTATTTTCCACGCCCCCTACCAGTCTCTTAAAATATTCCGTCCACTCGTCCATCCCGATTTCCTCATTTATGTCCTTCCTTTCTCCTCTTCCTGCTTATCACTTTCCATTCCCTCTCTTCCTTTACCGCTTTCTCGACCTCTTCCACGTAGCTTTCTTTCTCCTTCTGTCTTTTTTCAATCAACATTCTCTCGTCACCTCTTTTCCTCCTGTTGACTTCCCATTTCTCCAATTCCCCTTTCCTCCATTTTCTCACACTCTCTTCCATCCTGTCTTTACTTTCCCTATATTCGTCGTCCCACAAACCTCTCCTTTGGGTCTCTCCTCCTCCCTTATCTTATCAATCACTCTTTTAAGTTTTTTGAGCAGCGTATCTACTCCTTTCTCTTCCATACTCCCTACCTCCTCATTTTCCATTTTTTCTCTAAAGTCTCTTAACCTATTTCCCCCTCCAACTACCCATTTTTAATTTCTTTTCCTCCACTCCTTTCTTCTCCCCCTGCGACGTGTTGGTCCTCCACATCTCAAAGTCGCTATCACCGGAAAGTGTTCAAAGCCTATCTCATTGCCCACTTCCATTCTAACTTTCAGCTTCCTTATTCTTTCTTCTGCCAGAATTTAATCTATTAAGGTGTCCCATTTACCATGCATTCAGGTCCACCCCTATCAGCATCAATCTCTCCTCTTTTCCTCTGTCCATTTCGTTATCATTCTCCATCCTCCCTCTTCTCCTTCTCTCCCATACACACATACAACAAAATAATTAAAGCAATTTATTTTATTTCGTTAATTAAATTGCATTATTATTTTATTACAGAGCCTTATGTTGGGACTCAAATATTCCGAATTGAGTTGGGAAATGGCAAAACCTTCTGATGAAGGAAATCCCGACTGTCTGCCTTGTCTCTTTCTTCAATTTCCCGTTCGAGAAAATGGAACTCGTGTTTATAAAATTCTCCAAGTATTTTCGAAACAAGTAAGAATTGTACAAATGCAATTAGGAAATTTTTATTTCGAGACATGAAAAATTTTAGCACGGAACTGAACCACTAAAACTTCCAGATATCGGTAAAGGTCGGTAACGGGAATCTGTAATTCAGAGATAGAAATGGCGACCATTTATGCGAAAGTGTAAAAGCAGACAAGGAGGCTAATCACAGATTCCTGTTACCGATAGTTGCCTACATCGGAAAAAGTTAATGGTTTTGTTCCATGCTATAAAAGTTCGTATTCCACGCTAAATTTTAGACATTTAGAAGGATGTCCATAATCAAATTAAATATATTTCCTTCTTTCAGGCGATTATGATGGACACACTGATTTCTGGTTTTGCCGAGGAAAGTCGGAAAATGGAATCTAATAGTGAAAATCTCAATCGACTTCAAAATGGATCAGTTGTGCCTAATGTTGGGAGCTTCACGAACAAACTTAGCAAATTTACCCTCGCGACTTTCGATGACGAAGGTGATTTTTTATTCCTTAAGATTTCCATTTTTAGGGTTTCGTAGCCCCGGGCAGAAACCCTTTTGGTTTCGGTCGAATGTCCGTCCATCGTATAAGAACGGGGAAGTGAGGGGAAGCATGAGTAAATTAGGGAAAGTGGTGGGAGGGGTGAGGGGAAAGTAGGGGGTGGAAATTTCGGGAAGGGGGGAGTGAGTGGAGGGGCGATGAGAATAGAGGAGAAATGAGGGAAATGAAGAGAGGGCTGGGGATAAGCAGGGAGGGAGAAATGAGGAAAGGTGCGGGGAGGGGGAGATTTGAAAGACTTGATTAACGATTTAATAGGCTACGAAACCCTTTTTGATAGGTGCCTACCGCCTACTTTTACTAATTCTTATATATTTAGTATTTTTGGATATAGTTTAATTTGATTGGATCTTCATTTTGATCCGAAAAAATCTTGGTAGACTTATTCAGGAACAAGATTTGTTGTAGCGATTTTCTTAATCACTTAAACTTGATTGGTTTTGTAATTTGACTTCAACAAAATTTATTTGGGTCTAATTTAGAAATATAAACGGGTCGCGTTGATAATTTGGATGCACTAAATATAGTGATGAAAATAATGTAAAAATCAATCTTTTTTATTTTCAGGTCGGTGTATCGGGCAAATGGGCTCTTGGTCTTTCCAATAACACCCATATTATTGTTAGAAAATAAATTACGCACGAAAAAAGATACATTTTTAAAAATAAACCACCTTTTTAGTAAGATGATTTTACTTATTTATTTATTTAATGTATTACTGTTTATAGACGTGGTATTCTTTTAAAATCGCCATCCGACGATCTTCCCGAAGAACGTTCACGATCCGACGATATCTTTCTGGAACTAGATCTCGATGTCTGTTTAATTTTTCCTCCAAGGTGTGGAGATATATGCTCATTTCATTGAGCCGAACTCTTAGTTTCTCTTTTTCTTCGGCTGATACACCTTCGGCCTACATTGATGAATATAAAGTTATTTAATTTGTTATAAAAATGCTTTTTACAACAAATCATTGGTATTAAAACAAGTATTATAACTTCAAATATTAGAATTTTTTGGCTTTTTAGGTGTTCTTAGGGAGATGAGTACGGAAGGTGGAAGGGAATATAATGGAAAGGGGCAAGTGAGATTGAGGATTGAGGAGGTGGTGGATGAAGTATGAGGAAGAGGAAATGGGTAGGAGGGGGGGGGGGGTAAGAGAGAGAGGATTATACGGGAGAAGGTAAAGAGTAGAATAGGTGTAGTGGCAGATGGAAATATAAAGGTAAGGGATTAAAGAAAGAAAGAGTGGCTGTTGGAGAAGCTGAAGTAGTAGAAGCAGATATGCGGGGAGAGGAAAGTGAAGAGGACGAAGAGGTATCAGAGAGCGGATGAAGGACGCTGGATGGTAGGTAGAGGAATTGAAATGGGAGAGGGAAATTCAAGGAGAAGAGGCGAGGGAGAGATTGAAGAGCAGAGAGGGGGTAGAGGAGGTGAGGTTGTAGGGAAAGATATAAGGGAAGGAAGTGAGGAAGAGATTAAAGAGAAACAGGAGAGGGTGGTGGTGAAGTGGTAGAGGTAGAGGAGGAGGAGGTAGAGTAGTAGATTGTGGGTAGAAGAGGTGAATAGTAAGAGAGGAAGGGGTATATAAGCAAAGCTAAAGGGTGGTGGCAGAGAGAGATGTGATATTGACGGTTAAAAAGGAATAGAAGAAAATGTACAGGCAGAAATATTAAGGTGAAGGGTTAAAGGACATTGGCGAGGGTGAAGTAGGGGATGGAGAAGGTGAAATGGTAGAGGGGTTTGTGAGAGGAAACAGGTATCTGTGAGAGCATAAAGAATAATAGGTAGAGGTAGAAGGAAATTTGAGGAGAAGAGGTAAGGAAGAGATTGAAGAGTCGTGAAGACAAAATTTGACTAGACGGGGGTGAAAAAAAGAGATGGTAGAGCAATCGGGAGAGGGTGATGGATAGAAGAGGTGCAGCAGCAGATGGAATATGATAACAAGGGGCTAATGAGAGATTGGGGAGGGGGAGAGTGAAGGATAGAGAAGATGAAGTTTACGGTAAAATGAGATAAAAGTGTATCTGTGAGAGGATGACGGATTGTAGGTTGAGAAACGGAGATGCTTGAGGGAAATTTAAAAAGAGGTAAGGAAGAGATTGTGGAAGGGGTAGGGAAGATGAGGTTGTGACGTGGTAGTAGGAATATGACGAGAAGGGGGTAAAAAGAAAGAAGTGATGGTGTATACGAGAGAAGGTGAAGGTTTAAATATGTGTAGTGGCTCATGGAAATATGATGGTGAATGATTGAGGGAGATTAAGGGGAGGGAGAGTGATGGATGGAGAAAGTGAAGCAGTAAAATATGATATAAGGAGGGAGGGGTTGTAGGCGTATCTGTGAGAGGATGTAGGATGGTAGGTATAGGTGAAGTGGTGGAGGGCAATTCGAGGAGAGGAGGTAAGGGAGCGATGAGCGGATAGAGGAAATGCGGTAGTAAAGAGATATATGAGGGCAATAGGTGAGGAAAAGATTGAAGCGGAGGGGGAGAGTGTGTTGATGAAGTGGAAGGATAAGGACGGATGATAATTTTCAACTTTAGATAGCCTCCCTCCCTTCTATAAATCTGTCCCTACTGAAGGAGAGGAGTAGAGAGAGATTCAAGAGAAGAGAGGGTGGTTGTTACAAAAGGCAAAAGTATAGTGGATAGAGGATGTGAGGTAGTGTATAAAGATATGAGAGGGAGGGTTGAGGTACAGATTGAGAAGGACTGAGAGGATGAGGATGTTGAAAATGTGATGTGGTAGATGGTGACAGTGAGGGGGAAGAGTGAGGTTGGGATGGAGGAGGGGCAAGATGAGATAGAGGGGAATATTGAAGTAGAGGTGGGGAAAGGGTGAATATACGTTAAGGTAATGGTAGGGGTGGATAGCAGAGGGGGAAGAACTAGAGAGGTAGGGGTGGGCAATAGGGTGAGAGAGGTTCACGGAGGAAGGCCAGGAAAAGTACTGATACGTTCGCCTTAGAAACTCTTCCTGATAGGCGCTTTCCGCCTGCTTTACGAACTAAATTTTTTATATTTTTAATTTCAAACCTGAGTCAATTTTTCCTGCAACTTCTGTAGCTCTTGGTTTCCTTCATTCAGCATTCGTAGCATATAATTTGCTCGATCAACTTGTGACTGTTTGAAATCATTAAGGAATTGCTGGTAAAGTTGAAATGCCTGTTCCTTCGTAAGGGTTGAAGGACTTCCAAGACTTTCTATATAAGGAGCAAGAAAATCTACAGTCTCTTCTGCCTCTCGTTGACTTTCAGCTCGCAGCTTTTCCTCCTGGAAAAACAATAAAAAATTTAAGCGAAAAGGATGCATTCTAATTGATTTATATTATTTTTACAAAATTATGAATCAGAATAATAATAATAGAAACCTGTTCCAGAATTTCGGCTCTTGCTTTTTCATTTCTGTTTCTATCAAAAACTGAGACTGAAAGTTTTGGCATCAAATGCTCCTGGTTTGTGGTTTTCAAAAATGTATTAATTTCCGACTCTGCGTCTCTAACATGGAAGGCACTTTTTTCCTCTTCGTCAAGTTGCTTTTTTAGATCGTAAAAAAGAACCAAAGTCTTTTCTGAAGGAGCGGTCGAATCTGGCTGTAAATTATTAATTAAAAATACCATTCTTAATTATTTAATACACTTAAAATAGTTTGGGCAAAAATTGTAGAATTAGTTTTAAAACTAATTACATTATATTCAAAAACCATTTCCGGGTTGAAGACAAGACGTTCGCCTCTGTCAGCCATCGAAGGTTTGACAAATGTTCGAGTAGCTCTTGTATAATTTCCCTTATCGTAATGATATTTTAATCGAATTTCATTCTCAATAATTGCAAATTCTCTAATTGCAATGTCTTGAGAAGCTGGAATTTTTTCATTTCTATGGTACCTTTCTACTATTTTCTAAAAAGATAAAACATCAGAAATGAATCAATTAAATTTTTCTAAAAACATTTTTTTAAATAGTTTCAACAACTTTTTAGTTGATTAACAACTTGAAAACATACAATAATTTCACGATAGTGGATATCATTTTCATCCTTTGGTCGCTTGTCCGTCGAAAAGTGAACTTCTCTGTAATGAACAATTTTGGTAAAAACTCTAAACACTTTATTTTTAATTATATTATCTAAATTTTATCTAATTTAGATACAAATTTACCTATTATAAAAGAAATCGTTTCGATTCTGATAATACTGGGCGAGATAATTTTTATGCATTTTAATTTTTGAAAGACCATCTAAACGCACTACGTCATAATATTCGATGGTCCTTTCATCATCAACTCTAGCAGATGATGTAGAATAATAATGATGTTCTGAGAAAAATCAGATTAATTTTCAATTAGATGAAATGGAGATTGAATAAATTTGTACTTAATTAAAATAGTTAAATACCTTTGCAGGCATCAGGACGTCCTCTATTATAAAAATCAATAACTAAGTTCGAATTTAATTCATTTATGGATTTGTAGAGATTGTCTTCTCTGTTTAGAAATTTTTCATAAATTTTTATGGGGATTGTGTATTCATAATCATCATAAAGAGTCACTCGCTCAACTAATCCACTCATGTTGAAATAAGGAGCAATTTTTTCCACTTTAGCTTTTTTATAAAAGGTTGTTTTTTTCCCATTCGGATATCGTCTTTCGAAATCTGAAATTTCATTGTTTTTGGATCAAATAATTTGACAAGGTGTAGACATAACTAAGAATTCAATCGTTAAATCAAAATTAGGATATTCTCGAACAATCCAAAAATTTTCTAATATACCAGAATAATCAAAAAAATCCCGGAACATTCTAAAATATTGTTTTTTTGATTCTATAATCATCCAGAATGTTCTAGAAAACCTCAGAGATTTATAGAATGTTCTGGACTTGTCCAAAATAAACTATAACATTTCAGAATATATGTTTAAAGCTGCTAAAATATTTCACAGTTCCAGAACAATCTATAAAATCCCAGAATACTCTAGAAAGATCAGGAACTTTTCGTAATAATCTCAGACATTCTAGAATATTGCAGAATTCTGGAATAAAGCCTGATATTCAGGAACATTCTAGAAATGTTCCAAGATTTCTTGAATATCCACAGAATTTTAAAACGTTCCAGAATATTCTAGAACATTCCAAAAAATTCGAGAACATCCTAGAAGGTTCTTGAAAAGTCAAACGTTTTCAAGAACATTACAGAATTCAAGAATATTCAAAAACTTTTCTGGAATAATTCCAAATTTTCAGAAACTTTTTTAGAAATAAAGGGCTATAAAAGAAAATAAATTTTTGAAACTATGTGGTAGAATACTCAATTACTCAACAATGCCCATAAAGGCCATCTATGTGAAGACGAGCTAATTAGTTTAATTATAAATTCGTTTGAAATTGAAATTTGCATCTATAATAATAAAGTACGTGGCTTCTAATGTTTCTTGTTTAAATATTTGTTTATTATTGAGTGATAAAATGAAAAATTCAATTAAAAGAAATTAATTCTCACAGTCGTAGATAGCTCAATAAAAGATAATAAAGGAAACGCAGAAACATTCTCATTTAGTTTTAATAGAAAATCGAATCTGTCTTTCATTATTCCTTATTCATTATTCCTTATTTCATTATTCTATTATTCCTATTCCTTCAACTTTAATTTTAGCACTTTTTACACTATTTAAATTAACTTTAAATTATCCTAAAGTCAGGAATTTTCTAACTAAAAAGACGAATTTTCAACCAAGAGAGATTTTTGAGTCAAGAATAAGAAAAAATTTGAACCAAATTGTTCAATTTTCTACAAAACCATTGAAATTTCAACCCAAAAATATGAATTTTCAACAAAATCGTTAGTTTTTACTCAAATAGATGAATTTTCAAAACAAAAAGACGAATTTCCAACAAAATAGTTAAATCCTCAACCAAAACAGATCAATTTTGAAATAAGCAATTGTATTTTTCACTAAAAAGATTAATTTTCTACCAAAAAAGACGAATTTTCAACCCAAAATGAATTAGATGAATTTTCAGTTGAAGAAATGAATTATCAACAAAGAAAAATACAAATTTTCAGCCAAAGAAATTAATTTTCAATTAAAATGAAAAATGTTGAACAAAACAGTTGAATCTTCAACTAAAACAGATTAATTTTCAACCAAACAGTTGTATTTTTTACCAAAAGAGAATAAAATTTCTACCAGAAGAAATGAATTTTTGAACCAAAAGAACGAATTTTTAAAAAAATATTTAAATCCTCAATCAAAACCGATTAATTTTTACCCAAACAGTTATATTTTTCACCAAAAAAATGAAATCTCTACCAGAATAAATGTATTTTCAAAACAAAAAGACAAAGTTTCAACAATTGAGTTGAATTCTCAACCAAGAAAAATTTTTGTGTCAAGAAAGAAAAAAAAATTCAACCAAATTTTTCAATTTTCTACACAACAGCTGAATTTTCAATCAAAAAATATGAATTTTCAACAAAAATGTTAGATTTTAACCAAATAGTTGAATTTTCAACATAAGAAGAATTTTTAACAAAATAGTTGAATCCTCAACCAAAACAGATTAATTTTCAACTAAAAACTTTTATCTTTTACTCAAAAAAAAAAAAAAATTCTGGCAGGAGAGATGAATTTTTAAACCAAATAGACGAACTTTTAACAAAAGTGTTGAATTTTTAATCAAGAAAGAATTTCGAGTCATAAAAAAAAATTCAACCAAATTATTCAATTTTCTACAAAACAGTTGAATTTTCAACCCAAAAATATGAATTTTCAACAGAAATGTTAGTTTTCAACCGAATAGTTGAGTTTTTAACAAAATAATTAAATTTATAACCAAAAATTTAAATTTTAAACCAAATAGATTAATTTTCGACTAAAAAGGATAAATTTTTAGTTAAAAGCATTTATTTTTAACCAAAAGAAAACTATTTTTCAATAAAACAGTTATATTTTCAACCAAAGATTAATCTTTAACAAAAAAAAACGAATTTTTAACAAAGAAGTTCAACTTTCATCCAAGTAGTTGAATTTTCAACCAAAAAGATGAATTCTCAACGTAAAATATAATAGTTGATATTTGAACCAAAACACATTTTAATTTTTAATCAAAAACAATTGAATTCAACTCAGAAAGACAAATTATCAGCAAAACAGTTTAATCCTCAACCAAAACCTTTTAATTTTCGACCAAATATTTGCATTTTCAACCAAAAAGATTAATTTTCTACCAAAAAAGACGAATTTTCAAAAAAAAAAGGAATCTTCAACCGGATTGTCGATCTTTTAACTGAGAATGATAAATTTTCAACTAAAAATGGAACAGATAAATGGAAGAGCTAATGTTTCAGCGGAAACATAAACTTCCATCTATGAAAAAAGCGTATTGCCGATAAAATATTAAAATTTTCAACTAAAATGATGAATGTTGAAGTTACAAAAAAAATTGAATTTTTACGAGAAGAGATGAATTTTTAAATAAAAAAGATGAATTTCCAACAAAAGAATTAAATTTTCGTCCAAGAAGGATTTTTCAGTCAAGAAGGAAAACAAATTCCAACCGAATTGTTGAATTTTCAAGCCAATCAACGAGTTTTCTTCAAAACAGTTGAATTTTGAAATCGAAAATATGAATTTTCAATAGAATATTTGAATCATCAACCAAAACATATTAACTTTCTATCAAAAAGTTGCATTTTTGACAAAAAAGATGAAATTTCTAAACTAAATTTTTAAGCCAAAACTACGAATTTTCAACAAGAGTTGAATTTTCAAATGAGAAAGATTTTTCAGTCAAGGAAAAAAAAATATTTCAATCAAATTGTTGAAGTTTCAAGCCAGCAAGACGAATTTTACACATTAATTTTTACATTAAATGGTTCAATATTTTTTTATTAGTTATTTCAATGCTGATTATCCTATACTCGTTTTCTATGTAATGATCTATGTAATGTTTGTTAATGTTAATGTTATCTATGTAATGAATCTAAAGAAGCGTCTTTAGTATTAAAAATCTCATATTTACATAATTTTACATGAGAATTTAAATATAAGTATTTCAATTCATACAACAAAATTTTGAAAGAAGTCTAGGTAACACGCGCGTTGTAGCGCGTGCCCCGTTTCATATCATTTACAATTTAATATGCTTAGGAGGGAATAATTTTAAATTGAAATGTTTAAAATTGCATGTTTTAAAATCTAAAAGGTTCAAAATTGTAGAATAACTTCAAATAAAAAACGCAAAAAATATATATAATATCAGAGAGATATTTCATAAATTAGGTCATTTTAAAATTAGCAGTGTTTGAGTTTGAACAATTTCGAATTCCGTGAACATCTCCAGATTGTACAATTATTTTATGTTAAGTTGAAAGCATCAATAGTTGAAAAATTTATAATTGAAAACGTTTCCAATCAAAAAAGATTCAAAATCTAAATATTAAAAACTGTAGGACAATTTAACTTCTAAATCTTTCAAGAATGTAAGCATTCAAATTGAAAGCCTCGATAGACCGTTGTAAGTGTAAAGCATTAAAAATTGAACATCTTGAAACTAAAAAATATTAGAAAATTATCCCAATTAAAAATTTTGTTTGATGTACAATAATGCTAGTTGAATTTGGCACCTAGACTGTGAATCTCAATCTCGTTAACATAAGAGCCAGGCATATCAAGATGTTTTTCCTGTTGGATTCCAATTTCCTCCTCTTGTTCAGCATCATCAATTCCTCTCATCGTCCAAGGTTCACCAGGAAGCAGATGTTCCCAAAACTTATTTTTCGTTAAATCCCAATTTATTTTCGCACATCCCTCAGTACATGACTGCATATTAACCCAGTAATTTTGATCATTCCAAATACTTTCAACTCCCAGGTAAAGATGATTGGCTTCTGGATCAGTTGGCGAATACGAATCTCCAGATGAAGGTTCAATGAAGAAAGGTTCAAGAATTTCTTGACCACGAGGTCCACCATGATCTGGCAAAACAACGACCCAAGAGTGTATTCGGAAACCATGATAATCATCAGGGGGAGGTCTTTCAAATTCCTGAAAAATGAAAAATTATGTCAATTTTGTTAGCTTTGTACTCTTGTTCAAAAAAAATTATTGGGACAATCCTTTAAGGTGCTTGAAACGAATCGGCGGTTTTACCTGGCGAAACTGTTTGATGTCATGTTTTTGCCACATATTCTACAGGCAGATGCAATTGTTTATATAGAGGGCTTTTTCCGGAAAATGTTGTTGTTGTGGTTTTTTAAAATTAAAGATGAAGCATTGTTTGCGCCTAAAAGCAGCAACGAGAAGCAAGCCATTCCGGGATCTTTGCAGTCTCTCACTGCCGCTTTCAGGCGCAAAAAATGCTTCATCTTCAATTCAACCGCTCCCAATGAAAAGGGGATACGCGTGGATTAAGTCTGAGAAGTATTGTCCTGAAAGTCAATATTAAAAATCGTTCGAATTTTAATTTTAAGGTCTGATACTTTTAGAGAATTTCAAGGCGCTTCTATTTTTTTCTCTTGCAAGTGTTGCACACGTCAGTTGCAGGTAATTTAAGGTGAAGCTAACATGGCGGTGAAAATAATTACAATAAGCAGTTTCACTTAACTTGAATTGAGCCCCTGTTTTTTTTCTGAGAAATATTCTCCAAACAATTTTTAAAGTTCTATAAGTTTTAATGAAAGATTTCAAAAATAATTTAGATTACTGGAATTACTGTTTCATTTACCTCTCCTTCTGACTTACTTTTGAAGCAAGTGTTGCACACGTCAGTTCTAGGTAATTTAAGGTGAAACCAACATGATGGATAAAATAATTACAATAAGCAGTTTCACTTAACTTGAATTGAGCCCCTGTTTTTTCTGAATAATATTCTCCAAGCAATTTGTAAAGTTTTATATGATTTAATGGAGGAATTTAAAAATATTTTAGAATACTGAAATTAGTTCTACATTTACCTCTCCTTCTGTCTCATTTTTATAGCAAGTGTTGCACACGTCAGTTCTAGGTAATGTAAGGTGAACCCAACATGTCGGTTAAAATAATTACAATATACAGTTCCACTTAACCTGAATTTAGCCCCTGTTTTTTCTGAATAATAGCCTCCAAGCAATTTGTAAAGTTTTATATGATTTAATGGAGGAATTTAAAAATATTTTAGAATACTGGAATTACTTCCACATTTACCTCTCCTTCTGTCTCATTTTTATAGCAAGTATTGCACACGTCAGTTCTAGGTAATTTGAGGTGAGACCAACATGACGCTTGAAATAATTACAATAAGCAGTTTCACTTAACTTGAATTTAGCATCTGTTTTTTCTGAATAATATTCTCTCAACAATTTGTAGAGTTCTATAAAATTTAATATAGGATTCTAAAAATATTTTAGATTCCTGGAGTTACTTCTTTATTTACCTCTCCTTCTGTCTCATTTTTATAGCAAGTATAGCACACGTCAGTTCTAGGTAATTTGAGGTGAAGCCAACATGGCGGTTGAAATAGATACAATAAGCAGTTTAACTTAACTTGAATTTAGCCCCTGTTTTTTTTCTGAGTAATATTCTCCAAACCATTCTTGAAGTTCTATAAGATTTGATGAAGGATTTCAAAAATATTTTAGATTACTGAAATTACTGCTTCATTTACCTCTCCTTCTGTCTCATTTTTATAGCAAGTGTTGCACACATCAGTTCTAGGTAATTTAAGGTGGAACCAACATGATGGATAAAATAATTACAATAAGCAATTTCACTTAACTTGAATTTAGCCCCTGTTTTTTCTGAATAATATTCTCCAAGCAGTCTTGAAGTTATATAAGATTTAATGGAGGAATTTAAAAATATTTTAGAATACTGGAATTACTTCTGCATTCACCTCTCCTTCTGTCTCATTTTTATAGCAAGTGTTGCACACGTCAGTTCTAGGTAATTTAAGGTGAAGCCAACATGGCGGTTAAAATAGTTACAATAAGCAGTTTCACTTAACTTGAATTTAGCACCTGTTTTTTCTGAATAATATTCACTAAACAATTTGTAGAGTTCTATAAGATTTAATATAGGATTTTAAAAATATTTTAGATTACCGGCGTTACTTTTTCATTTACCTCTCCTTCTGTCTCATTTTTATAGCAAGTATTGCACACGTGAGTTCTAGAGAATTTAAAGGTGAAGCCAACATGACGGTTGAAATAATTACAATGAGCAGTTTCACTTAACTTGAATTTAGCACCTGTTTTTTCTGAATAATATTCTCTAAACAATTTGTAGAGTTCTATAAGATTTAATATAGGATTTTAAAAATATTTTAGATTACTGAAGTTACTTCTTTATTCACCTCTCCTTCTGTCTCATTTTTATAGCAAGTGTTGCACACGTCAGTTCTAGGTAATCTGAGGTGAAACCAACATGACGGTTGAAATAATTACAATAAGCAGTTTCACTTAACTTGAATTTAGCACCTGTTTTTTCTGAATAATATTCTCTAAACAATTTGTAGAATTCTATAAGATTTAATATAGGATTTTGAAAATATTTTCGATTACTGGAGTTACTTCTTTGTTTACCTCTCCTTCTGTCTCATTCTTATAGCAAGTATTGCACACGTCAATTCTAGAGAATTTGAAGGTGAAGTCAACATGACGGTTGAAATATTTACAATAAGCAGTTTCACTTAACTTGAATTTAGCCCCTGTTTTTTCCTAAATGAATCCACACGTTTTCCCTTTTCATCGGGAACAGTTCAGATGAAGATGAAGCATTTTTTTGCGCCTGAAAGCGGCAATGAGAGCCTACAATTACCCCGGAATGGCTTGACTCTCGTTGCCGCTTTCAGACGCAAAAAATTCTTCATCATTAATTTTAAAAAACCACAACAACATTTTTGGGGAAAAATCTCTCTGTATAAATAATTGTATATTCCTTTAGAGTATGTGTTAAAAATATTGCATCAAACAATTCCGCCGTGTAGACGTAATTTGCCAGGTAATAACCGACAAGTCGTTGCAAGAACCTTAAGGGTTGAATTCAAGAGGTTAATTATTTGGATTTTTGGTGTACACCAGATTGCAAGATTGCAAAATTGCATGGGATTGTAGAAGACTGCATATTTGTGACTGGAAAATATTGCATGAGATTGTATAAGATTCCATGGATTATTGGAAATTCATTAAAGAAAATCACTATATAGAAAACGATTATAGAATAATAAGAAATAAAATAAATAATAGAAAAGTATTGAAAGAAAAAGTAGAGAAACTACAAAGGAACAATTTATTTCAGACCACTCATAATCTTTCATGGAAGTATTGTAACCCTCGCGTTACATTCAGGGGCCTGTCTGTAGGCAAAGGGCTAGACATACAAGAAAACATATAAAAAAGCGTTGCCCACAGACAGGATAACGTAAGATTGCGCAAACGCCAGCATCTCCCACTAAAAAGATCTTGGGTAGTGGGAGACTGAACTGGGACGAAAGCGAAGGAGGTCCCAGTCGTCGCCGCGGAGCGATGGTCCCGAACTTCCTGGCAAAGGGCAAGGTTCGTGGAGGTGTACTTGGACTCAGAGCGAGGTCCACCTCGTCCCCTGGATCCATAATAGCCTTCAGTCTTGTGAGGAGAACTTGATAACTCCTCTTAAGTGATCTGTTATCAACTCTTCTCAGTGAAGTGTCAGATTTTAACTTCAGAGCAGAGTTACACTCTGTGTACAGGGTTGTAAAAATATTAAGTTTCCTAAGTGTACCTTGGACTATTTCGCAAGAAGTGCCGTGACGTTCATGCGATCTTTTCTTTGTAGCGAACTCCTATGCGATTGAATCTTAAAATAGAAATAATAAAGATATCGACTGACATTTGGACAAATTTTTGTGTGCTGTGTAGTAAATTTTACCTGTTTGACGTATTCTTGAGCGGAGCGGGGTCCACACCGTAAAACGTTCTGCAGAATAGTCCACATAAAATTAAAGTGTCTGTTGTTCGGTTAATTGTTTGTGATCAGGCACGAGTCTACTTGTCAACCTGGTTAGGAAAACAAGAGATTGGCAACTGTCGCTAAGGTTTATAACTATTTCAGTAATCCTACTCCCCCATTTATGCTGTCCATTTATTGACATTTTAGTATGACGAGTATCGCTTATCTGGTTCTATTGTAGTCCTAATCCAGGATCATTAGGTTTCGACTTTGTTTATTGCCTATAGTGCAACTGGGCACAGAGCGCTTTCTTTGAAATAAATTGAATTAGTAAATAACAGGTATGAACACCTGGGCTCGAGAAATCTTAATATTGGTCGAAGGATTCAATAGAAATTATGAGTATTGCCACCAAAATAACTTGTGCAGAAATCAGGCAGATCCTAATAATTATTATATGCGTCAAATGCTAAGCCGCAGTAAAGAGCCATAAATCACTTAAGAATGCAAATATTGTAGTGTATGTTATTCAGATTTGCGCTATCTTCTAGTGAGAAATATACTCGTAATGAAATAAATGCTGATTCTAATAGGAGTTATTTTAGGTTTATAACCACAACGGTATATAAAACGTATGTGTGTGTGATACAGTGTGCCTTTCATTAATCTTTGCTGTAGAAGCACCATCATAGGATAATTCAGTTGTTTTGTCGTACTGTATTTTAATTTCGAAACGTAAGAATAGATTTCTTTTGAGATTGTAAGGTAGAATCTAGACTACATAATTGTATCAAGAGATAGGTAATTTAGAAAACACGAGACGTCGTTGTTTATCAAATACGATATGAAAATAAAATTTAATTTGCAATCCTGACTTTAGCTTAGGGATGTAGGACGATTCTTATGTATTTAAGCTAGCATGGTATATGACCAATAAATCTGAGAATGCAAATTGAGTTCAGTTCTCTTTTTTGCGGAAACCCCTCATCTCTTTAGTAGTAGAAAATTAGAATTTATCCAGGTGAATAAGTTACATCACCCATAAGTTAACTGGATGTTATATAACCCATAACATTTAGGTTACAATACATACAGACAGACACATTCGTAAAAACGTATTTTTCGAGTTCAGAGGGTCTCAAAACGTGGAAATTTGAAACGGGGGGGGGGGGGTCAAATTTTACACAAATCTTAGACCTTCTCTGATGAGAATGTGAAAGTGTCAGATAAGTAAATGTACAAAAATATTGCACAGTAGATTATTATGTATTTGAATGGAGAAACTGCATACGGAGTATGCATTTTTTAATATCAGGAATACTACAGTACTGTATATGATTTATTTGTTTGCGTTGCGTTGAGACGCATCGATTGACCTATTGAAGAAACTTTTAGAACATTCTATGTCCTACCAACATGGTTTCTTTGAATAATAATCGTTTTTAAATAAAATGATTTACCTTCGTTTAGATGAAGAAAACTTTGTTGTTACTTTGTTACTGAGAATATAGTAGTACTGTCTTTGATGTAACTGTTCGCGCTTTCGAGTCACTGCGAATGAATTACTGAAGTACCATTAATGACGTTTCATGGTCTATCAATAGCGATGCAAAAAATTGTTTACATTGTTTATTCTTTGCAAATTATTATTTTTTTTTATTAAGAATTTTTTCATGTGTCTTATCTCAATTAAATTCAGTATTTTTAGTCAGCAAATAAAAATCTTTCAATAACACAAAGACTATTGATAAAAAAATTATAGTTAAAATTCAATTGCGTCCACTCTCAAAGTCTCAACTTTGTCCACCTCTATAGAATTTACGATTTTTTTTTTTTTAAATGTATCGTGGATGAATTTCTTTAACATCTAGTTATTAAATACGTGAAACATGCTTTATTAAAACTATGGCAAAAATGTGTTTGATTTTTACATTTTTATACAAATTTAGAGCGACCCACTTTATAAATCTTATTCTGTTAAGTACTATCATATTAAATTTATATGTTCCGCAGATGTTGTAAATATACCTATGAAGAATATTGTATAACATTTTTTGAAGGAAAACCATTCAAATAATTTATTTGATAGATGTGAAGTACATCAAGTCATATTAAACAGATCGGTGTTTAAAAACCAACCACTCAATATTATTTCTTGCCACTAACCATATTACACTTTGAAAAAGCATTCATAAGCTTCCTGTCACAGAAATGTATTATAATAACAACTTTGAAATGCAAAATTTACCTGTGTCGGATTCCGCAGTTAATTTGAAGCGACCCATACATATGATTTACTGATTTAGGAGTAAATCTCGACCCGCAACCATCATCTATAAAATTTAAGGAAAAAATTTGAATAAATGTTCGAGAAATAAAACATGCAATTCATTAAACTCGTACATGACAATCCAAATACTATAAATCATTTATATTTTATACATTCTATTTGGAAATCAGCTCGAAAATTAAAAGCAAAATATGGTATAATGATTTCAAACTTTAAGAATTGTATTAGAAGTATTAAGTATTGGAAGTCTTTTCCACTCATGTACATCAAATTTAATGCGCAATGTGCATTAAAATTCAAACACGATGATATCGGAGTATGCTCGTTAAAGCTTCCCCTCAAATAATCATATTCAGTTTGAAAAATGGTCTAATTCACTTCAAATTTCCCTTCGATCTAGTTTTATGATTTTGTAGGTGAATTATGTATCCTAAAATCATGCCAGAATCCTAAAATTAAATACATGTGAAGTGACTTTTAGGTTAGGTCGATATTTTGAATTCTATCTGCATTATTCTGCGGAATTTATATTTTCAAATATCTGTGGATTATAATATGATAAGAATTACCCACTTTGTGTATTAAAGTAAATTAAAAATACAAATTTAACGTATAAAAAATAGGATAAAAAAGATTTTTATAAATGAATTTTCAGTTGCAAGTGCAGGAATATCACTTTCACTTACTAGTACTTGAAACCTAAGTTATATTTGTAATTCAAAAGTGCTTGAATTTTCAAAGATTTTTTAACAGTGTACTGACATTCAATTCTACATTCAATATAAAAACAAAATAAAGTGTTGATAGAAGCCGTCAGAACTGTCAGAAGACTCGGAACACGCAAAAAAAGGGTTAAGGGCCTCAGGTAGCTCGCGCCGAAGTTTGCAGAAGGAAAAAAACGCAGTAGAATTCCGGCCGAAGTTACTGCCTACTGATTCCTCCGGCGGACGGAGGATGCAGGAGCCAGAGCTGAGAAGTGTCCTTCGGCAAGCAGGACCTCCTGCTTACCGAAGGGCGAGCAGTGGACGGAGTACTGCTCGTCACAGCTCTAGTTCGTACTTCTTTTTCAAGAAGACATCAAAATTCAAATATTCGTACCTTCGTGAATTTTTTTTTCCTCCAACCGGAAAAATACGTGTTGCCTAGTTTCCTCTAGAAAGCAAAATATTTCTTTGCAAAGAGGTTTTTATACGCGCCTAGGCGGTAAAATTATGAGGAAATCAGTGTAATAATATAAATTAAGTTATATGAACACAATACATTAATTTCCTTTCTCAGACACTTCTTTTGCCGATAGAAATTGAAATTAAAATAGTTATAGGAAGGCAAGAATCTGGAAGTGTCGCTTTCTATGTCGCTAAGAGTCTTTTTCACTCTTACGCACAACAAACACGAAACAACTCGGTCCTCCTTAACGCGCCTAAACTCTCTCACTCTTCCCAAATTCAAAGAGATGGAAGGACAGAAAAAAAGACTCGGGCCAGAGCAACAGAGGTGATACAATTTCTCCTACTGCATTGCCCTCCTACAAAAGGCCCTGAGTTAGTTTAGCAGTGTCTTCAGAACGTGGGATTTTTCGGCCTTCACCACTTTTCCATCTGGGAGCAATCCATGCAGAATCAGCGTGTCGGGGAGTCGATTCTGTTACACGTTGCGTAGACCAGCCTCGTGTAAAGTCGAAAATGCACGAACAGGAACTATTCTAACTACAAATTACATGCCGAGCTCCCTCGACTTCATGATTCGGTGTCGGTGGCTATCAGGAGGTTTGAGTTGGTTTTGGTTTACAATAATTGACAACTAAAAGAAACACTTCAAGTACATATGTAATGAAATTTTGAAATATTTAATGATCATGTTTTTCAGAAATTCTTATGGAATGTTTTAGACGATCCGATTCCATAGGAAATACATTATAAGACACTGTGGGTTTGTAAAGTTCAAATATATTGAATATATGTATATGGGATATTGAGGTTAGGTTAATAATATGGTTGTGTGTTGTATAATGTGTATTCATTGTTGTATAATGTAGTTTCATTATTTATTATTCATGTTTTATTTTTCAATTGATTTTGAGTATTGTAAAGTTAAAAAGATAATAAATGATGAATTGTTTTTTAATTTATTAAATTAATCAACATTTTCACTGAATACTTACCTCTGCTAATTACCTTTCTTTTCATTCTATTTCAGGCTATAATTACAATTTTTGGGGATTTTAAGAGAAAAAGCCAAAAAGTTATTAACTTGACCTTATACTCGTATGCTTTCTTAATATAGGAAAACTTTACAAGAGCTTTATTGTCTTAAAGCACTTATCTCAACATTAAAAATTTAATTTTTACAATTTTATTACAATTGAAAAATAATTGTAATTGAAAATTTATTGTAAATAATTGTAAAATAAATTTGACAAAATTTATTTTATGAAGAAATATTTCATGATTTTTAATGGGCAAAACAATTCTCTAAGTTGGTCTTTGTAGTATATTCCAATAATTAATGAACATATTTTCAGAATATTTTTCCTTGATTCTGTCCTAGGGTCAAGCATGGTGCAAAAAACCGTCGTGAAATTTCAAATAAAAACTGTACTCTGTATACATTAATATTAGAAATGAAAAATATTAATAATTTTATAGATATTCCTATATTTTATTGGAATATGATACACATTGATTTTTATATTAAAAATTCTTGTAATTAGTTGGTCATTTTTTGAATTTTATGTCATTTTTGTACCATGTTTGATCCTAGGGAATAGATTCCATGAATGAAATTGATATGAAGTGATATATCTTATTTAATTATATTTACAGGTTACAGGGCCGGCGAAAGATATGTTGTTGGTATACGGTGCCCAAAACTCGGAATTCACCGAGTATTGGATCCAATACTCGGAATCTTGAAACAAAGGTCAATTTTTATCTGAATAACAATAAAATTAATGAAAACCA
>JAUMHM010000071.1:21505374-21519103 GCA_032362435.1 Melikaiella ostensackeni | reverse complement strand
GTACTATGCATCATTATTGGACCGTTTGAAAGCCGAGCTACAAAAAAACGGCCACGATTGGCGCACAAAAAAGTGCTATTTCATCACGACAATTCACCGGCTCGGTGGGAAGAGATTCTTTCGTTCAATAAAGAAGTAATCGATGCCGTAAATACGTATTTTGCAGACCTCGAGAAATCTTATTTTTCTGAAGGGATGAAAAAATCGGAATCTCGCTCGACTAAGTGTGTAGCCTTCGAAGGAAACTATGTTGAAAAACAAAGGCAAACTTAGGGAAAAAAATTTTTACTTGCTTTTTTACCAAACTTATCAAACGACCTCATATTGGAAGAATGAACCAGCGCATAAAGCAGTTCGAAATTTTAAATCATAAATTTCCCTGGTATCTTATCAACTATATCACCGATATATTCCTCGTCTGATAAAAAATTGCTGAAAAAATTAGTATTTTGAGGGAAAATTTATTAAACGATTTCGCATGGAGGAGGTACTACATTTAAATAATTTACTTTCAGATAATTTCTTATTAATCACAATTTATCATAAATTATCATAAACCTCTATGTCTGAAGACATAGAGGTTCATTGCCCTGTATAGGAAAATTGGAATTTTTCTCCCACCCCGAAATTCAAAATTTTCTAAAGCCGTCCCTGTTGGTCATAGGAGAATGTAAATATTCCAGAAGCGGGAGTAGGAACTAGGTTAATCTAAAGAAACACTTTTATAGTAGAAAGAAAAAAATTATCACCAGAGACATAGAGGTTTATTGCCCTATATAGGAAAATTAAAATTTTTCTCCTATCCTGAAATTCAAAATTTTCCAAAGGTGTCCCTGTTGGTCATAGGGAAATGTAAATCGTCCAGAAGCGGGAGTATGAACTAGGTTAATCTAAAGAAACACTTTTAGAAAGAAAAAAATTATTACCAGAGACATAGAGGTTTATAGCCCAATCTAGGAAAATTGGAATTTTTCTCCCACCCTGAAACTTAAAATTTCCTGAAAAATTCCCTGTTAATCATAGGAAAATGTAAACCCTCCAGAAAAAAGTGTAGGAACTAGGTTAATCTAAAGAAAACTTTATACCAGCAAACAAATTTATTTCCAGAACCATAAAAATTTATAGTCCAATCTAAGAAAATTGGAATTTTTCTGCCAAGCCGAAATTAAAAATGTTCTAAAACCGTCCCTGTTATTCATAGAAAGCTGTAAATCTTTAGAAATCAGGAGTAGAAAATGAGTTAATCTAAAGAAACACTTTTAGACAGAAAAAAATTATTTCCAGAGTCATAGAGATTTATAGCCCAATATAGAAAAATTGGATTGGTTTTAAACTAAAAAAAAAAAACGAAATTTAATAGAAAAGTTGAATTTTTAAAAAGAAAGATATTTTAGTCAAGAGAGAAAAACAATTTCAACCAAATTGTTGAAGTTTCAAACCAAAAAGAAGAATTTTCTACAAAGCAGTTAAATTTTCAACCCAAAAACACGAATTTTCAACAGAATAGTCGATCTTGCAATCAAAAGAATGAATTTTCAATTTAAAAAATGACTTTTTATCAAAATTGTTAAATTTTCAACAAAGTAATCAAATTCTCAAATGAAGAATAAGATTTATAACCAAAGGAGATGAACTTTCAAACCAAATAGTTGAATTTTCAATTAATAAGGATAAATTTTCAACCAAGAAGACAAATTTTTTACTAGAAAAGACGAATTTTTAACAAAATACATGAATTTGCAATGAAATAGTTAAATTTGCAACTGAAAAACATAAATTTTCAACAAAAAAAATTAATTTTTACGAATTAGTTCAACTTTGAACCAAAACAGAATAATTTTCAACCAAACAGTTAAATTTCTAACCAAAAAAGATGGTTAGAAGGATTTTCTACCAAAAGGGATGAAGTTTCAAACTAAAAAAACCAAATTTAACAAAAAAGTTGTATTTTCAAAACAGAAAGATTTTTCAGTCAAGAAATAAAAATAATTTCAACCAAATTTTTTAACTTTCAAACCACAAAAGAGGAATTTTCTACAAAGCAGTTGAATTTTCAACCCAAAAACACGAATTTTCAACAAAACAGTCGATCTTGCCATCAAAAAGATGAATTTTCAATTTAAAAAATCACTTTTTAACGAAATTGATAAATTTTCAACAAAATAATCGAATTCTCAAACAAAGAATGAGATTTCTAACAGAAAGAGATGAATTTTCAAACAAAATAGTTGAATTTTCAACTAATAAATATAAATTTTCAACCAAGAAGATAAATTTTTTACTAGATTATACGAATTTTTAACAAAATACATGAATTTGCAAGAAAATAGTTGAATTTATAACTAAAAAACATAAATTTTTAACTAAAAAAATTAATTTTTACAAAGTAGTTCAACTTTGAACCAAAATAGAATATGTAATTTTCAATCAAACAGTTGTTTCTTAACCAAAAAAAGATGATTACCAGAAATTTCTACCAAAAGTTAAATTTTCAACACGAAAATATGAATTTTCAACAATTAAGTGCATTTCAAACCAAACAGTGCAATTTTCTACCAAAATGGTTAAATTTTCAACCCAATAAGACGAATTTTCAACAAATCAGTCGAACTTGCAAACCAAAAAGACGAATTTTCAACCAAAAAGGATGACTTTTTAACAAAATTGTCAAATTTAAAAAAAAATTAAAATCTCAACCAAAGAATAAGATTTTTTACCAAAAGAGATGAATTTTCAAACAAAAAAAATTAATTTTCAACAAAGGAGATCAACTTTCAACCGAGCAGTTGAATTTTTGACAAAACAAAAATATTTTTATTTCAAATAAAAAATAGTTGAATTCAACCAAAAAAGACGAATTCTCAACAAAATAGTTGAATCCTCGACAAGAACAGATTAATTTTCAACCAAACAGTTGAACTTTTAACCAAAAAAAAAGATGATTAGAAGAAATTTCTACCAAAAGAAATGAAGTTTCAGACAAAAAAGACGAAATTTAAAAAAAGAATTGAATTTTCAATCAAGATAGATTTTTCAGTCATGAAATAAAAACAATTTTAACCGAATTGATGAAGTTTGAAACCAACAATATGAATTTTCTACAAAGCAGTTGTATTTTCAACCCGAAAATATATATTTTCAACAAAAAAGTTAATTTCCAACCATATAGTTCAATTTCCTACCAAAATAGTTGAATTATGAACCCAAAAAGACGACTTTTCAACAATACAGTTGAACTTACAACCAAAAAGACGAATTTTCAAACTAAAAAGACGAAATTCAACTAAAATGATGAATCCTTAACCAAAAGAAATGAATTGTTAACTGTTGAAAATTCAAGAAAAAGACGGCGACCCGTGTTCGAAAAAATGGACTTTATTCAATTTTTTTATGGACTGAAATGTTTATTTATTAAATTCTCATGTAAAATTATCTAAATATAACAGTTTTAACACTTGTTTTTAATATTATTATTAATATTATATATATTATTATTATTATATTATATTATTATATTATTATTTACATGATTTTACATGAGAATTTAACAAATAAATATTTCAATACACAAAATTTTTGTTTGAAAAAAGCCGGCTTTTTCGATAACGGATAGCCATTGGCAAATTAATAGTCATCCAATGAACGCTGACAATATAGATAAATGGAACTTTGCTATTTTGATTGATTGATTTCTTTCATTTTTTATTTTTTAAAAACTGATATTTGTCAGTAGATTATTATGAATTTTCATTTAAAAAATAGATAAAAACAAACATCACCTCAGCAAAAATTCAACGGTGAAATCCGATCCCACCGCTGCCACCAATTTTTGAATTCTCGGTTAACCAATTTTAATCGTATGTAACAATCACTTTACTGAAAAAAAGTATCAATAAAGTAGCTTTACATTGGAAAAAGTAGCAAAAAAGTAGCCCTGCATAAAAAAAGTATCAAAAAAGTGTGGAACTTCGAAGTCTGTGTATATTTTGTTCTCGCCTTCCATAAAAGCATGTCAAAATTTCAAGTAAATAATCAATTTCTCTACAAAAAATATGAAATAGAAGCTTCAGAGAAGAATATCCAGAAAGCGCGACTCGTATATTCCTGCCTAAGATTTCATTCATACATCTACTTACCGACCGACGGTAAGTACGTAATCATCAGTCTTCAAGTTTCTTCATACACGCAGTCGGTAAGTTAGATATTTTCATAACATTTTTATCGATTATCTGAAATTGTAGCAGGAAAATAATGATAATATTCGGCATACAGACCCACATTAAACGTCAGAGGAGAGTATATTCAACTGTAAACACGTGCCTCGACTCGAGTACACAAGTGCGTAGAGAAGTTGCATAATAAGATTGGCGCCTAGTTGCGAGATGATTAACGTGAAAGTGACGTTTCCACCCCACAAGATGAAACTCTTACCAGTCCTGACGCTCGTGACTACTTGAAATGCGCATTATAATCCTAGAAATATTTGCCGACAATCTTCCAACGGCTGAGGCGACCTTGACGAAAAGAGCGTCCCGCTAGCCGATCAGCTGACTCCTGATTGACCTCGTACCTTCTCACATTATTTATCCGATGTCATACACAAATTCGGACACGAAATATCGAATTTGCATTTACAGGCGCGCGCACATCGACCTCGTCGATATCACCTAACAACGATTTTTGCCAAATTTCGCAAAGTTTACTAACCTCCAAAAAGGGGGAATTTCGTCGTTTTTGTTGAGGATTTGATTTTATGCACATTTTGCTGGAAATGAAAAATATGAATAGTAAAATAAAAGAAGATCAAAAAACAGGTGCCTTTAATTGAACGCAGAGTAAAGGTTTGTTTCATTTTTTCTGGTCAAGTTTTTTAAAAATAATTTTTGTTGGATTCAAGCTCTAACCTCAAAATTCAGTCGCCTTATTTTACTCAATACATACTAGAATTTAATATGTATTGGATATTAAGGCCGACTCCTTTTTCAAATAGTAGTGTGTCTACACAGCGATAAACAGTCTAATTTTAATAATTTTTGCGTAAAGACATATTTTCGAATATTCAGACTAGAATTCGAAAATATGAATATACGCAAAAATTATTTAAATTAGGCAATTTATCGCTGTGTAGATACACTTCTATTTAAAAAAGGAGCTGGGCTTGGTTTCTAAAGAATATTTAATCCTAGTATTTATTGAGTATAATGAGGCGATTGAATTTTGAGGTTAGAGCTTGAGTCCAACAGCCTTAAGAGATATTTAATACCACTCTTCTATGTTTATAAATTGTCATAATGATCTCCAAAAAACAAGCAACGGTTTTTAAGTTTGTAAGCCTTTTATTGTATAAGAGGTTTTCTCATCGACTTCTGAACGATTTCGGAGAAGCATAACGCTTAACATAATATTTGACAGGATCAATAGATAGATTTAATAACTACGATGTTCAGGCAAAAGGAATTTCTTAATTTTCTTGTATGTCTCAACCTGTAGAATTTATGCGACAATTTAAAAATTGACTGCGTATTTTAAATTTTCACCCTTTATAATAACATACTATTTAATTTTACAGAAGTACCTTGATAAAGGTCCAAAGGAGGTCCCGAAACGTCGATTTATTTAACATCATCTGCTTCTAGTAATACACTGATTTTTTGAACATATGACCGATGAAAATTTCTTTTCTCCATTGGAGAAAATTTCCAGATTCACTATAACGTTCGAAGAGGGGTTTTAAGTTTTAAGCATTCTTTCTCAAACTTATAAAGGATTTTGAATGTCTTAAGATGAGTAGAGAATAGGTTTGATTGATTTGAATAAAATCAATAAAATCATAATACAAACAAGCAAATCGGAGTAGAAGCGACTAAATAAAAGTAACCAAATCGTAACGAAAGTAACCAAATTATAATAAACTGTGCAAAAATTAATGATACCTATAACTTAATTTGCCCAAAAATTACTTGCGTTAATATTTTTATTGTGCTGGTTGACAAAAAAAGAATAAAAGGCTAATTTCTCTCCAACTACCCATCAAAATATTGACACTGCTCCCTGTCTAAAATGTATAAAGCCCTCCATTTTTGTACAGATTATAGTGAATATCTCAGCAGATAAAAATTCTAAAAATATGGGAGAAAGTAAATTTTGAAGATGAATGTTTTCCCTATACTGATGCAGAGTTTTGAAATTTTCAGTCGATTAGCAATTATTTCCTAATGAGCGAAAGGTTAAAAAGTACCATTATCTTAGATCATTTCAGAATACCGAAATTTGAATATCTGTCACACACTGAAAGTAAATTACAAAAATATATGAATTTCTTTGATCCCTTCTGTGCACAATGGTAAGATTTAATCGGAACTAATCATTCGATTCCTCAGACTCGAGGAACATGACTCTTGACCCTTGGTTCACAAAAAAAAATTCTATCCCATTAAAATCTCGCTATAAAAACTGCATAAATCCAAGCTAATAGGATCAATAATTTGATAATTCCTCTATATGATTCTATTTGAATTTTTCTTCTCTCTTTGGTGTTCTTTAGATACAGCATTTGACTAATTATTGAGGAATCATCTCGAATGAATTTATCATGTTTTATTCGCTTACTCCTCAATTTCTGTCTAGAATGAAGTTTTGCGAAAATTACTTTGAAGACAAATTAATTCCTACTGCGTATAGTAAAACCATTTGCGAGATATTACACTAAATTCGTTGCTAGATAGTTTACAAGATTTCGATGAAATTCTCCGACTGTTTATAAAAAAAAATTTTAATTGGGAATCTTTAATTTCAAAATAAAATCATTTAAAATGAAATTTTATAAAAGCACCTAGAGTTATAATGTACATTCATTAAACCTAGCACATAATAGTGAAAATTAGTATTTGTTTAAATAAACATATTATAAGGTAACTATAAAATGAAGATAAACAAAAATGAAGAGACATCGAAATCCAGAACATGTTTACACACCGTTACACTTCATACCCAAAAAAAAATACATTCAATACTTCTACCGAATGAACCCAAATTACCCATAATCCTCAAATCCTCTCTAATTGAAACGTCGGTTAACGACTTAAGTACCTTTTAAACTCCCTACATTCTACTACCAAGAACCAAGCCCATGCAAATCCCCATCAACTCCATCCAAACTTTTACACTTTCCACCTCCTTTCAAACATCTCATTGAAATCATCTAAAAAAACCATGTGACTCCAAACCCAAATTTCGCATCCCTCATAAAATCATTAATCATCGCTTCATTAGCGTGTTTTCGCCAGAGAAATCTTTGGGTTGAGAACCGCTGAGCGCAGCTGCCGCGGCGGCGGTATCTCCGCGTTGTCTGCTCCCTCACACCCTCGCCTTGCGTCCCACGTGGGTGACGGTCGAAGGGGTCGCGAGGCGGAATGAGGTTGACGAGGGACGCCCGAGGGGGGAGTTGGGGGGCGTTGCGGGGGGTTGTGTGACGACGACGACGCGATGGCGCGGGCAAGGACGAGGAAGCGGTGGGATCGCGGCAAGAGGAGGTAGTCAAAGGGGGAGTCATGGGGTGGCGGAAGGGGGGAGGGAGACATCGCACTGTGCCACCCACTGGCCATCTCTACCCTAACGCCTAGCCGGGCTACGTGTTTTCACAAAAAAGATTCCGCTCGTCTCTTCTTAGGATCCCCTCGAGGAGTGAGAGAATCTCCCCTTCTCTTGATACCATCGCTCGTTAGGAAGTGCGTTATCTTTCGAAAGAGTGACGCTGAACTTTTCCTGTGAATTCGGTTAGTGGAAAACGACTGAGCGTGGTTGGGGGGCAATATCAACAAATACTTGCGGTAGGATATTTAAAGCACAAGCAAATCAGAAGCAAATAAATGTTGAAGCAATCGTCATCGAAGATTGCTTGAGCCTGGCTTCTCAAAGAGACTGTTTATTGCGATTTTGCTGACAAGGAAAGCGTAAGTCAAGTGTAAGACAAGCGCAAGACAAAAATAATACAACTAGAAGACAAGTGGTGTAAACACTTACAAGACCAGCGATGCAAGACAAGCGCAAGCAAAAATATCGATCATTGACAAACATTTTTGCCATCATTGAAATCCGATCTAGCGTGTACGTCTCTTTGTATCTCTTTTTGCAGCAGTTGAAAGTAATCGAGTGCCGTCACGAAATACGTGCTTTTTCGTCAAGGAAAGCGAGCCTTACGACCTTTTTTCGACCTTCGATCGACATCACTCGAGCAGGTTCAAAAGTCAAAGGGCTCCTGGCACTGCAAAACACACACACACACACACACACACACACACACACATATATATATATATGCGATTGCAGCGATTGCATTGCTCTAAAGGGTATTAAAGTCTGTAAGGTGAGAAACGCGCATTTTGACCTTCGTCAATGTAATGGCGATGATTGTAAAATGTAATCAACACAGTGTAAGGTAAATGCCCAACTGGGCAGCCGAGTTAAGAAAAATTGAAATTAATTAACAAACGATTTTAATTATATGAGATGCTGAATGCAATCCCACCCAAATATCTGAAATTTTTTCAATTTTTTCGAATTTTCAATTATTAAGATTTCGGTTAGTAAAGCCGATCTTTTGCCTGATCTAAAGCCAACTTTGTGCTTGGGCTTATATTGGACTGACCCATAGAGCGCCCATAGTGGGCAAAGAAGTCTGGCCCCATCAAGTAACCACAGATAGGGAGAGAGCCAAAATGTCTGCTGTGGTCTGCTGACATTTACATCGATGAATTGATTGTAAACTACGTCACATCAGAAATAAATATGGATTGGGATAGCTTTGATTTCAAAAAAAAGGCCGTGCAATGATAAATTACGTCTATGGGTTAAAAAATATCGAGTGATTGAAGCAGGAGTTGAAGAAACATTTGAAAAAAACTCGAGTGCTGATGACGATGGTCAGTTATTTCAAATCAAAATAATAATAATCAGTAAAGGCAAAATTTTCAATAGGAAAAATATTTAATATAGTGATGAAAGCGAACATTTGTTCTGCCAATGGAGAGCTGTTAAAATATCTTATTATAATATATAAAAACATAATATTTTAGACCTAATTATTGTATACTTTAGAGCATGTTCAGGACGTCAACACCGACGAAATTTTAGAAATTCCTCAATAGGAGAGTTCCGAGGATGGAAATTATACCAAAGAGGATTAAGATTTCGCAAATGCTCCAAATGTAAAAGCAGGTAATATATAATTACACATTAAAATTAATCACCTTAAAAATATATGAAATGTAAGAAAGGCACTTCGAAGTACTAAAATACAAACATTGCATTTTAGTCAGCACCGAAAAAAAAGATTTAATATTTTAGTGTTTCAAAGTGCCCGCCAAAATTTTATTGACTGCTCCAGTCCAAACGCACTGCGCAAACCTATCTTCTTCCTACGGTTCTTTTGGGATCCGTGGTATACCATTTCCCCATCTGGTGCCAAAAATCAAAACTAGAAAGAGTAGGTCGAATTTTGAAGCTGCATTCTAATTTGTGCATAAAAGTGTTTTTACGACTTTTTTGTGGAGTTTAAAAGATTCTCTGAAAAAAGCAATCATTTTACTATTGTCATGTAAATTTCAATGCATTATAAACCTTTATTAATATTAATTAATGTACATAGCGAAAACTTTAATCAAGATTATGCAAAAAATATGAATGATGGACGATTAAGATTATATACAAATTCTAACCTAACCTTTGGGTTATATAGTAAATAATCTATATATAAATTAATAAAAACGTGTTTTTTTTACTCTATAAGATGGAAATTCCATCTGAAACATTTTGTTCTCGATAAAGGCTTATTTTTATTATGCAATATTTGTTCTCCACAGAACTTCACAAAACGATCGCAAAAACACTTATGCACAAATGAAAAAACATCTTCAAAATTCGACCTACTCTTTCTAGTTCTAATTTTGGCACCGAATGGCGTATCGCAGTTTAACGGATCCCAATAGTCAATCAGCTGCCAGCAGTCGCATGCGCCATTTTACGCTTGGCTTATGCAATTTTGTGTCAATCGGATATTCTGAGAAATAAAAAGTGAGTAGGTACAATTTACTATTTGAAGGATCCCGGGGCAGAAGGGCGTAAGTGCCAAAAGCCAATTTTTTTTAGGAGAAACAAAAAAATGTTTAACTTTAACGCATTTAATTGAAAAACTTTCTAGCTATTACTTAGCTCTATTGAATCGTGAAAAGAGTGCTTAAAAAAAGAAACAATTTGCGAGAAACCCCTTATGAAAGGAACGGTGCGTTCCAAAAAAACGCCGATTTTGCCTCAGAAAGAGTTGCATAACTTTTTTGTTTTCATATATAAGAAAAAAAAAGACATTTCCTTCGAGCTATTATTCAGCTCTATTGAATCGCGAATGGAGCGCTTAAAAAAGCAGCCATCTCTGAGGAAACTCTTATCAAAGAACGGCGCGTGTCTCAAAAAACGCTGGACCTGACACAGAAAAAACTGCAAAGCTTGTTTATGTTTTGATTTTAAAAAAAAACTAGAAAGTATTTTTGACCAATTACTTAGCTTTATTAAGTCGTGAAAAAGACGAGCGAAAAGAAGTAATCTTTTTTTTTTAATTACTAAACATGGATTTTGACCCACTTCTAAATCGAACTGGACCATAATCTTCTATAGACACATCAGGTAGGTCGAAACAATTAGTTTAAGCCAATAAAATGCATTTCTGAAACTTGGCACTTACGCCCTTATGCCCGGAACCTTTCATTTAATAATATGTATATCATTTCAGAAATAATTGTTTACATATGTTAACAATGAAATTTGTTTCTTTAAAATGGATGTGAATGCGAATTTTGAAGATGAAGATATGGATGACCAAATTCAGACACCTCATTTTGACGCGGAAATCTTCATCATTTTAGATTTAGCACAGTTTTGGGAAAGAACAAAAAGATACGAATGTTTCCGGCGCCTATCAAAGGATACACTACGCAATACGCATATATACAGCAAAATTATATTAAAACTAAGAATAGCTTCATAAAATTCGCAACTAAATCTTATTTTTTAACTTAAATATTTATTTTTATTAAGATTTAAATCTTTTTTCCTTAAATTGGCAGAAAAGGAATTACCAACCTTGGACCCAACTAGTTTTCCCGATCTGGGCATTGGTTCTTCTGAGCGTTACAATCCATACAGTAGCCCAAATTGGCAGTGATTAGGGTTCCCAACTGAGGCCCAACTAGTAATTGGGCAATCTGGTCGGAGCCTAGTCGAGTTTTCCACACAGGTTAAGCTCGAAACTATAGTTTCGAGTTTTAAGCTTCCCTAGAATTTTAGAAACGAGTTTTAGACTCGTTTTTTGTCTGTATACGAACGGTTGGCCTCGATACGGCCCTGAGCCTAATGCTCAAGAAGGTTAAGCGCGGCACGCAAGATAAAGCTTTTCGGGCCGCTTCGCCGCGCTCCTAGCGCATCGAGGTCGTTATCTCTGGACGCGGCCACGGGCCTATATCAGGGACGATCGCGGCGAGCAGCGGCGTCGCTATCTCTGAATATGCGAACCGCTATTAGGCGTCCACAACTCCGCGGTGCAGTAGTAGTACCTAGTTCTAGTACCTATAGTCTACTATTCGCAGGTACTAGGTACTGGGTACTACCTACTATTCTCAAACCATGTACCTGGGTAGATAGGCGCCCACGGTACATATTATGTACCGGTAAATACGTATGGGAGTCGCACATGAGTTCCAAGTGTGTATGCATGTATTTATATATATATGTATGTATGCATGCATGCATGTGAGGACCATGTGCATGGGAACCCACACATCGGATCACTTTACATGCTGCACATGCATGCTCTCTTCCGTGGCTGACTTGCTGCGACGTTCGGTTCACGTACACGGTGGTCACCGAAATCCACACCCAACTATGAATATAAGCTTCGATTTTCGATACGAAAGTAATGCCTTACTTAGGTTATTGTTAAATGTTAAATTTGAATTGTTAATTGTCAATTGATGCTTTGAAAGTATTTGTTTGTTGCCGTTACCCGAAACATGTAATGCATTGCAAGTACTGTTACATTCGAGAAGAGCACTTTCATAATCATCTTTATGGACAGAACAAAATTTACTAAGCCTAACAATAAGGCGGATCAAAAAAACAATTGTGAAATACATTAAAAATGGTCAGTGTATTGTGATTGTCAATTATAAACTGTTAACAATGCTTGGGTTTTCACAACACTTACACAATACGAGTGTAAGGCAAAATTACAATACAGTGCAAACCTGCTAATAGCCGAATCGGTGAAACCGGAAATACCGCTGATAGCCGAATTTCTCTTTCCGGCTGCGCGTTCACGATTTCAGGGACGTATCTATTTATCTCATTATTACTTGCCGTATTTGAGGTATGGTTTAAGGTTATGTTGCATAACATTTGGCATACTACGGTACTGTCTCTCGTTGCGCATGCACCTTGAGCAATATGTCAGTTCGGCTATTAGCGGGTTAGGACGAAGGGAAGGGGTTCGGCTATTAGTGAATTTGGCTATTAGCGGGCTTGGCTATTAGCTGGTTTGCACTGTACCGGTATTGGAAGGTAAAATTACAAAACGTGTACTGTAATTTCGATGAGAATTGTGTCTTGCTATTCTAGCGCGTAACGCACTCGACTTATAGCTTGTCGGTTAGAGTTCGATTCTCCGTGCCTGCGTATTCCGATTTTTGCTTAAAAACTTTCTTCCGTAACATTACATGACATGTATGGCAATATTACAATACTAGCATTTGAAAACTACAATATCATATATTGGAACGTTATCTCGCGTCTTGGAAATAAACTTCTAATACATTTAATGTAAAGTGCCAACAAAAATTTTTAACAGTGTAGTATAATACGCATACACTTTTGCGCTCATACAATCTCTAATGGACACATTCTCCACAGAGCTTTTAAATTCAGGGTGGCCACTGGACCGGGAAATGACCAGAAAACTTTTGAGATCGGCGAAGAAACGGGAAATAAGAGTGAATTTTTATTCTGACAGGGAATTTTTTTCATTCCTACACGGAGAAAATTGATTGGGGAAAGATTCCGCAAAATTTGCGTAAAGCTGGAACAGATAGTCATTTAGGGAAGTTTTCACCAACAGTCGAACAGATCAAGTTTACCGAATCTTTAATAGAAAAAAGAGAAATTTTCGAACAAGCGATCATGAATGTAGATAAAATTCAAATTTTCATTAGATGTGAAATTCAGTTGGAAATTTTCCAAAAAATAATAATTTTCGAATTCGTTCATCCATCCATTTTATCACTTTGTCTACATTGATGCTTATATGTTTCCGCTAACTTTTCGCGTGTTTTTTGTCTCGCGACTTTTTCTGTACGTCATGTCAATGTGACAGTTTATTAATATACGTCAGTTTGACATCTTTCAAAATTGTTTCCCCACTTGAAGCAACATTAAGTTTTCCCCCTTGCATGGAAATGCTTTACTTTAAATTTACATAACGACTGCTATAATGTTAGACATATTATAACAATTTTTACCTGACTTTAGGAAAATTTAAAGTTAGTTGAAATAGTGTAAAAAGTGCTAAAATAAGAATTAAATATTTTTTTTTAGAAATAATGAAAAGCAAACTTGTTGCTGCGCAAACAGATTTATGATTTTTGAGACATCTGTTTCGAAACGTGCTTTCGTCGAATCTTTTAGGATA
>JAUMHM010000071.1:21493071-21505274 GCA_032362435.1 Melikaiella ostensackeni | reverse complement strand
CGTACCTCATCGGAACCCAACGAAATTGCGCACGCCTTTGGGCCCTTCGTTTTCGCCCCCACCCTTAAATTTGTGGATCTTCCTCCGACACTCGATTCTATGTTACTGACCTACGAACATTCTAAATCGATCTATCATCTTGTAAACTCCTTACTCACCTCTCTCAGATTAAATATCATTTTTAACTTAAACGTGTAAACCACTTTTATTATCTGTCCATCCCTTGAGACAAGGAAACTCTTAGCGAATCATCAGCTTGAGTAAAGTAGCACGGCTCGTCGGTTAACGAGTATTCCGAAAAGGCAGTACGGCTACTTCTAACAACTCAACAAAACTCGACTGCCTATTAATTAAAACTAAATGAAAAGGTCTCTTCACCTTTTTCCCGAAAGTTCTTAACTGAGGAGAAAATTTTATTTCTCAAATGATTTCTATGGGTAGTTTTCTTCTGTTTGACGAGATGCATATAAAAAAATTAATCGTAATATTTGTATACATAGTTTTTAATGCACAGCTTTGAAATTTTTACAGTTTTGAATATTTTTCTTTCTCATATAAGAAGCTTTGTAGTCGTAACGATTTCGAATATTTTCAAAATTATTTAATTAAACGTTTTATAGTTGATAAATGTCTAATACAACTTGTTTAATGATATCTTTGCTGGGTTTTCGGAAGATAACGGTTTCAATTGACCCAAAGTATAAAATTATAAAGACGATTTTTTTAAATCGAGGAATGACCAAGAATTTTTGTTTTTTTATTTTTAGCAGCTTCCCTGAAATATTGACATATTCTAAATAGACCATCAATGAAAACTTTTCGTGAGTGTAACATGCGAATAATTTTAATATTCATTTTGTAAAATAACATATTAACCAAATATATCACCTGAACACTATTATCGAATAACCTCAATATGAAAAGAATAGATCCTTAATAATTTCATAATAATTTATTTATCATTTTGAGTTTGTATTAAAAATTATTTAGCCCTTGAACGCGCGCGATTGATGTTGCTAATACACTATTTAATTTTGAAGGTCTTAACGCATAAAATTTTTCTTATTTTTATTTCTATTTCGAAGGATTTTAATTTGAAATACTGAACGTTTGAATTTAAAAATATTTAATTTTGGATGTTTAATTTAAAATTATAAATGTTTGAATACTTGAAATTATAAACTGTTTTAGTTTTGGTAGCTCAAATTTCATAGGTTAAATTACAGTAAAAAATGTTTAAAAATGTAAAAAAATCGGGAAAATTTTGAAAACTAAATCTAAAAATAATCCCTTTTGATAAGAAAAATCACAGAACATCATGTGAATTGAGAAAAATTTGTGCTTTTCAAATACTCTTGCACGGTTAAATTAAAACTTTCAATTTATTAATCAATTGTTGAATAATTTATGCATGTTTTATGTTAGTGTTTTTAGCTCGAAGTTAATAATTGTATAAAAACTTTTAATATAAAATTATAAAATTTCGAAGAAGACTTAAAATTTCTCAAAATTTTAGGTTGTGATAGTTTTTGTTTATCGGAAATGAGTATTTTTAAGAAAAGTTCATCATCAAGATTCCCAATTTTTAAAAATTTTAGGTTAAGTTAGCGTTTCGAATTACATCAACCTTTTTTGCAGGAAATTGGTTATTTTGAACAAAAATCATAAGATTTCGAAGAAGATTCACAATTCTAAACAATTTCCTGTTATTTTGTGTTATGTTAGTGTTTTTCGACGGATACTACTGGTATTGTAAATAAAAAATTACTATATTTCAAAGAATATTTACAATTTTTCAACAACTTTAGGGTTTGTTGGTGTGCTTGATCTAACATTGGCATTTTCAACCAAAAGTCATTATAATTTGAAAAAAATTGAGAATCTTTAAACAATTTTTGATTATGTTAGTATTTTTCGTCAGAAATTGGTATTAAAAAAAATTATATTTCAAAGAAGACTGACAACTTTTTAACAGTTCAGATTATGTTGGCGTTTTACACCGGAAGTCGGTATTCTTAGTAAAAAATAATTAGATTTTATACAACATTAACATTTTTTGTACAATTGTAGATTGAGCTACTGGGTTTTCACCGGAAATATCAATGTAGATGTCAAAAGAGATTTACAATTTGGTAACAATTTGAGGTTATGTTAACATAAATTGTTATTTATGTTATTCATTGATAAAATCGGTCATTCTCAAAAAAAGCCTTAGGTTTAAAAGAAGATTTATAATCTTTACTATTTTTTGTTACGTTATGTTAGTATTTTTTGTCGAAAATTGGTATTTTGATTTCAAAAAATCGTTAGGTTTTTCAGATTATCATGCAGACTCATTAAATTCACAATTTTGGTACAATTTTTTGTTTTCTTGGCCTTTTATTTCGAAAATGGGTACTTCTAATAAAAAGTTATTGGATTTCAAAGAAGATACAAAATTTGTGAATAATAATTTGATGAAAATTTAATTATTTTGTTTAAAATGCAACTTCAAGGTGACTTTTGAGTCACATTTCTTGGTAAAAAATAAATTTTTTTAATCGAAAATTTAAGTATTCAATTTTTGGTTGAAAATTTGTCTTTTTTAGTTAAAAATTTACCCATCTGGTTGAAAATTTATCTTTTTTTTGGTGACAAATGATATTTTCAATTGAAAATTGATCATTTTCATGGAAAATCGATAGTTTTAATTGAAAATTGAAATTTTAAATTGAAAATTAGTCTTTTCTAAATGAAAATTCATCTATTTGGTTGATAGTTTATTTATTTTTTTGAAAATTCCGTCTTTTTCGTTAGAAAATTCATCTTTTTGGTTGAGACTTCAACTATTTTGTTAAAAATTCGTATTGTTGAGTGTAATTCAACTGGTTGAATAATATTTTTGTTGTTGTTGAAAGTAATTTTTCAAACTTAAAATTTAAGTATTCCATTTTTGGTTGAAAACTAATGTTTTTTAGTTAAAAATCCAACTATTCCGTTGGAAATTCATGTGTTTTGTTGAAAGTTTGTCTTTAGGTAGGAAATTAATCTTTTTGGCTAAAAATTCAGCTACTTGGTTGAGAATTCAACTATTTTCTTGAAAGTTTAATTATTTTGTTGAAAATTCAACTTTTTTGTCCCAATCATCTTTCTTGGTCGAAAATTCAACTGTTACATTGAAAATTTGTTCTTTTGGATTGAAAATTAATCTTTTGATGGTAGAAAAGTCACCTTTCTTAGATAGAAAATAAAGTTTTCGGGTGGAAAATTCAACTGTCTTCTAGAAAATTCGTCTTTTTGGCTTGAGATTCAACAGTTTGGTTGAAAATGTAACTGTTTGTAGTTGAATTTTAATCTTTTTTTGTTTAAAAATTCGACCATTTGGTTGAAAATGCATTTTTGTAAGTTAAAACGTCAAATATTTGGTTAAAAATTTTACTATTTTGTTAAAAATTTATTATTTTGTTCAAAATTCAACTATTTTATTAAAGTCATCTTTTTTGGTAGAAAATTTAACTGTTTTGTTAGAAAATTGTTCTTTCATGATAAATATTCATCTTTCATAGAAGGAAAGTCATCTCACTTGGTTGAAAATTAACTTTTTTGCTGAAAATTCAACTTTCCTCGAAAAAATTCGTCATTTTGTCTTAAAAACTTCACACCTTAAACTATTTTTTGTTAAAGTGTGTTAGTGTTTTTCTTCGAAAATTGCCATTACGTGCTACTGTTGATAAAGAAGTCATTAACTTCCAAGAATATTTACAATATTTGAACAATAATAGGATATGTTAGCGTTTTCAAGGAAAATCGGTTATTTTAAACAAAAATCATTTGACTTCAAAAATTAAGCTTATAATTTCGAACAACTTTTCGGTATGTTAGTGTTTTTCGTCGGAAATTGTTTTTTAACAAAAATGCAAAGGTTTATATAAAGTTACATGCAGTTTATACAAAAACATTATACATTAATTCTGAAGTTAAGATATCAATATTCATCAATTATCAAAAATATTGTCCCTGCTTTTGTCTTCTGTTATTTTAGATATTAGATACTATGAAATACAAAAATGTTGTATTGATATTCATTTTATATTTTAATTAAAAAATTGCGTGAGACAAAAATAAATAATAATAGCGCGCGTGTTGATTTTCTAGTATAATTACCAACTATACATTGTGTTTGTGATTCCCACAATCTTAAGATCTGATTATCTCAATTACAGAAATAGATACTCATAAGCTGGTGCATAATATCATATCCACACGTGTTTCCGGAAGCGATAGGATGTCGGAAAGTACGCAAGTACCCGGAGAGTTTATATGGAAGCTCTACAGACTGTTTTCAATGAGTAGTGAATTGTGATGGTAGGGAGAAAGAGAGAGAGAGAGAGAAGGAGAGAAAGAAGGAAAGAGATAAAAAGGGAAATAGAGAGAGGTGGAAGAACGAAACAAGAGAAAGAAGTGTGGGATGAGTGATGAGGGATAGTGGGACGGTGGGAGGGGGGGGGGCGAGGAAGGTCTAACGCGAGCGAGGGAGAAGAAGAGAATATAAACCCTTATCGAAATCATGATTCACCCCACATTCTCCGGAGACCCTCTAACCTATTAACATCCATATCAGAATAACATGTACACGTGTATACACGCGTTCGTTTGCGAGATACAAACTCATAGCGCATATGTACTTTATATGGATATGTGAGATGATCATTCCTACTAAGTGGCGAATAATATTTCCATTTGCGAGTTTAACAGATTTGAGTGATACTGGGGCATGGGACTATTTATCATAAATGGGTCATCATTGATTTTTTTTCAACACCTTTATTTACTACAATAAATCTTCTTCTTTTTCTTCTTCTTCTTCTTATTCTATATATATATAAATGTGAAAATCTGTGGAATCAATTATAATTACCAAATCACTGCACGGAATGACGTAAAAATTTGTACAATGATTCATCATGTCACTCGGAAGGTTTATGACCTGGTTTGAATCACAAATTCATTGTCATTTTTTCAATAAGAATTAAAAAAGTCAATAATTTTCTCCATAAGAAATACATTGGGCTCGATATTTACACGATTCGATATATATCGATTGCTATCGATGCTATCGATCTAGTGTATTGATTATCTGCGTCGATCCGTTTCGTAAACATAGTTAACCAAAACAAATCAAAATACCCAACAGATCTGATACGTTTTCTGGTTTATTCTTAAAATTTGCAACATTTTCCTCGAAATTTGTGCAGTGTTCAGCGAAATTCAGCACTTTCAAATCGTAAGTACAAATTGAATTATTCTGCACGTCCTACTATTTATGCAGTGAGTGACAGGCGCGTCAAAGTTCGGCAAATGTAGACCGAAATGTATTTAGAATGAAAACATCCACCGCGCCAAAAGGGGCGCTGCGGTGCCATACAAACATGGCCGCGGAAGCCATATGGATAATATGAAGCAGTAGCAATAATTTAATTAAAAATTGTGTTTAAGTTTAGAAAATGGTATTTTTGGATTTAGATAGTTTGTGTCGTTACGCAACAGCTATACCTGCATCCAGAAATATGATCGAAGGACAAAATATTCTTGATTCTGATATGATTGTAATGTGCGGAGCTACCATAAAAACTCGCGAAAAAGTTGAAATATATTCATTGTGCCTTCACACCAGTGTTTTAACTTCAGAACAACGCGAAATAATAGGAAGGTTATTAAATAATAGTGGCGATGAGAATTGCAAAGTTTCATTAAAATGCAAGGAGCAGATAAGTAAATTCTTGACAATAAAATCTTCCACATTTAAACTTCTCAACCACTCGCTGTGTTTATCCATAAGCTCAATTTTTTCAAATATGTTTCGCCTTCTTACTTTAACACTTCCAAGCTTTGGCACTCTATAAAAATTTAATTGGAGTATTGTGGGTTGATTTAGAACCAATCTATTCAGATTATTCCATTTTTCAAAAAGAAAAAGATCATAATCCAAACCAATAACACATTTCTAAAAAAATGCTAATTTCCTCAAATTTTTAAAATATATTTAAGTAAAATAGATATCCTTTGGTAAATTGAGTTAATCGTAAAAACTTTAATTGAAATAAATCTTAAGTATTTATAGGCAACCCTGCAGATGGGAACCAATCTTTGCTTAATGTCTTTTAAAATTTCTTAAAGATCGAAATAAAATCTATTTTCTTATAACAATTTTTTGTGTACTGGAAAAGAACACCTTAATTAATTGAAAATTGAAATTTTGACATAGGCGAAAAAATTCTGATTAAATCCAAAATTCAGATCATTTTATTCTTTAGGGTAATTCCGGGTGAGATGAAACTCCGGGAGAGATGGAATCACCTATTTAATACAAATTAACTATTACGAATTTTGGTGTGCGAATTTCGATTCATACAGGAACAAAATATAAAGCGTGCAAATTAGAAAATCATAAATCGCAAACTAAAATAACAAATTTATTCGCGATCGCTTGTCCGAGTAGGGAAATTCCCGGAGAGATGGAATTCATATTTTCAAATCATCACAAATTCAAAGTGAATTGCGAAAATAGTCTATGTAATGTACCAAACTTTAGTTGAAACCATTGTCTACAAGTACGCGGAGCGGTTCCGGTGTTTTATCATTTTATCATTTTTTTCTGAATAAGAAAAAAAAGGTTCCATCTCACCCGCAAGATTCCATCTCTCTCCGAGTCGTCATTTTTTTTTGGTTTAATTTGGTAAAAAATGATGAAATGATAAAACACCAAAACCGCTCCCCGTAATTATATAAAACGTTTCGAACTAAAGTTTGGTACAATACACGGACTATTTCCGCAATTCCCTTCAAATTTGTGATAATTTGAAAAAACGGGTTCCACCTCACCCGGAATTAACCTAATGCAGCTGATCAATCAGACTATCTCTGCTATTCTGCTCATACGGCATCCTCGAGCGTCATGAAAGAGAGTGATATATCTGCTTTAAAAATCGTAGTGGAACTCATTCCTGCGTTTAACGGGAACAATATATCTTTCCAGACTTTTGTGCGAGAGTGCAAATTTGCGGAGGCGCAGATAGCTCCTAACCTTCGGCCCATTTTTTTAAAATGATTGAAATCCAAAATTTAAGGGGAGGCGGGACTTTACATTCGAAATTTTGACTTTCATACCCTTGAGGGACTCTTAAACATTTTAGAGAGAGCATTCGGAATCCCAAAATTCCTGTTCGAAATACAATCAGAGATCGCTCATATGAAGTAAAATTTGGGCGAGTTTATACTTTCTTATGACACGAGAACTATGAACCTGTTTTCGAAGATGGTCGAAATTGCAGAATCACAATCCTCTGCTTCAATAGCAGCCCTGAAAGTCTGCGAGTATGACTTCGAGGTGGCTTCGTGCTTTTGTCTGGGCCTGCGAGGGGAACATGAATTTTGAGTCCGACAAAAAAATCCCTTACCTTTGCAGCAATCAATTAACTTTGCTCTGAAGTGCGAGCGTGACCTCAGAGTGACCAGCGTCGGAAAATGTTATACGGCGAAACTGAGCACTCCTTACCCTTTACATCTACTAGCCGAAAAGGTAATTTTTCGATAAATGAACCATCCGAGAAAATTACAAAGACAGTAAATAATATAAGAAACTCAAACGCGCCCAGGGAAAAATCGAAAGGCAAATTCGAATATTATACTTGTGGACAGGAAGATCACACCTCTCGTAACTGTCTGGATGGGAAATCGAAGCACTCACGCTCGAAAATTAATGTTGAGTGTGAAACCCTTAATTCACGAGACAGAAAAGTAACTGCGATTACTGCCTAGGTGCTGGGTACACCAGTGAGATCTACATTAAACGTAGGGCAGAGGAAGCCAAAAGGAAGATTGAGGGTTTTGGCTCGAGGCAGAGATCCATGTGCGATTATTGCGCGAGATTAGGACATATGAGCGAGACCTGTTACCGACGAAGAGCTGAGGATGCCGAAAGAAATTTAGAGCAATTGAAAAAGGCTCTAAATTTTACTAATAACACCTCGAATCCTTTAAACTCCTTGAATGTTCCTCGTCCGAGCACAACGAGGAGCATGAGTCTAAGCCTCAGCTGACCAAATGGTCAGTACTCTCAATTTCCAAAAAATAAAATAAAATAACTAATGACCCGAATGTCAAGATAAAAAACAGAAAATTTCATTACAAATCGGCAACCTTTTGATAGACACAGGGTGTGAGCTCAATCTGATAAAATAATCTTGTATACGCGGGAAATTTTGGCGCGACAAATCAACCACCTACTATCTTAAGGTATCGGACAGGGCGTGCACAAAACTCGGGGCTGCGTAAAATTACTCATTCTCGGCAGGACGGTGAACATTTCTATTTATTTCGAAAGACTTTTGCAATAACTCCATGCGGAATATTAGGCACCGAATTTCTCCGCGAAAATTCTGGCTCGTTACATTTCAACGAACAAAATATAACGCTAGAACTACCCTTAGACGATGCCGCGAGTCCGCGTGCGATGAATTGACCCGCTCGAACAAGGAAATTAATTGCCTTACGCATTTTAAAGAAAGATACTGAAGAGGACTATTTAGAAAAAATCAAAACTGGGGAAGGAATTTTTATACGCGAAAGTATGGTTAAATCCGAAAATGACTACATAAAAGTGTTTGCGATAAATATGACCCTTCGCAAAATCGAAATAACTATTCCCCCTGTAGAGCTGCAAAAATTCGAAATCTTTGCGCTTGCAAATGAAAATAAACCTAAGGGGACAGACAAAGTTGACGCCGAAACAGAGAAGCGATCTTCTGATAGGGTCACTACGTTAATGGAGGCTCTTAATCTCACAGGGTTAAATGAAGAGAGAAACAGTCTTCTTGGTCCTATAACCGATTTTTCTCACCGATTTCACCTTAAACGGGACGTTTTGAGGGCCACTGACATGACTTTACACAAAATTAAAACGACAAGCGAGATTTCAATTTTCCACCGACAATACAGACAATCTGACACACAAAATAAAGAAATATTAAATCAAGCACAAAACCTGTTAGAGGAAAATATTATAGAAGACTCTGACTCGCCTTTCAACTCTCCAGCATGCATTGTCCCAAAAAAACCTGACCCAGACGGAAGCAAACGATAGCGAATGGTCATAGAATTTCGCAAAATAAATGAAAAAACAGTAAAAGATACGTACACATTACCAAACATTGCGCATATATTAGATTAGTTAGGCGGCGCACAATATTTTTCAACTTTCGATCTTGCCATTGGTTACCATCCAATGAAAATGCACCCAGCTTCTAAGACTAAGATTGCTTTCTCGACATGATACGGACAATACCACTACAATGGAATGCCTTTTTGCCTTAAAAACGTCCCCGCAACCTTTCAAAGGTTGATAGATCGAGTCCTGTTCGGTCTATAAGGCGTGAAACTGTTCGTCTATACGGACGACATAGTCATCTATGCCGATTCATTGGACAAACACACGAGGAAACTGAGGACTCTCTTAGAACGCCTAGACAAGGCTAATTTCTCTCTTCAACCTGAGAAATGTAGCTTTTTGCGTAAAGAGGTAACGTACCTCGGACACATTATCACTCGTGATGGGGTGAAATCTGACCCGAAAAAGGTGGAAGCGGCCCGTAAATTCCCTGGACCAAAAAATGTGAAAAATATAAAGCAATTTCTAGGGCTTGCCGGTTTCTACCGCAGGTTCATCCCCTGATTTCATTACAATCGCAAAACCTCTTTCGTATCTTTTGAAAAAGAACGTTCCTTTTCTAGATGGACTGATTGTCAACAGAAATCTTTTGACAAATTAAAGGACTTTTATGCACCCATCCCCTACTACAATATCCGGACTTTAGTAAACGTTTTATTGTGACCTGCGACGCTTCAAATTACGGCACAAGGGGGGTTTTGAGTCAAAATTTTGATGGCAAGATTCTCCCTGTCGTCTATGCCTCCAGAATTCTGACAGACACCGAAATCAGTTACGCGACGATAGAAAAGCAGTTGCTTGCAATTTTATTCTCAGTTGAAACTTTCCGCCTGTATTTATATGGGAGAGAATTTACTCTAGAAACTGACCACAAGCCACAAGCTAAATTCTAAGTTGCTACGTTGGAAGTACAAATTGAAGTGATTATATACAAAATAGTTTACAAAAAGGGCATGGCAAATTCAAATGCAGATGCCCTTCCTCGAAATCCGTACGTCGATGAAATGCAGGCTCGATGCACCCTGGAGGGCGACACGACTTTTAGTGACACATACACATACGAGTTAATTCCCTGTGCCCCCGTGCATGAGGTGATGATTTTTCTGAATTGAACACCTGTGTTCCTTCAATCTCTATCCGAAGACAGAGAAAACGACAGTCGCATCGAGGATACCTCCCTCGTAATAGATATAGATAAGGACAAAGATGATTTGAATATTTAGAGGTATTTCTCGTGTAAATTCATTTTTAAAAAAAGTCGTGAACCTGATTCTGGTGACGAAGTTTTTGAGACCGCTGAGGAAAATAGTGATGATGAGTAGTATCAACTCATCAGTGAGGCAGATGCTAAATGCTATAAGGGGAATCAAACCTCCGTAAATAGCGGCAACTATTTTAGTGCCAATAGTTCCTGCGATCGTGGGGCGATCCTTGTCTAATATGGCTGGAACTGCACTACTCACACCGTAGGTGAGGCCGTGCGTGGTGTGTCTGATTCGGTATATCGTGGGGGGATCCCTGTTTATGCGGGGACTGCACTACTCACACTCATGTCTGATGAAGACGGTGTTGAAGATGTATCTGATTCGGTAGGTCGTGGGGCGATCCCCGCCTATGCGGGGATTGCACTACTTACACCTATATCTGATGAAGACGGTGCTAAAGATGTGTCTGATTCGGTAGGTCGTAACTGTAAAAGAGTTAAATCTCTAACCATAAATTTGTAAATTATTCCATTTGAAACGTTTTCAATTCAAAGTTGTAGAATCACGAATGATTCAATTCAAAACTCGTCAAAAGGGTGAAAAAAATTCAAAGCGTTTGAAATTTAAACAATTTCTAAATGAAAAGAATTTGAAATAAACAATCACATAGCAATATAAACAATATTTTAGCATTGAAAACAGATTATATTAAATTTGAAGAATTCAATATTGTGTAATTTGAAATTTAGTGCAATTAAAACCTGATAGATGCCAAATGAATAAGCATTGAAAATTGCTCAAATATATTAATACGGCTTTTGATTTTATATTTGGAAAAGTTGAATTTTAAATTATTCGTCGTTTTAAAACCATTTAAATTTGAAATTGTTCAACCATTAAGCTTCCAGTTTGAAATAAAATTGTAGAATGATGAAGTATTTCGATTCTGAATAATTTTTAAGTGATTCACTTATAAATATTTTAATATCAATTTGATCAAAAATTTAATTTAAGAAATTCTTTTTTTATGCCATTTTTCAGAAATTTGACCATTTTTATGGTTAAAATTGCATTTTCGTATCCTCTCAGTACAATGTATTTAAAATAAAATTTTAAATTTCAGCAAAATAAGAAAAGAATTTTAAAAAATGTATTTTTTTTTGCATCTCCACCGCAAGAGATACGAATTGAATTATATATTGAAAGGAGGTGTTTCGGGTTTCAATCGTGTGCAAAACTACGAATCTTGCCGACGTTTCGTAGTTTTGCACACGAATTGAAAGTATGTATGGGAAAATTGAAAACTGTTTTGTTTCATTTTTAAATCTTTCAAAATTTTATCGTTTGGAAATAATTAAATTTTATAGTTGAAAAAAATAAAACCAATTCTTAGTCATGTAATTAATTTGAACCTAAAATATCCAAAAGTTTATAATTTTAAGTTTACATTACATAATACAATATTTTAGGATTTCAATATTTCGAACTAAAAGCCTAAATAAATAAATTTATTCAACACCCGCGAGAAATATAGTGTAGATGAATGAAATATTGTGTGTGATTAGTGGTCGAAGGAGAAGAGTCCTCGAGCGTGTTACCGCGCTCGCTACGCTCGCGCGGCAAACTCCGCACTCTCAGGATCTCCTCCTTCTCTCACTAGTCGCAAAATATACTATTCCTTATCTTAATTTTTGTCGAAGGCCAGTAATTGTGAAATTTCCAATTTTAAATTTAAACATCTAAAATTGTAGAGTTTTAAATTTAAATTCATAAACGCTATAGCATAGGCCATG
>JAUMHM010000071.1:21479883-21492971 GCA_032362435.1 Melikaiella ostensackeni | reverse complement strand
CATTTTTTGATTATAAACATCTTTTAATATTGCAACTGTAATACTCCCTTTATCAGCCTTAGTAATCAATAATTTAGCATGACACTTTAAAAAAGGTTTTGTTTCAAATAATATTTCACTCAAATCTTTTTCTATTAATGTTTGTGAAGCACCATTATTCAAAAATTCATTCGATAAACCCATAAATCTTGCTTTGAATTCTTGTACTTTGTTTTCTAGTAATTTTGAAATATTGGCTTTAATGTCTTTAATGATTTCAAGGAACTGAATATACTTTTTTAGTGAGATATCACTGATGGGCAATTCAAACTCTGTAAGAACAGACAAGTATGACCTCTGGCCGTTGACAAAGTATTATGTTATTTTAATCTTCTATAATTATAATTCTTAATCTAAAATAAATTTGCAAGTAATAAGTAAGTGGGTTTTTCCGAACTTTAAGTTTGGAATGTTGGAGATTGTTATCTTATCTCAGGCTTGTTAATAAATTTACAAGAAAGCAAGTTCGCTAGATTTTGAGAATATTCAGCTTTTTTGTTAGTTTTGTTACAAGTTATGTAACATAAACTCTGCGAGGAATGAAAAGGTGTGACTTTTGTTGTTGGAAAAGGTGTTTTGTTATTTTAATCTTGATAAAGAAATTCTAAGAAAGAATGTGCGTTGGGTTTCGCGAATGTTCAGTTTTTTGTCAGTTTTGGTTACAAGTTATGTAACAGAAACAATGCGAGGAATCGAAAACAGTGACTTTTGTTATAAAAAAAAACGTGATTTGTTATTTTAGTCTTTCTAACAAATGATTAAGAAATAATACCTGCTTGGTTTCGCGAATGTTCATTTTTTTTTACAGTTTTGATACAAATTGTGTAACAGGAATTTTGCGAGAAATCGAGAAGAGTGATTTTTTTTGTTAGAAAAGGTATTTTGTTATTTTAATCTTTCTAACAAATTTTTAAAGAAGAATATTTGCTTGGTTCCGCGAATGTTTAGTTTTTTTTTTATTTTGTTACAAGTTATGTAACAGGAACTCAGCGAAGAATCGAAAAGAGTGACTTTTGTTGTTAGAAAAGGTGATCTGTCATTTTAATCTTGATATAAAAATGTTTAGGAAAAAATGTGTGCTGGGTTTCGAGATCATTCAGTTTTTTGTCAGTTTTGTTACAAGTACTGTGACAAAAGCTCTGCGAGAAATCGAAAAGAGTGTCTTCGTTGTTGGAAAAGGTGTTTTGTTATTTTAATCTTGCTAAAAAATTTTCAAAAAAGAATGTTCGCTGGGGTTTGCAAATGTTCAGATTTTTTTGTCAGTTTTTGTTACAAGTTATGTAACAGAAACTCCACGAGGAATTGAAAACAGTGACTTTTGTAATGAAAAAACGTGATGTTATTTTAGTCTTCCAAACAAATGTTTAAGAAATAATACTTGCTTGGTTTCGTGAAATTCGGTTTTTTTAAAATAGTTTTGGTACAAATTATATAACAGGAACTGTGCGAGGAATCAAGAAGAATGATTTTTTTTGTCAGAAAAGGTGTTTTGATATTTTAATCTTTCTAGCAAATTTTTAATGAAGAATGTTTGCTTGGTTTCGCGAACGTTCAGTTTTCTTTAGTTTTGTTACAAGTTATGTAACAGAAACTCAGCGAGGAATCGAAAAGAGTGACTTTTGTTGTTAGAGAAGGTAACTTGTCATTTTGATCTTGATAAAATAATTTTAAGAAAAAATGTATGCTGGGTTTTGCGATAGTTCAGTTTTTTGTCAGTTTTGTTAAAAGTTATACGAAAGAAACTCTGCAAGGAAACGAAAAGAGTGCCTTCATTGTTGGAAAAGGTGTTTTGTTATTCTAATCGTGCTAAAAAATTTTCAAGAAAGAATGTTTGCTGGATTTTGCGAGTGTTCACTTTTTTTCTCAGTTTTTGTTACAAATTATGTAACAGAAACTCTACGGGGAATCGAAAAGAGTGATTTCTTTGTTAGGAAAAGTATTTTGCTATTTTAATCTTTCTAACAGTTTTTTAAAGGAGAATGTTTGCGTGGTTTCGCGAGTGTTCAGTTTCTTTTAGTTTTTTTTACAAGTTATGCAGCAGGAACTCTGCAAGGAATCAAAAAGAGGGACTTTTGTTGTTAGAAAAGGTGAGGCTACAGAAAAACACCTACTATTTATTTATTTCCACGGTCGCATAAGCAACAAACTAAATTTTATAATGGCCGGAAACCCCAGGGAGAGTCCTGCTTCTACTTATGCCTGAGGAGGGCCCACTTACAGGGCCGAAACGTTCGCTATTTGAATAAAAGTGGAGAAGGAGGGACCTGTGACGCTACAGAAAAACACCGACTATTTATTTATTTCCACGGTCGCATAAGCAACAAAATAAATTTTATAATGGCCGGAAACCCCAGGGAGAGTCCCGCTTCTACTTATGCCTGAGGAGGGCCCACTTATCGGGCCGAAACGTTCGCTATTTGAATAAAAGTGGAGAAGGAGGGACCTCTGAGTCCCAGAAAAACAGCGACTATTAATTTATTTCCACGGTCGCCTAAGCAAAAAACTACATTTTATAATGACGAGAAACCCCAAGGAGAGTTCTGCTTCTACGTATGCCTGAGGAGGGCCCACTTATAAAAGTGGAGAAGGAGGGACCTGTGAGGCTACAGAAAAACACCGACTATTTGTTCATTTCCATGGTGGCCCAAGAAACAAACTAAAAAAAGTTGATCGCCGAAAACCCCAGCGAGAGATCTGCTTCTGCTTATGTCTGAGGAGGGCCCTCTTACACGGCCGAATCGGTCGCTATTCAAATAAAAGTGGAAAAGGAGGTCCAAGCAACAAACTAAATTTTATGATGGCCGAAAACCCCAGGAAAAGTTTTGCTTCTGCTTATGCCTGAGTAGGGCCCACTCACCGAGCCAAAACGGTGGCTATTAAAATAAAATTGGAGAAGGAGGGACCTGGGAAGCCACAGAAAAACAACGAATATTTTTTTCACTTTTTTAGGGTTTCGCAGCCCCGGGCAGAAAGATTTATAGTTTCGTTCGGGTGTTCGTCCGTCTGTCCGTCATACTTTCTTCTCGAGGCGGGAAGTGAGGGGGTGGGAGAGGAAATAAGGGAAGTAAGGGGATTGCGAGGGAAAGCGAGGGGATATTAGGGGAAGATAGGATCGGATAGGATAGGGAAGGGGAAAGATTTAAACGACTTGATGAACAACTTAATAGCCTGCGAAACCCATTTTTGTAAGCGCATGGCAACTACTTTGACTACTTTTTACCTTACTTTCTATAATCAATTTAGAAATTTTAGAGAGTAAGGTAAAAATTATTCAAAGTAGGCACCATGCGTCTAAAAAATGGGTTTCGCAGCCTATTAAGTTATTAATTAAGTCGTCTAAAAAAGTTTGAATATTTTGAATCCACTTTGATTCAAAAAAGTGATCAACTTTCAATAGTCAACTTTATATAAACTGATTAACTGCTCGGCGTTCATTTGTTTTACTATTTTATGGTTTCGTAGTCCCAGGCAGAAAACCTTATAGTTTCGTTCGGGTGTTCATCCGTCTGTCTGTCGTACTTTTTTCCTGGGAGGGAACTGAAGGGGTTGTGAGAGTAAGTGAAGGGAGGGAGGGGAAGTGATAGGGGGCGTGGAAGGATAATGAGGGGGCGTGGATGGGTTGGGAGGGGGAGTGATGGGGGGTGATGGGGGGGGTGATGGAGTGAGGGGATGATAGGGGGGATAGGATAGGGAAGGGGAAAGATTTGAACGACTCAATTAACAACTCAATAGACTGCAAAACCCTTTTTTGACTGATCAAAAAAAATTTTACTACTTTCACTAATTTTTACCTTACTCTATACAATTAATTACACTAGAACCTCAAGTTATTATTTTAGCAAATCATTCGTCTGTCCGTCGTACTTTTTTCCAGGAGGGGAAGTGAAGGAGTGGTGAGACGAAGTTAGGGGAGCGAGAGGAAGTGATACGGGGCGTGGAGAGTGAGAGAGGGGGCATAGATGGGTTGGGAGAGGGAAGTTATAGGGGTAGGAGGGGAGTGAGGGGATGTTAGGTGAGGATAGGATCGGACAGGATAGGGAAGGGGAAAGATTTGAACGACTTAGTTAATAACTTAATAGACTGTAAAACCCTTTCTTGACTAATCAAAACAAATTTGACAAATTTGACTATTTTTTTCCTCATTATCTGCAATTGATAACACTAGAATCTCGAGTCATTATTTTTAAAAATCATTCGTCTGTCCGTCGTACTTTTTTCCCAGGAGGGGAAGTGAGGGGTGGTGAGAGGAAGTTAGGGGAGTGAGGGGAAGTGAGGGGATGTTAGGTGAGGATAGGATCGGACAGGATAGGGAAGGGGAATGATTTGAACGACATAACGTCTTAATCAACAAGTTAATTGGTTGCACAACCCTTGTTTGTAGGTGCATGGCGCCTGCTTTGATTCATTTTTGCCTCACTCCCTACAATCAGTCAGTTTTAAAAAGTTTTAAAAAATGATGGGATTTGAAGTTACCGAGCTCTTCCTTCAATAATCAAAATTTCACTCGAAAAAGTAATGTCACAGTAACGTAAAATTAACACTTTAATTGTGCACAACTTTAGTACCAAGGAAACTTAAAAAGCACTCTTACAAATCATTTACTATAATTCTAACCAATAATAGGATATCACACCTAATATTTCAGAAAAATCTAGCGTATAATCTGATGATTGAAAAATGAAAACACCCTTAGGTCGTAAAATACTGTTACAAATGGAGTTAAAGTTTGTACAAAGATCACGAGGGAGTTCGTTGCTCTATATAAACTCTATATCTATATCTATACTCTCCATTCTATGCGGAAGGCGCGCACAACTTTTAAAATGTGCGGATGAATGAGTCCCTCTCTCTTTCCCCCAACCTTTCATTCTTCTGGTGAATCCTCTCTGCCGCTTTGATAATGGAGACATAAAAACCCGGCTGCTGTTTCACTTAACCTTCTGTCGACTTTGTTAATAAATGAATCTCACCCCTGTTTTCTCTCCTCTCGGATTTAAATGCCTGATTATTAACAGATCTGTAATTGTAGGCTTTCATTAAAAAAATGTATCATCCCATTTTTTCATTACTGATGTCAACCACTCTCTCTATAGTTTACTTTTTAATAACACATGCATGATTTCAGCCCTTTTCAATGCATATGAAGCGGGGCTAAAGTTCTACTTTTTACTCCCTAGAGAGTAAAAAGTGAGGTCAGAGGTGAACTGAATAATGAAAATTAACAAGCGATCAACTGATCGCATTGACAGATTGGACTTACCCCAAGGGATAAGTTACCATAAATTACCGATAAGTTACCATAATCTACCATAAATGACTATAAATTACCGAAAAAATTGGATACTCTAAATTTCGTTAAATTTCTCAAATTTTCAAAATTTGCAAAATTTGCAAGAACTTGAAAAATTTTCAATCTTTCAAATATTTTTTCAAATTCAAAAATTCTTCAAATTTCAAAAAATTTTCAAAAATTTCATAAATTCTAAACATTGTCAAGAATTTTCAAATCCTAAATTCATATTAAAATAAAAACAAAGTTTCCCAAATTCCTCTATATGAGCAGAAATCACCTTTCAGAAAGAGAGAGGGACTCATTCATCCGCACACTTTAACAATTGTGCGCGCCTTCCACATAGAATAAAGAGTATAATAATCGCCTGAGTTCCAATCTTGTCTGAAATCATGCATTTGTTATAAATAATATCGTATGCACCAAGAGAGAGGGGACTTTTCACGACTCGTGTATTTTTTCAACACTCGCCTTCGGCTCGTGCTACTTTTCAATCCCTAGGGAGTAAAAAGTGACGTCAGAGGTGAATAAGGAAAATGATCAAGCGATCAGTTGATCGCGTTGACAGATTTTTTAACAGATTGGACCAACCCGAAGCGATAAGTTACCATAAATTACCGATAAATTACCATACATTACTATAAATCAGCATACATCACTTTAAACTGGCATATATTACTATAAATTACCAAAAATTTTGGAAATTTTTGAATACTCTGAACATTGGTAAATTTCTCAAACTTTCAAAAATTTTTTAAGTTCGCAAAATTTTTCAAAATTCCCGAAATTCATATTAAAAGAAAGAAAATGTTTCCAAAATTCCTCTATATGAGCAAAAATGATGACTGTGTTCCAATCTTGTCTGAAATCATGCATTTTTAAAAAATAATATCGTATGCTCCAAGGGAAAGCGGGCTATTTACGACTCGTGTATTTTTTCTGTATTTGCATCCGGCTTGCAGATCGTGCTACTTTTCAGTCTCTAGGGAGTAAAAAGTACTTTTCAGCCCCTAGGAAGTAAGAAGTACTTTTTACTCCCTTGTGAGTAAAAATTGACATCAGAGGTGAATAATGAAAATGAATAATGAATAATGAAAATGAATAATGAATAATGAAAATTTTTTCTTAAAAAATTTTTCCAAAATTCCTCTATATGAGTAAAAATCATGCCTGTGTTCCAATCGTGTCTGAAGTCATGCATTTGTTATAAAAAATATCGTATGCATCAAGGGGGAGAGGACTTTTTACGACTCGTGTATTTTTTCAGTATTCGCCTCCGGCTCGCGGCTCGTGCTAACTTTCAGTCCCTGGAGAATAAAAAGTGCATTTCAGTCCCTAGGGAGTAAAAAGTACTTTTCAGCTCTAGGGAGTAGAAGTACTTTTTACTCCCTAGTGAGTAAAAAGTGACATCAGAGGTGAATAATGAAAATTATCAAGCGATCAGTTAATAGCGTTGACAGATTGTTGACCAGAGTGGACCAACCCGAAGCGGTGCGTTACCATAAATTACCGATAAATTAACATAAATTACTATGAATCACCAAAAATTTTGGGAATTTTTGAATACTCTAAATTTTAGGAAATTTCTCAAACTTTCGAAAATTTCAAAATTTTCAAAATTTCACAAAATTTTCAAAATTTCACAACATTTTAAAATTCTAAAAAATTGCAAAAATTGTCTAAATTTTCTGAATTCATATTAAAAATTTTTTAAAAAGTTTTCAAAATTTCCCTATATGAGCAGAAATCATGCCTGTGTTCCAATCGTGTGACGTATCTAATTCACTAGGGAGCAAAAAGTACTTTTTACTCCCTAGTGAGTAAAAAGTGACGTCAGAGGTGAATAAGGAAAATGATCAAGCGATCAGTTAATCGCGCTGATAGATTGTTTGACAGATTGCACCAACCCGAAGTGATAAGTTACCATAAATTACAGATAAATTTCACGTATTTTAAATCTCATCTGATAAACCATAAATTATTTAATCAGTTTCAGAAACATGAATTACGGTAGATATTTTTCCACCCATTTGAATTCAGATCCTCGTGAATGAATATTGTCCTCATCCCTCGAGTAGCTTTTTATACGGAGTTGGTTTCACTTTTTTTGTGTGACCCCAATTCCACTTTAATGGTTAGGAATCCGATACTAAAGGATCAACAAGTTGGAACATACTTTTTCTCTACAGTTTTTTATGTGCGGATATAAAAGTTATTTATATACCAACTTATATTCAAGTGTACATTGAATTGTAAAAATATATATGTTTTATTCACGCGTGTAGAAAAAACTTAAAACTACACTCTTAATCTGAATCAGTCAAGAGTGACTGATTCGCAAGCAATTTTGACTGTTTCGAAAAATCAGATTTATGATTGGTAAATCAGTCAAAATGACTTATTACTTCAGTCATTTTATTGTCACTGATCGATTCCGTCATTTAGAATGATCTAGTCAATAAGTTCCACTGATTAAAACAATACTTTGAATGATTCTATCAGTAATTTTCACTGATTGAATCATTAACTTTGAATGACGACTAAACACAAAAATATCGATTGTGCGCAAATAAACTTTACACAGAAAAAATATGTGAATTCCATTGATATCTTTAAACCCGCTTCAAATTTCATTGAATTCCATGAAAATCCTTTGAAGTCTCTTGAAATCCCTTGATACTTTGGAAATATTTTTAAATCCATTAAAATCTTTGAAATCTGTTGAAATCTGTAGAAATCCCTCGATTTACTTTATCCCTTTTTGTATTCCTTTGAAACCTTCAAAATAGTTGGAAATCTGTAGAAATCATTTAAAATCCCTTGAAAATAAAATAAATTAAATGTATTCCTCAAAGTTCTCTAGAAATCCCTTGAAATTTCTAAAATCTTCTCAAACCTTTGAAATACTTGGAGGTCCCATAAAACCCGTTAAATCTTGTGAAATTCTTTTAAATTCCTTGAAATCTAAGGAAATCCTACAAAGTTTTTTGAGATCCCTTGAAACTTTCGAAATCTCTTGAAATTCGTTGTAATCCTTTAAAATAACTTAAAATCTATGAAATCCTTTGAAATTTTTTTAATTCTTTTATATCCCTTGAAATTGTTGAAATCTGTAGAAATCCTTTGAAATAAAATTAAATTTATTCCCTAAGGTTCTCTAGAAATTCGTTTAAATCCCTTGAGATCGCTTCAAATCTCCGGAAATCGTAAAAATCTATTAAAATAAGTAGAAATCATTCGAAATAACTTGAATATAAAATAAATTAAACCTATTCCTTTGAGTTTTCTAAAAAACCGTTCAAATCCACAGAAATCTTTGAAATCCATTGAAATCCTTGGAGATTCAATAAAATCCTTGAAATTTTGTAAAATTCCTTAAAAAACCTTAAAATCCCTTGAAACCTGTGCTTGGGAAACGCTATGAATTCCTTGAAATTTCATTCTCTAAAATTGAACTCTCTAAAAATCCCTTGAAATCTTTGGAAATCCTCAAAAATACTTTGATATTCCTTGAAATTTTTTTAATGATTTGAAATTCTTAGGGATTCAATAAAATCTTTCCAGTGTTGTGATATTTCTGAAATACCTTAAAATTCCTTGAAACCTTTGCTTTGAAATCGCTAGAAATTCCTTGAAATCCCTCAAAATCTCTTGAAATCTTGAAACCTTTGCCTTGGAATCAATAAAATCCTTTAAATCTTGTGAAATTCCTTGAAATATATCGAAATCCCTTGAAATCTCTGGCAATCCTACAAAATTCTTTGAAATCTTTTGAAATTCTTTGGAATCCTGAAAATCCCGGAAAATGTTTGGAAATCTTTGAAATCCTCTAAAATCCTTTGGAATGTTTCGAAATCTTACGAAATGAGTGGAAATATTTTTACTCTCTTAAAAACCGATGAAACCCTTTAAAATGAGTTGAAATGTTTGGAAATCCTATAAAGTTCTTTTAAAAGCCTTTAAATTCGTGGAAATCCCTCGAAATACGCTGAAACCCTATGAGATCTCTTAAAATCCCCTGGTATATTTGGAAATCTTTGATTTCATTTCAAATCTCGTGAAATTTTTATGAAATCTGACAAAATCGTTTTAAATCCGTGGAAATACTCTGAAATTCCTCATAATGATTTTTCCAGAATCGCGAAAAAATTTAAAGAAATTCATTATAAGCATGAAATTTCGAAGGATTCCATGAAATTGCAAAGGATTGTATGGGGTTGCAGAGAATTGAATGAGGTTAAAAAAGATTCCATAGGATTGCAAAGGATTGCATAGAATTGCGAAGGATTGCATAAAGTTGCAAAAGATCAAATGGGAATGCAAATGATTGAATGGGAATGCAAAGGATTGAATGGGATTGCAATGGTTTACAAGGGACTGCATGGGATTGCAAAGGACTGAAAGGGATTTCAAAAGATTGCATTGAGCTGCAAGGGATTGAATAGGATTGCAAAGGATTGCATGTGGTTGCAAAGGATTGCATGGGGTTGCAAAGGATTCCTCAGAATAGCAAAGGATTCCGCAGAATAGCAAAGAATTTCATGGAACTGCAAAAGATTGCATGGAATTGCAAAGTATTGCATGGGGTTGTGAAGGATTGCATGAGGTTGCAAAGATTTGCTTGGGACTGAAAAGGATTGCATGGGATTGTAAAAGATTGAATGAGATTGCAAAGGATTGAATGGGATTGCGAAGGATTGTATGAGGCTGCAAGGTATTGAGTAGGATTGCATGGGATTGTAAAAGATTTTGTAGGATTGCATGAGATTGCATGGGGTTGCAAATGATTGAATGGGATTGCAAAGGATTGAATGGGATTGTGAAGGACTGCATACGATTCCAAAGGATTGCGCGGTATTGCAAAGGATTGCATGGGATTATGAAGGATTGTATGGGATTGCAAAGGTTTGCATGGGATTGCAAAGGATTGTGTGGGATTACAAAGAATTGCATATGGTTGCAAGGGATTGCATGGGGTTGCAAAGGATTGCATGGGAATGCACGAGATTGCATAAGATTGCAAACAGAGTGTTCACTACATTGCAGAAGTAATTCACCCTTCGGATTCTTTATTCAAAACATTCTTAAATAATTAAATCAGTAAGATTTTTCCTGACAGTATAGATGACTAGATATATTTATTAGTGAAAGTTGTATTTGATATAAGTTTGCAATTATAAATTATAATTGTATCAGATTGGTGGTTTATTGTGCATTGATGGCGATGACTTGCGTATTACAAAAATTGCCCCCGAGTGCAATGAGTCGAACAATTTGAAGGCGTGAGTACAAGGGCTCGGAACAACTAATCTAAAGAATCATCCATGGGTAGCGAGGCCATTATCCATACAAATCTGACTTCAGAGGGGACTACATCATTTTTTTAGTGAGCTCCCTCACATAATTTCATTCATGCGAAACGTTTTATTGGCACTTGAGCATTAAAAAGTGTAATCTTCCATCTTGATTTATTTATCAAATTATGCAAGTGAATTCAACAGAAATTTTAATCACAGGTGAATTCAGTGGAATTCCCAGGATTAAATAGAATCGAACGTGATTGATTGGATGTCAACGGCACTCAATGGAATTCAACGGAATTCAAATAAACAAACGCAGTTTAATTATATTTGAAGTGAATTCGAGAAATGGAAGTCAATTGAAGAGAAAATTTTAATTATAGGTGAATTCAAAGTGATTTCCAGGAATTAAATAGAGTCGAAGTAATTGATTGGATGTCAACGGCATTCAGTGGAATTCAACGGAATTCAACGAAACAAAAGCAGTTGAATTATACTTAAAGTGGATGCGAGAAATTCAAGTGAATTATTGTAAATGTATTCCAAGAATTTGACTGAATTCAAGTAAAATTCAACAGAATGCAGTGGAAATAAATGTAATTCAACTGAAATCAGCGAAATTCAATAGAATTTTAATTATAGGCAAATTCAATGGAATTCCATAGAATTGAATAGAATTAAACGTGATTGGTTGGGTGTCAGCGGCATTCAATGGAATGCAACGAGACGAATGCAGTTGAATTATAAGCAAAAAGAATTCGAGAAATGCAAGTGAATTATAAACGAATTCCAAGAATTCGACTAATTCAAGGCAAATAAAACGGAATTCAGTGGAAATCAGCGGAATTCAACATAAATTTTAATTATAATGAATTAAATGGAATTCCTAGGAATTAAATAAAATCTAATGTGACTGATTGAACTTCAACGGCATTCAATGTTATTCAACGGAATTCAACGACATTCAGTGGGAATCTACGAAGGAATCGTAGTTAAATTATATTCAAAGTGCGTTCGACAAATGAAAGTGAATTAGAAACGAATTCCAAGAATTCAACTTAATTCAAAGAGAACTCAACTTAATTCAAAGAGAATTCAACGGAATTCTATGGAAATGAATGTAATTCAATGAAAATCAGCGTATATCAACAGAAATTTTAATTATAGGTGAATTCAATGGAATTCCCGGGAATTAAATAAAATCGATCGTGACTGATTGGATTTCAACTGCATTCAATGGAATTTAGCTGAATTCAACGACATTCAGTGAAATTCAGCTAAACAAACGCAGCTGAGATATTTTTAAAGTGAATTCGAGAAATGAAAGTGAATTATAAATTAATTTCAAGAACTCGACTTATTTCAAGGAAAATTCCACGGAATTCAGTGGAAATAAATGGAATTCAGTGGAAATCAACGGAATTCAACAGAACTCATCAGAATCGATTTGAATTATGGAATGGAATTCAACCATATTCAAACAATTTCTCAGGAATTCAATAGAATCGAATGGAACTGAACTGAATTCAACTGTATTTGATGGAATTCAACGAAATCCAACGACATTCAGTGGAATTCAAGGGAAAAAAGCAATTGAATTAATTTTGAAGTGAATGCGAGAAATGCAAATAAGTTATAAATGAATTCCAAGAATTTCACTCAATTGAAGGCAAATTCAATGAAATTCAGTGGAAATGAATGGAATTCAGTGGAAATCAGCGGAATTTGACAGAAATTTTAATTATAGATGAATTCAATTGAAATTCCCAGGAATTAAATAGAATCAAACGTGGTTGATTGGCTGTCAACGGCATTCAATGGAACTCAACGGAATTCAACGAAATAAACGCAGTTTAATTATATTTAAAGCGAATACGAGAAATATAAGTGAATTATAAATGAATTCCAAGAACTCGACTTATTTGGAGCAAATTCAACGGAATTCAGTGGAAGTCAACGGAATTCGACAGAACTCAACAGAATTGATTTGAATTATGGAATGGAATTTAACTATATAAAGAAATTCAATGGAATTTGGCTCAATTCCAGGCGAATTTAATGGAATTCTGTGAAAATAAATTGAATTCAGTGCAAATCAGCGAAATTCAACAGAACTCAAAAGAGTTAATTTGAATTATAGGTGAATTTAATGAAAAGCAATGTAATTCAATGAAAAATCAATGAAATTCGTTGAAATTTAATGGAATTCCCAGGAGTTCAATAGAATCGAAAGTGATTGATTGGATATCAACGGCATTCAATGGAATTTAACGGAATTCGATGACGTTCAGTGGAATTCAACGGAACAAACGCAAATGAATTACATATGAAGTGAATTCGAGAAATTCAATTGAATCATAAATTAATCCCAAAAATTCGTATTCCAAGAATTCGACTCAATTCAAGACGATTTGAGTGGAATTCAGTGAAAAGAAGTGAAGATCAAGGGAATTTAACGG
>JAUMHM010000071.1:21469655-21479783 GCA_032362435.1 Melikaiella ostensackeni | reverse complement strand
ATTTGAGTGGAATTCAGTGGAAAGAAGTGAAGATCAAGGGAATTTAACGGAATTTCAGCGAATATCAGAGGAATTCAACATAACTCAACAGAATAGATTTGCATTACGGAATGGAATTGAAAGGAATCCAATAGAATCGAATGGAATTGAATGGAAGTCAACGGTATTTAATGACATTCACTTAAATTCACCGACATTCAGTGGAATTCAACGGAATTAACGCAATTGAATTATATTTAAAGTAACTTCAAGAAATGCAAGTGATATATAAAACAGTTCCATGAATTAAACTTAATTCAAGGCGATTTGAGTGGCATTCAGTGAAAAGAAGTTGAAATCAAGGGAATTTAATGCAATTTCAGAGAAAATCAGCGGATTTCAACAGAACGCAATAGAACTGATTTGAATTATAGAATGGAATTCAAAGGAATCCAATAGAATCAAATGGAATTGAATGTGAGTCAACGGTATTCAATGGAATTCAATTAAATTCAACGATATTCATTGGAATTCAACGGATTTAACGAAATTGAATTATATTTGAAGTAAATTTGAGAAATTCAAGTGAAACATGAAAAAATTCCATAAATTCGATTTAATTCAAGGCGATTTGAGTGGAATTCAGTGAAAAGAAGTTGAAATCAAGGAAATTTAATGGAATTTAAGCGAACATCAAAGGAATTCAACATAACAGAATTAATTTAAATTGTGGAATGGAATTCAACTATATTCAAAGAAATGCAACGGAATTCAAAGGAATATAATAGAATCGAATGGAATTGAATGAAAGTCAACGGTATTCAATGACATTCAACGACATTCAGTGGAATTCAACGGCATTAACACAATTGAATTATATTTAAAGTAAGTTCGAGAAATGCAAGTGGAGTATAAAAGAATCCCATGAATTCCACTTAATTCAAGGCGATTTGAGTGGAATTCAGTGACAAGAAGTTGAAATCAAGGGAATTTAATGCAAGTTCAGCAAAAATCAGCGGATTTCAACAGAACTCAACAGAACTGATTTGAATTATGGAATGGAATTCAAAGGAATCCAATAGAATGAAATGAAATTGAATGTGAGTCAACGGTATTCAATGGAACTCAATGAAATTTAATGGAATTTAAGGGAACATGAACGGAATTCAACATAACTCAACAGAATTAATTTGAATTGTGGAATGGAATTCAACTATATTCCAAGAAATTCAACGGAATTCAAAGGAATATAATAGAATCGAATGGAATTAAATGGAAGTCAACGGTATTCAATGACATTCAACGCCATTCAGTGGAATTCAACGGCATTAATACAATTGAATTATATTTAAAGTAAATTCGAGAAATTCAAGTGAAACATAAAAGAATTCCATGAATTCGACTTAATTCAAGGCGATTCGAGTGGAATTCAGTTTAAAAAAGTGGAAATCAAGGGAATTTAATGGAATTTCAGCGAAAATCAGCAGAATGCAACATAACTCAACGTGATTATTTTGAATTATGGAATGGAATTCAACTATATTCAGAGAAATTGAACGGAATTCAAAGAAATTCAATATAATAAAACGGAATGGAATGGATGTCATCGGTATTTAATGGAATTCAGCGAAATTAAACGACATCCAGTGGAATTCAATGGAACTAACCCAGCTGAATCACATTTAAAGTAAATTCGAGAAATGCGAGTAAAACATAGATGAATTCCAAGAATTTGACTCAATTCAAGGTGAATTCAGTGAGATTCAGAGAAAAGAAGTTGAAATCAAGGGAATTTAATGGAATTTCAGCGAAAATCAGAATGCAACATAACTCAACGTGATTATTTTGAATTATGGAATGAAATTCAACTATATTCAGAGAAATTAAACGGAATTCAAAGAAATTCAATATAATAAAACGGAATTGAATGGATGTCAACGGTATTTAATGGAATTCAACGAAATTAAACGACATCCAGTGGAATTCAACGGAACTAACCCAGCTGAATCACATTTAAAGTAAATTCGAGAAATGCAAGTAAAACATAGATGAATTCCAAGAATTTGACTTAATTCAAGGTGAATTCAGTGAAATTTAGAGAAAAGAAGTTGAAATCAAGGGAATTTAATGGAATTTCAGCGAAAATCAGCAGAATGCAACATAACTCAACATGATTATTTTGAATTATGGAATGGAATTCAACTATATTCCGAGAAATTAAACGGAGTTCAAAGAAAGTCAATATAATAAAACGGAAGTGAACCCAACTGAATCACATTTAGAGTAAATTCGAGAAATGCGAGTAAAACATAGATGAATTCGAAGAATTTGACTTAATTCAAGGTGAATCCAGTGGAATTCAGTGAAAAGAAGTGGAATTCGAGGGAATTCAATGGAATCAGGTGAAAACTAGCGGAATTCTACAACGAATTGATTTGAAGTATAAATGAATTTATACGAAATTCATTGGAGATCAAAGAAATTAATAGAATCGGAAGGAATTAAATAGAAATCAACGGAAATAACGCAACTCCATTAAGCACAAAGTGAATATATTCAAAAATTCAAGTGAATTATAAGTAAATTCCATGCATTCGACTTAATTCGAGGCGAATTTAACGGAATCCAGTGAAAGGAAATAGAATTCAAGGGAAGGTAATGGAATTCTAGCAAAAATCAGCGGAATTCAACAGAATTGATTCAAATTGTGGAATGTGATTCAATTAAATTCAAAGGAATTCAATCAAATTCAATGAAAATCAATGAAATTCAAAGGAATTCAATGGAATCGAATGGAATTGAATGGAAGTCAATGGTATTCAATGGACTCTGAGGGAGTTCAGTGACTTTCAGTGAAATTCAACAGATATAACGCAATTGAATTAAATTGAAAGTGAATTCGAAAAATTTAAGTGATTTATAAAGCAAATTCGAGGAATTCTTCTAAATTCAAGGTGAAGCTGTTTCTCGAATTAGAATTATTCCAATGGAATACAATGCAATTTAATGTGATTCGATTTCAGCGCAATTCAACGCCTCTGAATTAAATGAAATTGAATGTAAAAAAAACTCCAAAATGAGAAGTTCAATGCCAGTCAATTAAATTCAACGGAACTCCGCGCAATTTAATTGAATTAAAGTTGAATTTAACGAAATTTAATGTGGTTGTACTCAGTTTATGAAACGCAAATTGCATTCAAGGTGAATTCCACTTAATTTAGAAGAATCAAGATAAAATTGATAAATTTTAATTCCCGATTGCATCTGCAGTGTTGGAAAATCAATATAATATTTCAATTATTTGTTTATTAATTTTATATAAAAATATACTTGGTTTTTCTATGTGTAACTAAAAAATTAGAATCTAAATCAGAAATAATAAATTAACCACTGCTGAAATTGTCGCATCCCTAGGGTAGATTCATAAACCAGATATGCGAAGCATAAGTGGAGTGGTAATATAATTTTGCAGTGATTATATTATCCATGCGTGGGGTACTTGATACTGTAATCGATAGAGAGAGACTCATAAATCATAGACTATTTGCTATAAACTTATTTTCAATTTCCATTTGTGAAAACCACCAAATTTTTCGAATTTTATAACCTTTCAATTCATGAAAATTATTTAATACTTAGAGGCTTTCTAATTGGGGAGAATCCAAATTTGATAAATTGTTTGTTAAATTGAAATATAAAATCTTATCAGAATGAAATTTTGTAAATTTAAAGTGTTCTAAAGATTGATTAGCTTCACATTTTCTATTTTTGTTTTAAAATTTGCATTGACTTCAAAATTGGATAGGCTTTTAATTCCAATTGCTTTTGATTTTTGAAACGTTCAAATTTGCTTTAATTTTACCTTGACAATTCCTGGTTTCAAATACCTAATTTCACCGTCTTATATTTTAAACTGATTAGAAATTTACATAAAGTCTTCAAATTGAAATTAAGATAGAAATATTTCGAACTTTTGGAAATTAATAGAAATTGCTTGCAGCTTTTGGAAATCTGGGTAACTTTGGGAAGGTGATGGGAAATTATGGAAGTTTCAAAGCTTGTCAAGTTTTATTGAGGGTTGAGATTTCTTATCAGATTTCTGAAGTAATGAATGGTCTTTTCCTATCTTAAAGATCAAACTGCAGGAGGTTGGTGCCCTCCTCAGTATACAACACAAACCGATCACAACTTCTTTAATTCTGGCTTTGGTTTCATACTTTCCTTTGATTGACTGGAGTTTGGTGGGACTGACGTTATGAATGGACACACCACCTTATGTTTACATGCTTAGTTTGGACAGGATTTTATGCTTACGGAAAACATTTCACGCATTAAGTTGGTAACTGGGTGCATACTTTAAATAATTATCAGTACAAATAATAATGTAGCCTAGGATAGGATTAACACTTCTGTTGACGAAAGGCATTCTCTCGGAAAAGTTTCAGGCGATTAATGGAGACTAGGTGATGGAATGCTAGAGACGTGAATGATCTTAAGGAAAAGGAATTACGGGATATAGTACAATGCGCGTTAGGAAGTTGGATATTTTATGTGCACCAGAAACAAAGAAGAAGAGATGTAAGATAAGAAAGATTGGAAATGGACTCCAACTATGGTCAAGAGTAGATAATAAATCACATGGTAGTCAAGGAGTCGGTCTGATTATGAATGAGAGAGCAAAACAGCATGTCAAAAAGTATGAATGTGTAGTTCCTAGATAATTATGGGTGAGAATAAAAGTGGGAATCAGAAGGCTATTTATTAGAGCATGCTACGCTCCAGTTGATGGTGACAGTAGTGATGTGAAGATACCTTCTCGGACAAGTTAAATGATATTATAGGTACTTGCGATCCTGGGGAAAGAATCATTCCATTCGAAGATACGAATGGCTGGGTGAGTGTTCAACGCGAAGGTACGGAAGGGGTACTTGGCCATTTCGGAGACACAAAAAGAAACGGTAACGGGGAGAAATACTTGGTTCAGACATAAAATGATTCACACGTATACTTGGCGCAGAGGCGAAAGGCACAGTTTGATTGACTTTGTTGAAGCGAATGAGAGACTGAGAAGGCTAGTAAGAGATACAAGAGTTATGAGAGGTTCTGAATGTGGAATGGATCATTACCTCATAGTTTAAAAAATCAATTATTCAAGGGAATGTAATGGAATTGAGTGAAAACTAGCAGAATTCAACAAATAATTTATTTGAATCATAAATTAATTTATACGAAATTCAATGGAGTTTAAAGAAATTGATAGAATTGAATGGAAATCAATGGAAATAACGCATTCGCATTAAGCTGAAAATGAATATATTCAAAAATTCAAGTGAATTATAAGTAAATTTCAAGTATGAGACTAAATTTTAGGCGAATTCAATGACATTCAGAGGGAAGAAATGGAATGGAACGGAGAGTAATGGAACTCCAACGAAAATCAGCGGAATTCTACAGAGTTGATTCGAATTATGGAATGGAATTCAATAAAATTAAATTTAGTACAATTAAATGAGAGAGCAAAACTGCATGTCAAAAAGTATGAATGTGTATCTCATGTAGATTACTCTGGATTAGAATGAAAATAAGAATCATAAGGCTGTTTACTAGAGCATGCTACGCTCCAGTTGATGATGACAGTAGTGACGTAAAAGATACCTTCTGGGACACGTTGAATGATATTATAGGTACTTGCGATCCTGAGGAAAGAATTATTCTACTCAGAGATATGAATGGCTGTGTTGGTGTTCAATACGAAGGTACGGACAGGATACTTGGCCATTTCGGAGACCCAAAAACGAACGGTAACGGAAAGAAGTTGATTAGCTTATGCTTAGGAAAAAGCTTGTTTATTACAATTTCTTGGTTCAGGCACAAAATGATCCACATGTATACTTGTTGCAGGGGGGAAAGCCACAGTATGATTGATTTTGTTTCAAAGTAAACCTATATTTGATAATATAATATTTATATTTGACCAAGGATTAGAAATTATTCTTTCCACTTAAACTATTCGCACATGCTTTGAAAATTCTGCGTATTCGCGTGTCACTGTAAATATTACACCTCCAGAAACCACTCCAAAGAACTCAAATAAAAAAAAAACATAAATAAAAAAAGTAGTACTTCCGGATATAAAGCTCCGAGACTCAACTATTCGAAATGATTTCCTCGGCGACTTTTTGTTCGCTTCGATCTGTAGGCTCCATTAAATCCCTCCGATATAATCAAGCGAAGCCTGTATTTTTCTCAACAACGACTCAAACTCTCTTTTTTCCCCTTTTCTCTCTTTCTCATTCTACAATTCAACACACATACACACACACATTAAAAATTCAGCATGAACTTAATTTGATACGATACTCACGCCAAAAATAAGTTTTTCCCGGGAAAAATTTTTTCACTCGGAATCAGTGAATATTTACTGGAATCGCAGTCATTTTTCATTTAATCAGTTGAAGGTTTAATGAAATTTCAGTGTCACTTCGCTAACTCACAGCGCATCTTTACTGATAAAAATCTTGGAAAATGAGTCACTGATTCTTAGTAAAATTCCACCGATTTGATTTCGGAGATTTTCAGTAAGAATCAGTCGATCATTTTTCAAATTTTGGATCAGTGAATATGAAAGGGGAATCACTGAAAATTAGTGATTTTTTACTGATTGCCCACGCATTGTCACTAATTGAAATCTTGAGAAATTACTAATTTATTATCATTTTCTAAATCTGGATTAGTTCAAAATAACTAACGGAACATAAAAAAAAATCAGCCACTAATTCAATTAGTTAAATTATTTGAATTAGGCTAATTTCACTAATTGAGCAAGTGAAAAAAAACAAGCTGCACTTAGTCTCTAGTTGTCCCGAAATTTCCGGAGGACTAGTCACACTTATTAAAAATATTTGACCGCTCGTCCTGAATCCCGGAACGACGACGAACTTTCTACTGACAATTAGTTAAATCTGATTAATAATCAGTTAAATCAATCAATAGAAATTCCTTGAAATTTCAGTCGTTTTATACTGATTCTTTATAAAAGATGACTGAAATTCACAGTCCCGGGGCTGAAACTTCAGAAACTTTTTGTCTATAATATTCACGTGAGTGAAAATTTTTAGTAATTACAATTAGTTGTATTTCACTATTTTATTTGGTACTTTTCAAATCGTCACTGAAGTTTTAGTAAAAATGACTCAAAAATAGCAATAATATAGTAGATAGATTGGTAATTTTGAGAGAGTCAACTTCTTTCATGAATCCGCACTCTAAATTTGAATTATAGACTAATAATTAGTTAAAGACTAATTATTAGTCAAATTGAACTAATTGTCAGTAGAAAAATATACTATAACATCAGCGAAAATAATTTCATTAATTTTTTACTTAAAAATACAACCTACACTTTTTTGACTAATTAAATTCGTGAAATTTAACTGCAGAATAGTAACTTTTAATTGAAAATTAGTTAAATGATAAGTAATTCAGTGCAATTTTTACTGAAATTCAGTTGTATTTCACTGATTCACCATATGAAAAACGACTGGAATTTCCAATGACCGTCATTGAAAAATTAGAAATTCCAGTTATTTTTGATTTGATGGATCAGTAAAATGCAACTGAATCTCAAGGAGATTTTCACTGATTAAGTTTGAAAAAAAGACTGACTGATTATCAGTGAATTTTCACTGACTCAAGTTTGAAGGCTACACACTCCCTTAATTTGAATAAGTGGAATTTCTCTGAGAACCAGTGTCATATTTCTAGCTTTTTGAATCAGTGAAAATTACCTAAGAAACAGTATTATTCACTTAAATTCCACTAGTTTTTCACTCATTTCTCAGTAGAAAAAGTTACTGTAGTTTTAGTAAGCTTCACTGAAATTTCAGTAATATTTTCTACTGAAAAACCAGTGAAATATGACTGAAATTTCAGTGAATAGTCACTGACTTTCAGTGAACTTTCACTGATTAAGATTGCAAAAAGACAGTGACTGTTCATCAGTGAATTTTTACTGACTCAAGTATAAAAGCTAGAGACTCTTTTAATTTGAAACAGTAGAATTTCACTGAGAACCAGTGTCATATATCTAGCTTTCTGAATCAGTGTAAATTCACTGAGAAACAGTAATTATTGACTTGCATTCCACTAGTTTTTTTACTGATTTCTCAGCAGAAAAAGTTACTATAGTTTTAGTAAGCTTCACTGAAATATCAGTAACATTTTTTACTGAAAAGTTATTGAAATATGAAAGAAATTTCAGTGAATAATCACTGATTTTCAGTGAAATTTCACTGATTCAAACAGTCAGAAGTACGTCACTGATTTTCAGTAAAACTTCACTGATTAAGATTGCAAAAAAAAGACTGACTGATTATCAGTGAATTTTCACTGACTCAAGTTTAAAGGCTACACACTTCCTTAATTTGAATCAGTGGAATTTCTCTGAGAACCAGTGTCATATTTCTAGCTTTTCGAATCAGTGAAAATTGCCTAAGAAACAGTGATTATTCACTTAAATTTCACTAGTTTTTGACTTATTTCTGAATAGGAAAAGTTACTGTAGTTTTAGTAAGCTTCAATGAAATTTCAGTAACATTTTCTACTGACTTTTCACTCATTTGAATTTAAAGAGGAGCATATTTAATTCATATCTACAGAATAAAGGTCACTAGGATAACCATTATTTTTCAAAATTATATATTTTTTGGTCTCATCCTCTAATTTTGTTCGAATGCTTAAAAAATGGTCTCCAAATTTGGAGTTTGGACGAAATCGGTAAATATTAACACGTCTCTCAAAGAATAAGAATCGGCCATAATTTTTAATATAATAAAATGTAAAGACCCTCCTATTGGGCCTTAAAGAATCCCCAATAAGTGCTAATTGAGAATTTCATGTAATACTAAGATTAATGATCACAATAAAATAATCTTTTTTGGAAAAAATTATGAATGAATAAGTTTTCAATTTTCACTCATTTTTAAACTAATTTCTTATTAAACAATGTCAATCTGTTTAAACAATTGATTTCTTGTAGCAATCGTTAAATAGGTAGATAGTATACGTGTTACGAGTCTTATAATGAACGTGAACAATGTTATTATTTGATTAAATAATTTTCAGCTGTTTGAACAATGCTTATATGTTTAAATACACAACTCATTAAAGAATAACAGGAAAAAGTATCTCTTTAACAATTTTTCAACAAAATGGGACATTCTTATGTACTTTTTTGTTTATTAATATCCCCTTAGTTTTTAAAAGAATTGTGTACTATTTAAACAATTAAAAATTGTTTCAATATTTTTTTTCTTTAAAAATGTGTGTTAGGAGTACAAATGCTTGTTAAAATCATTTTTTATTCGTTTAAACAACATCACTTTATTTCAATACATCTTTTCAGGAAAAGAGCGATAAATGGTTACATTTTTTCAAAACTTTCCGATAAATTTGGATATCTTTAAGTATCAGATCATTTTTTAAATATAGCTTAGATTGCTGAAACAATTTTTCTTAAGACTTTGATTTTTATAATATTTTCTTGATGTTATGGAATAATTTATACAACTTAAAGATATTTATTCCCAAGTTAAATTAGCTAATTGTCACAAAATATAGGAATCTACATTTTATTTTTATATAGTATATAGTATGCATGGTATATAGTATACCTCTTAATAAAATAGAAGAATATAATAATAATAATGATTCGTCGCTCATTCGTGAGAAAATTTTTACTGAAACTACTGTAAGCAATGTAAATATTAAAAATAAATGTATTTTCCTATTTCAAAGAATAACAATTATTAATTATTATATTTATTATACACATGCTTTTAGAATTCATGAATGTTAACATATATCTATATACAACGTTCAGATAATTCCACCATTTCAAATAGTTTCGAAATTACAAAAATTGGTTAAATAATTCAAAGTTAAAAACAAATAGGTAGATATTTAATTCGTCAAAATTTGTTGAAAATTATCAGAGTACCCATTTTACCGTTTTCTTTAAAATAATGTATCCAAAAAAAGAGATTTTGTTTGAACAAATAAAAAATGATTTAAGCAAATATTTGTACTATTAACACTGATAAACGAAGTCATCAGGTGAAGAAAACACCATGATTTACACATTTTTAGAGA
>JAUMHM010000071.1:21437265-21457284 GCA_032362435.1 Melikaiella ostensackeni | reverse complement strand
TAATATATTTTAAAATATGTTGTTTTGGTTGGTTAATAAATAATAAAAGTTTGAGGACCTTACCACCCTTTGCCATTCAATTTGTACAATTAAAGTTTGTGAAATTGATACTTCACCATTTGGAATGTTTGACTTTAGGATAATGTTTGTTTTGAAGCCCTTGAAATAAAACCTACTAAAATTAGAAGGTTTCCAAATTAGAACTTGTTTATTATTAAACGATTGAATTGAAAGTTTTTGAATGACAAATTTTTTAAACTTCAATTTGGAAGATTTGGAAAGATGAAAATTCAGAACAGTTCAATTCTGGCTGCTTCAGTTCGTGATCTACTTTTAATTATTTCAAATGAAAAATCTTCAGCTTCAACAGTTTGAACTTTCGAATTTCAACTCGAATTTCAGTCATCAGGAAAAAATTTTTTGAACCAGCAAATGACCGAGAATTTTTTTCGGTGATGAAAGTGGCCAACCCTGATCATTATAATCGTATTTTTGAATTCCTTTCCAATATAATTTACATTTTTGAAACTCAAAAGTTTAATTTGAGATTATTATCTGTCAATTAGTTGTTTATAAAGTCGAACTTGTCAATATTAGGCTGTATAATTAATATCCTTATTATAGGTTAAAAATATCGTGATATATTAAATACTATTAATCTTATAATTTATTACTAAAAACAATTTAAAACCTAAACTAAGGATATGAATGGTAAGGCCCAATATTGACAAGTATAATACAATCGCGTCGGTTTGTGCAAATGTAAAACATTGCCTCCGTTATACAACAATAAAACTAGTAATTTTAGAACTAGTGACTTTCAAATCAGTGACTGAAAATTATTTGATTCAAACTGGAAAATTATTTGATTCAAACTAGAAATTTCAAAAAGTAGTAACTCTCAACAAAACTGTGACTGTGAAATTAGTGAATTTAAAACTAATAACTTAATAAAACAGTGACTGCAAAACTAGTGATTGTATAACTAGTAACTAAATAAATCAGTGAGTGTGATAATTATTTGACTGAAACTAGCGATTCAATCTCGTGTTCGTTCGTTTGATAGCTGCTAGTAATTTACCGTTAATTTACCATCATCATGACAACTCAGAAAATAACGGTTTTAAAAAAGCGACGGGGAAATATAAAGCACCAGTTAACTAATTTTGAAAGCGTGCTAAATTCAATAGACGAAAATACAGACTGTGCAACTCTCAATTTAGCATTGCGATTGAAAAAATACAAAGAATTATGGGATAATTTTGATTCAATTCAAACTCAATTAGAAAACTTACAGAACGATGATTCAGAAGCTCAGTCAGATCATGATTTTGAAAGAAAAACATTCGAAAATCGATTCTATACGATAAGCGGTACAGCGAAAAAATATATACAAAAACTGTCTAATCAGTCTGCAATCACGTTCACAGATTCTATTGCTCTTTCTAATATTTCGAATACCCTGTCAATTCAAAATCCACATTTAGCGACAAATTCGAATTCGAATATCGTGCAATTTCAACCTTCAGAGCCATCAGGTATTGAAACGAATTCGGGTTCAGGTGCCATTCAAGGAACTTCAATTCAAGAACAAGCTCCAATTCAATTTTCATCCCACTTTGAACTTCCGAAACTTTCAACACCTACCATTCATGAAACATTTCACACGTGGCTTGTTTTTTATGATTCATTCTGCTCTATGTGTCACGACAATCAGAAGATTTCAACTATTAATAAATTTATATATCTCAGGGCTTGCTTGAGGCAGCCGAAGTTGTAGCTTCCCTCGAAACATCAGGTGAAAACTATCTTGCAGCGTGGGAGTTGTTACAAAATCGTTACGACAATAAAAAGTTTATCATGGGAAGCCGCATCAAGGCTTTATTCGAAATCCTAACAATCTCAAAAGAGTTTTCAATTCGCTCATTGTTGGATCATGTGCAAGAACACGTTCGGGCTCTCCGAGCACTTGATCCACCAGTAGACCATTGGGATGCGCTTCTAGTTTTTATTATTAGAGAAAAGCTAAATAGTTACACTCGCGAAAAATGGGAGGAATCTGTAGGCAGCAATCAAAGTCCCACTGTAAAGGACCTGTTTTCCTTTCTCGAGCGACGTTCGCTAATTGAAAATACACAAATAGCTCAGAAGCAAGCTGCTTTAAAAAAAACCACCACAAAAAATGATATCAAGTAGCAATCAAATTATAGTTCAACTTCATCCTGTATGACAAAAATTTTCAAACCCGACAATCCGTGAGTAGAGTGCCTTTTATGCTCAAAGGTGCATATGCTTTATGCTTGCGACGAATTTTTAGAGGCGACAGAATAAGAACGGTACGATTTTGTCAAAAAGACTTCTCTCTGTCACAACTGTTTCAGTAATAATCACCGCACTATCAGTTGTCGTAAAGGTCCCTGTCGTAAGTGCAAAAGACGTCACAACACTCTTCTACACTTCACTCGCAAAAATCAAGGAATGGAGAATGCTAGTCTTTAAATTACTTCTACTTCTTTAGTCAACTTTCACGCTATCAGAATCGTGCTCACGGTGCAACTCTATTACAGAAAAATTTGCATCTGTTCTCGGCCTGTGTAAAATAAAGATAGAGCTCAAACTACAAGGAGTTGAAAATCTTTAAACAAGTATCAAACATACGACCTCAGCAAAGGTTCAGACCAGCTGAGATAGACATGCTAATTGGCGCAAAATATTATTATGCGTTTTTCCGCGCAGGTAAAACTCGCATGTCAAATCATACTGCGGTTCTGGAAGAAACTGATTTTGGTTGGATCATCGCTGGGCGATACAGTAAACCACAAACGTCCAAAAAGGCAATCTCTTGCAATCTTATGAAACTCCAAGACCTGCCTATCCTGTGGGAACTGGAGGCAGAAAACAATGTCAAGTTACGTTCAAAGAAAGAGCAAGCTTGCGAGTCTCACTACGTCAATAATATTACGCGTGACGAAACGAGTCGTTATATCGCTAAACTTCCATTCAATGAGAAGAAGGACTTTCTTGGAGATTCGCGCAGTACGGCTTTTCAGCGTTTTTATGCTTTAGAAAGAAAATTTAAAAAGAATCCGCTACTAATGTCTCAATATACCGAATGCATACAAGGATATCTTGACAAAGGACGTATGTCTCTTCTGTCCAATCGCGAAATGTCAAATCAAGGTTTTTATCTGCCTCATCACGCGGTAATAAAGGAATCTAGTTTAACCACAAAAGTTAGAGTCGTTTTTGGCGGCTCAACTAAGTCATCGACAAGTGTGGCATCCGAATCATTCTGAGCCAACTAAAATTCATTGCCTACACCAAGTTACATTTGGTACAGCTTGCGTCCTATTTCTTGCAATTCGCACACTTTTTCAGCTCGCGGGAGATGAACGTGAGTGACACCCAGTCACAGCTGACATTTTCAGACGTGATCTCTACGTAGACAATCTAATGTTAGGAGCGCAATCCTATGAAGATAAACGTTTTTTAAGGAATGACCTAATTAAGCTTTCACGCAAAGGGGGATTTGTTCTTTAACAATGGGTTTCAAGTCATCCTCAGAGCAGTAAATTTTCCACTAAGGATTCAAACGTCCACATGTCTCTCGATTCTTCAAAGACAGTTAAAACTTTAGGATTATGCTGGGATCCCAAGACCGATTCTATTCTTCATACGGTCAACTTGTCAAGAACTTCCAAGAAAATTACCAAAAGAAGCATTTTATCTGAAATTTCAAAATTATTTGACCCATTAGGACTGTTGAGGCCAGTCATTGTTTCAGCTAAAATTTTAATCCAACAACTCTGGGAAAACAAACTGACATGGGACACGCCTGTCCCACTCGAAACTTAAAAGGTGCGGTTGGATTATAAAGAACAGTTGCCTCTATTGAATAATATCAAATTCCATCAATGTATTGTAGTTCCAAATTTCACGGAACTTCAATTACTAGGAACTCAAGGAATTAAAGGGTTTCGCCACGCAAGCGAGAAGGCCAATGGTGCTTGCCTTTATCTAAGGTCAACTAATGAGCACGGTAAACATCATTGTGCTCTTATCTGTTCAAAACCGCGAGTCGACCTCATAAAAACCATTTCTCTGCCGAGACTGGAACTATGTGCTGCAACTTTGTTAGCAAAATTATATATCTCTACGTCACAAGTCTTTCACATGCAATACACCCTCCCCCCCATACACTTTAAAAACGTTCGAAGCTAATCAGGTTGCTGAAATACAGGAAAAAACTCAAGCTCATAAGTGGCGACATGTTCCCACTCATGACAATCCAGCTGATTTACTTTCAGGTAGTCAGAAAGCACGGGATTTTGTAAACAACAAATTTTGGTCACATGATCCTGGCTGGCTCAATGACGATGTGCCTCGATTGAATGAACCAATCTCCTCCCTAAAGATTACTCAAGGTGGGAATGATTTTCTACAAAGGTTAAGCAACATGCAAAAGCTTCAATCAGTTATCGCATATTGTTTTCGATTTTTTAATAATCTCAAAACCAAGAATGAAACAATTCGATTGAAGGGTTCAATCACACCAGCAGAAAGTAAAGCTGCTTTACATGTGATGATTAAAGTCATTCAGACCAAAACGTTCGCCAAGGAAATACGTGCTTTATCACTCAATCAAAACGTCAATTCAGACAGTAGCCTTTTCCGATTAAACTCATTTTTAGATCAAGGTATAATCAGGGTGGGCGGCAGATTGACACTCGCGAATATGCCCTATTCACAAAAACGTCCAATCGTTCTTCCAAAAGGTCACTACATTACTTCTCTCATTATTCGCGAGGAGCACATAAAACATTCTCATGCAGGGGTGCAAGCAACCTTATATGGACTGCGTGAACGTTACTGGCAAATCGACGGACGCAACGCTACCAGGAACATAATCCGACAATGTGTGAAATTCTTTCGAGCACCCCGCAAAAAAACTATCTAATAGTTAAATTACTTAAGAATCGTCTTACATTTACGCAACCTTTTAGCAATATAGGGGTAGAGAACTGTGGACCGTTTTTCATTACACAATGCCGTCATCGAAACCGAAGAAAAATCAAGACATGTGTTGAACCACCGATGCTTTTATTGCCTGTTTAACGCCTTTTTCCGCTCGGAGAGAACTGGCTGAGTCTGTAAGTTCAGACAATGCCACCAATTTTTTTGGGGGGGGGGCAATCAATGAAATAAAAGAATTGCATAAACACATCATGTCATTAGAAGAGGATAAACCTTTCAAAATTACCTAACAACCAAGGGACTTACCTTGCACTTTATACCCCTAGAGCTCCACATTTCGGTGGACTCTGGGAAGCTTCAGTTAAGTCTTTCAAAAATCATTCTACCTGTGTAGCTGGCAATTCACTTTTAACGTATGAGCAGCTTCACACTTATGTGGTCAAGGTAGAAGCTATCCTTAATTCTCGCCCACTCACGCCTCTGTCTTCCGATCCTAACGATTTACTCCCACTAACCCCAGGTCACTTTTTTATCGGCAATTCTATGACTAGCCTTCCAACGACGAATTCGCGCAAGATACCAGTCAATCGCCTGAGTTGCTGGCAATTCGCTCAACAAATGCGGCAGCACTTCTGGGATCGATGGCATCGGGAATATTGAAATGAAATGATTTCCAGGAACAAGTGGCAGGTAGCTACTGATCAGAGCGCTATCAAGATCGGGACACTCGTCGTCATGAAGGAGGATAATATTCCACCCATGACGTGGAAGTTAGGTCGAATCATCGACAGACATCCAGGACAAGACGGAGTTATTCGCACGATAACTCTCCAAACTGAATTCGGCACTTATAAACGCTCTTTAAAACAAGTTTATCCCTTACTGATTGATATTGAGCAAAAGTGTGAACTGAATTTTTAACACGCAGCAATGTTTTCCTTCCAGTCTTCTGTTCATGCGTCTGCCATCTCTGTCAATCTTATTTTTAATCAATCAAACGCAAATTTCAATTGTACTATTTAGTGTGAATGTAACATTAATAGTTGATACTCCGTATCTCTTAATCATTCATCACTGAAGTGTCAAATTTACAATCTTAAGTTATAATATTTGTTTCAATTTATGAATTGAGTTATTTGCGATATTTAGCATAATAATTTTCCGTCGTCGTTGTTGGACTTGGACAGTTCAAGGGTGCCGGCAGGTTACGTTGTCACAATTTTTTTACCTATTTTAATATTCATCTTTTATGTGAACTATTTCTTGGGAAAAATCCAAAGTGGAGGGAATTCTGATCCTAAGCTCTTTATGGAGATAATGCTAAAATAGAGATACATGAACTTACTTTTTTCTTCATGACGGTCTTATTTCCTTAAACTGTTTGGGTCCGGACTTTCCGTATTTATATTGACCGTTGACGCTCCTCTATTGTTTTAATCTTCTCTCTTCGAACATGAGCACATTCTCCAACCATCTAGGCTACCATGTTGTCTCGAGCGGGCCCTAAATTTTATTACTCCAAGCCTTACCGGCTCGACCCCTAAGACCATCCCTTCCTCTAAGAGAAACTGTTGTCTTCACCCTCGAACTTGAACCAATAGAGTCACACTTCGTTCCCACTAAGTTTTTCCAAATTTTTCCCTCTATCGACTCCTCTGTACATCGATCATAGTATTGTTCTATTTCTGACAACCGAATTCTCAACATCGCCTGAGAGAGATCGTTTCGATTTCAACCACTATAGCATTTTCCAAGTATATTTCAATGTTAAAATCAAATGTTTGTGTTTTGATAAAGTAATACAGTTTTAAGGTCAACAATGTGCCTCATTTTTTAAATACTTTCTTTTACGCTCAAACAGTGTATTTTGATAATTTTCAGACACTTTGCAAAATGGTCTTGCCTTTTAATGTCAAATATTTTATTTTTTAACAACAGAAGATATCGAGTAACAACCAGCAAGCCGCGAAAGTTTGTCGGACGAATCGAATGAAATTGAGATTCTTTTTAAGGGAACCAAACTAGCGAAAGCAAACACGTTTGACTTGTCCTCGAACTTGCTCGTACAGTAATTTGTCATAGCAATCTGTTTCTCCTTTCCCCTCGCCTTATCATGTCCCAAGGTCCATGTTCCATGCTTATCCCAACACTCCATCCTTTTATACCCATCCGTCCTATTTGGCCGTTTATCTACCCATCGCTCTTTCGTGCCATCCACCATCCTCAAACCTCCTTCCACCCTTTGCTTTTACTTGATTTACATAACCATTCACCTACATATTCATTTCAGCAACCATTCCCCTCTTTCTTGCTTACCACGTCCTGGCGAGACATCTTTCTCTCGATTCTTTATTTATTTCCACGCACCTTACGAACTCCCCTTTTCAATATACATTTTTAGCTGATGATTTCTTGTAGGAAACCAGATATATTTGATTTTGTTTAAATTTGGACTTTTGTTTAAAATTCAATATTTTCCAATTTAAAGAATCATAATTGATTGCCAAACCAAAATTGAAGGCAATCCGATATTGGAAGCTTCACAATTTGAAGGCAATCCATAATTGTATAAACGTTCAGAGTTGAAGGCGATCCAAAATTAATATAATCTAAAATTAAAAGCATCCAAATTTTCAAACATCCAAAGAGAACACTAAAAAATGAAGACCATAAAAATTCTAACGCAACAAAACTTAAAGAAAATCCAGAATTAAGGCAATAAAGTTCCAAAATTTGAAACATCAAAATTTGATGTCAATTCAGAGTTGAAACAACCCAGAATTGGAAGCAGCCAAATTTTTAGGCAACTTTGGAGGCAATATAGAATTAGGGCAGTCTGAAATTGGAAATAGCACAATTTGAAGGCAATCCCTCGAGCAATCCCAAAATTAAGGCAATCAATAATTAAAACAATCTTCAATTAAAAGCATCAAAAATTGAAGGCAATTCAGAAATAGAAGCAGCCAAATTTTTAGGTAACTTTGGAGGCAATCCAGAACTAAGGCAATCCGAAATTGGAAGGAGCACAATTTAGAGGGAATTTCTCGGGCAGTTCCAAATTGAGAAAGTCAAAAATTTAAACAATTTTCAATTGGAAGCATCAAAATTTGAGGGCAATCCAGAAATGGAAATAGCCATTTTTTAGACAACTTTAGGGGAAATCTAGAACTAAAACTGTGTAAAATTGGCAGAATCATAATTTGAAGGCAATCCGAAATTGAAAAAATAAAAACTTGTAGCTGTAGGCAATCAAAAGTTGGAAGCATCCAAATTCAAAGGTAATCCAAAATTTAACGCAATCCTTGATCAGGGTATACTAAACTGGAAATATTCGAATATAAAAGCAATTCAAAACTAAAAATTTTTAGTAATTAACAGTTTTGAATTGGAATACATCGAAATTGGAAGCTTCAAGATTACACGATTTAAAAGTTAAGCATTTAATATTGAACAATTGTAAATTATAAAAAATCTAATACTGAACAATTTCAAAGTAACTAAAAAATTAAGAATATAAGACAGAATTGAACAGTTTTGAATTTAATGACATCTAAATGAAATAAATTTAGAATCAAGCATTCATAAAATAATATTGTACAATTAAACATTTTAAACGTTCCAAAATGGGTAAATTACAAAATAAAAGTTTAAGAAAATACAATTTTCCAGGTTCAAATCGAATAAATTTTTAATTTAAAGTATTCAAAACAAACTAACTTTGAATGAAATATTTAAAATTGAACAGTTTTGAGGTAAAATCATCAACATTGCACAATTTGTATTCGAAAGACTTCAAAATTTGACGATTTTATCCTCGAGATTGACACTTTTAAAATTATAATTTTGAAAGTCTCCATCAAGAATATGAATGCTTCGCTTTGAATTTGTTCGATTGCCTATTGCCTTAAAATTGTCTAATAATTGGTAGACTATTTTTTAATTTTGTATACTTTCAAATTTATGTTGCTCTCAAAATCCATACAATGCTGATACTTTAAATCTAGGATTGTTTGAATTCAAACATTTGAATGCTTTCAGTTTATTTTTCTACAAAAAACTGAAAGTTCTTTAGATTTTTGAACATGCTAGTAATTCAATGTTTTCAATTTTAAATTGCTTTGAAATTCGTGTCCTCTAAAAAAATTGAATACCTTTCGATCTAGGACTTTTAAAATAACTTCTCTTTTAAACTGGACAAACATCTTTTAATTCCCTATTCCAATCTAATATCTGACTCCCAAACCACTAACTGACCAAATATATTTTCGTTACCTGAATTAACAATCTTCATTTCAAGATTACGAAACACTCGAATATAAAATTTAAATAAAACCGGTTGAATTCGAGTTTTCGCGTTGACCGTTTTTCGCGGTCTTTGCTCTTTCTACCCACCCATTATCTCTTCAAATTTCTTCTCTTTCGCCATCATCAGGGCTTCACAACTGAACCGCTCTCGATCAACTCGCGCTAACAGCCAATTTTCAGAATTTTTGATTTTATTAATACTAAATTATGTCTTTAAGTCTTCTGAAACTATTTAAGGAAGAAAAACGTAAATATTTTGATAAATAAAAAAGTTGTTAATTTTCTTTGGGGCTGTTCAAGTATTACGTACGCAAACAAAAGAACAAATATGAGATCAGATATTTGGAACAATAAATTATTGAAATAATACTTTTTAAAAACTGCATTCAATCATTTTCGTCACTCTCTTCAGTTTCTTCGACATCTGAACTCTGAGTTGTTACATTTAAAAAATACTTTTCCGAAAATTCTTTTCCTTCAGCGCTTAAATAATGATAGAGATTTTTCACATCCTTCAGTTTAGCCACTTTTAATCCAATTCATACTTACTGAGATCCCAAAAGTTTTTATGTACTTTTTCTTGTTGAAGACCTGAAAATTTTTGGTATCATTTGTGTCCACAGCAGGGTTCAATAGGTTTGAAAGATCTATCCAGGATTATAATATCCTTGATACCGTATTTTTTAGTTTTATACTTTGCAATTTACTTCTTCATTAAAAAATAAAAATAATTACTTCAGGATAGCTATAAATAATTCATTAAAGGAATTATTGAAGAAAACAACAATAAAAAATAGTCCTAAGATATAACATTTTCAATAAAAGTTCACTTCAAATTTTTATTAACGGTTTCCAATCGTACTTAACTTCTGGAACATTCTTTCCTATTTTTAATTCATAACTTTTCGTGCCTATTACTTTTCCTACCTCGATTCATTTTGAGATTCTTCCTTAAATCAATAGGATATTAACTAAAGTAAATCTACCTCAGTAGTAATACTTTTGCAGCTATTCTGAAAAATAATCCATTCACTGGATTTTTACTCTATTTATAGTATATTTTAGAAAAGAGCTACAAACGCTTGCTATATTATTTGTTTTGGTATCCGACTTGACCTTCACATCGTCCGCTGCAACACATTCGTAGCCAAGGAGGCACGTGCATCTGGCAGCGTTAAGATTGCCGCTTGCAATTTAAAAAATTCATCATTTTTTAACCATTAATCTGATTGAGCTAAAACATTCCAGAAAACTTCTTTGAATCTTAATCAACAACTTTCTCACTGAAAGTTTGTAGAAAAAAATGGATGTTTCTGACAATTACGAATTGCAAAATCTAACTTCTTTTTTCTTTAAGCCCACGCTTGAAGTAGAAAAACTTTCGAAAAGTCCTCGACATCGAATTGGATTAAAAGCGGCCGAAGTAAGCGATGTGAAAAATCTTTCAATTATTTAAACGCTAAAGAAATAGAATTTTTCGAAAAGTATTTTTGAAAGTAACAACTTGGAGTCCAGATGCCAAAGAAACTGAAGAGAGTGACGAAAATGATTAATCTACTGTTCAAAATGTCTAATAAATAAATTATTTTTATGATAATATCCTAATTATTATTTTGGTAGGCGACTTGACCTTCATATCGTCCACAGCAACACGTTCGTAGCCGAGGAGGCACGTGCATCGGGCAGCGTCAAGATTGCCGCTTGCAATTTAAAACATTCATAATTTTTTAGCCATTAATCCGATTGTGCCAATACTTTCCCGAAAACTTCTTTGAACCTTCATGAATAACTTTCTCACTGGAAATTTGCCGTTGTTTAAAATTCGCTCGATAAACGAAGGGCTCTCAAAAAAAAATGAACAACTTTTTTGTTTATTAGCATATTCACGTTTTTTCTTTCTTAAATAGTTTCAGAAGACTCAAGCATGGCATTCAGTATTAATAAAATTGAAAAAGTATGAAAATTGACTAAGTTTGCACGAGTTGAAGTGAGAAAAGATTGAAATTTTTTGTATTCGAAAAACCTACTTTTTACCAATTACTTCAAACAATACAAAACCTACTAATTTTTGCAAGATGAAAAAAAGATGCGCCTTGATTTATCTACAAGTAGAGTCCTTAAAATTGAAATTCGAAAGATTTTTAAAATTAACTTTCAGTACAATACTTCTCAGGCTGAATCCACGCGTATCCCCTTTTGATCGGGAGCGTCAACTTTATTTGGAATACCATGACGTCATTATATTCTTCAACCTACAATAACTTCAGTTTAACGAGGATTCGATGAGGTCACTCTCATAAACCAAGAGCTGATAGCACCCGATAAAATAGGATAGCTGTAGTAGTAACTCAAAATTTATAGATTCTCAGAACTGCCACTGACTTTAAGACCATCAAGGACTGTAGGAAGAAATACTCCAAGGGAGTTATTTACAACATTGAAAAATAATTGTTGGTTGTTCAGGGTGGCTGTTTTAACCAAGAAAAAAATTCGTTATCATTTCCCGGTCTTTCCCGGTTCACACAAATTTATCAAGGTCATTGAAATTAAAAAATTCGAACTCTTAAAGGTGAAAATTATTTTTATTTGAAGTAATCAAAACTGAACTTTAAATTGAAGCACTAAGGTGAAATTCTTCTGAATTTATAAATTTCAAAATTGAATCTAAACCAATTTTCAATTTAGAAATGTTTAATTCAAATGCTTGATAATTTAGACACTGAAAATGGAAACTTTCAATACTTTCCAATTGAAAAACTTCAAATTTCAAAGATTTCACAACGATTAAAAAATTTCACAAAGATTTCAAAGATTTTAAAATATTTCAGATGATTTCATAGATTTCGCAAAGATTTTCAAGATTTCAGGAAGATTTCAATAGATTTCAAAAGAGTTCGATTTCGCAAAGGTTTTAAAAATCTCAAACTACTTCAGAAGATTTCATGAGATTTCAAAAGATTTCACAAAGACTTCAAAAATTTCACAAAGATTTTGAAAATTTAAAAGATTTTTAATTATTTCATAAGATTTCAAAAGATTTCACAAAAATTTCAAAACGTCACAAAGATTTCAAAAAAGTTAACAAAATTTTCAAATATTTCACATAGATTTCAAAGATTCAAAATATTTGTGAAAGATTTCAATGATTTCATAAATATTTCAAAAATTTCACAAAGATTTCAAAAATTTCAAAATATTTTAGAAGATTTCAAAGATTTGAAAATATTTTAGAAGATTTTAAAGCTTGAAGGTATCCAAAAATTTAGGCAATGCAAAATTGGAAGCATTCAAATCTGAGTCAATACTCCAGTATAAATTGGAAGCATGCGAACTTTGAGGCAAAGTAAATTTGAGGCAATTCAGAATTGAGGCCACCCACAAGCATCTAAATTTAAAGACAACCAAAAATCAAGGGATCAAGGCAATGCGAAATTGGAAGCATCCAAATTTGATGACAATCACAGATTGGAAGTATATAAGTTTTGAGGCAATCCAGAATTAAGGCAATCGAAAATTAAAAGCGCCCAATTGTGAATGCAAATCTCAATTAAAGCAATCCAAAATTAGAAGCTTCCTAATCTGAAGTGATTCAGAAATTTCAAGCATCCAAGTATGAAGGCAATCAGAAATTGGAAACATTCAAATGTGAATGCAAACTCAATTAAGGCAATCTAAAATATTAGAAGATTCCAAATCTTAAGTTATTCCGAAATTTGAAGGCAATCCGAAATTTGAGGGCATTCCGAAATTGGAAGCATCCCAATTTTAAGGCAATATACATTTAAGGCAATTCAGAATTGAAGCCACCCGCAAGCAACTAAACTTGAAGGCAACCAAAAATCAAGGGATCGAGACAATGCAAAATTATTTCTAAATTTCAAGCATCCAAGTATGAAGGCAATCCAAAATAGGAAACACCCAAATGTGAATGCAAACCTCAATTAAGGCATTCAAAAATATTAGAAGCTCCCAAATCTTAAAATATTCAGAAATTTGAAGGCAATCCAAAATTGTAGCATACCAATTTTAAGACAATGTAAATCTAAGGCGATCCAGAATTGAGGCCATCCGCAAGCATCTACATTTAAAGGCAACCAAAAATCAAGGGATCAAGGGCCAAGGCAATGCAGAATTGGAAGCATCTAAATTTGATGACAATCACAAATTGGAACTATGCAAATGTTGAGGCAATCCTGAATTAAGGCAATCCAACATTAAAAGCGTTCAAATTTGAATGAAAAACTCAATTACGGCAATCCGAAATTAGAAGCTTCCAAATCTGAGGTGATTCCTAAATTTCAAGCATCCGAGTATGTAGGCAATCTGAAATTAGAAGCTTACAAATCTTAAGTTATTCCGAACATCAAAAGCAATCCGAAATTGGAAGCATCCCAATTTTAAAGTAATGTAAATTTAAGGCAATCCAGAATTGGAGCCATCCGCAAGCATCTAAATTTGAAAACAACCAAAATCAAGGGATCAATGCAATGCAAAGTTGGAAGCATCCAAATGTAATGAGAATCACAAATTGAAAGCATGCAAATTTTGAGGCAATCCAGTATTAAGTCAGTTCAAAAATAAAAGCAGCGAAATGTGAATACAAGAATCTTAATTTGAAGGCAACCAAAAATTAAAGGATCATGGTCACACAAAATTATTCCTAGTTATTCCTAAATTTCAAGCATCCAAGTATGAAGGCAATCCGAAATTGGAAGCATCCAAATCTGAAATCAAACCTCAATTAAGGCTTTCGAAAATATTAGAAGCGCCCAAATCTTAAAACATTCCAAAATTTGAAGGCAATCCGAAATTGGAAGCATCCCAATTTTAAAATAATGTAAATTTGAGGCAATCCAGAATTGAGGCCACCCGCATTCACCTAAATTTGAAGGCAACCAAAAATCAAGGGAACAAGGCAATGCAAAATTGAAACCATGCAAATTTGCTGACAATTACAAATTGGAAGCATGCAGGTGTTGAGGCAATCCAGAATTAAGGCAATCCAAAATTAAAAGCGTTTAAATGTGAATTCAAACCTCAATTAAGGCAATCCAAAATTAGAAACTTTCAAATCTGAAGTTATTCCGAAATTTGAAGCATTCTGGTATGAAGATAATACGTAATTGGAAGCATTCGAATATGAAAAGCACTATAAATTTGAGGCAATCCAGAATTGGGGTCACCCGTAAGCAACTAAATTTGAAGGCAACCAAAAATCAAGGGATCAGGGCAATGCAAAATTGTAAGCATCCAAATTTGATGACAATCACAAATTGGAAGCATGCAAGTTTTGAGGCAATCCAGAATTGAGGCTGTTCAAAATTGAAAGCATCCAAATGTGAATGCAAGCATCTAAATTTAAAGGCAACCAAAAATTAAGGGATCAAGACAATGCAAAATTGGAAGCAGCCACATTTGATGACGATCACAAATTGGAAGCATACAAATGTTGAGGCAATTCCGAACTACGGCAGGTCAAAACTAAAAGCATCAAAATGTAAATGCAAGCATCTAAATTTGAAGGCAAGCAAAAATCAAGGGATCGAGGCAATGCAAAATTATTCCTCGTTATTCCACAATTTAAGCATTCAAGTATGAAGGCAATCCGAAAATGGAAACATCCAAATGTGAATGCAAACCACAATTCAGGCATTCCAAAATATTAGAAGCTCCCAAAACTTGAAATATTCCAAAATTTGAAGGCAATCCGAAATTGGAAGCATCCCAATTTTAAAATAATGTAAATCTGAGGCAATCCAGAATTGAGGTCACCCGCATTCATCTAAATTTGAAGGCAACCAAAAATCAAGGGAACAAGGCAATGCAAAATCGGAACCATCCAAATTTGATGACAATCACAAATTGGAAGCATGCAAGTTTTGAGGCAATCCAGAATTGAGGCAATCCAAAATTAAAAGCGTCCAAATGTGAATGCAAATCTCAATTAAAGCAATCCAAAATTAGAAGCTTCCAAATCTGAAGTTATTCTGAAATTTGAAGCATCCTAGTACGAAGGCAGTTTGAAATTGGAAGCAATTCGATGGAATTTCCATTCGAGACTCATATATTTTTTCCTATGTTACATTCAAGAATAATTTTTGAAATTTGTGAAAGTTGTGATAGGATTGCAAAGTAGAAATTTTTTTGCACTAATGCCCAGCAAAAATTAGTTTTTATTACAACTATAACACCAAAATAGTTACTTTAAATCCTAAGTCCTGAATAGTTGGTGGCTTCATTGGTGGAAAACCCACACGGTTGCATTAGCACCGAATTTCCCGGGACAAAGGCTCCTCCTATTCTCGAATTTGCGAGGGCCGTTTGCACTAGAAGTGAGAGAGAGAGTGAAATAAATTCCAAAAGAGAGAGTGAGAGAGAGGAACCGGCATGTTCCTTGGAAGCTTAGAACATCCAGGAGAATCGCAGTCGATTCGAGCACGCTTAAGGATGTTCTAGGTGTACAGTCAATTTCAAAATTACTTAATCTTTAACTCGATTCATAAAAATTGCCAAAGAAAAGACCCATTGATTATTGCAACAAATATTCAAAAAGAAACCTAAGCGTAAGTAATGAAAAAATAATTGAGACCATAATTGTTTACTTAAATGTAGTTATTTGCATATTTGTGCTTTTTCTTCCGCCTTAGACAAAAGACATAATTTTCATTCAAGTTTATTCTACAAAAGCTCATTCTATTTCTTGAAAGGTTCTTTAAAATTCTACTTGTCACGTTTTTATTAAATATTATTTATGAAATTCTTCAATTCAAAAATGATTAACTAAAAATAATTGTACGAATAATTTTTAAATAAAATAGTTTCCATAAAAATGTAAGGAATAGGATTGTAAAGAACCTTTCAAGAAACAGAATGAGCTTTTGTAAATTATAATTGAATGAAAATTACGACTTTTTCCTAAAGCGGAAGTAAAAATACAAATATGCTAAAAACTATATTTAAATAAACAATTATGAACGCAAATATTTTTTCATGAATTACGCTTAGGTTTCTGTTTAAAAATTTGTTGCAGTAATCAATGGGCCTTTTTCATCAGTTTTGTCAATCAAATTAAAAATTAAGTAATTTTGAACTTGAGTGTAAACGCAGAACATCCGTAATTCGATTACGCACCAAACTGAACCCTCTTCTCTCATTCTTTTTCCTCCCTTCTGTCTAATTAATTTCTCCTTTTTTTCCTCTTCTCTTTTTTTTTAATTCCCTTGAATTTTATTTCTACCTTTTTCCATTTCTTCTTACCTTTCCATTTACATTTTTAGTTTCGGAAAACATTTTTCCAATTCGAAAGTTTTTATAAAATTTCATTTTGGTTTGCCCCTTCTTCGTCACAGATAATCACACAAAGCTTGAAACCTCAGGGTGACGTCACAAATACGAACAATTTGCTTAATTTTATTTCAAAAATAAAATATAACACAAAAAAATGAAATTAACAATTGAAAATTTTTAATTTAATTTAATTTAATTTTTGAAAAAATTGAAAAATTTAAAACAATTATCAAACAAGTAGTTGATTTTTCCACAAAAAAAAATAATTTTAGACCAAACAGTTGCATTTACAAACAAATAGTTGAGCTATAAAGCAAAAGAGACGAATTTTAAACAAAATAGTTGAATTTTCAACCTGAAATAATGAGTCTTCAACCAAATGGTCGAATTTTTAAACCAAAAAGATTAAACTTAACCAAAAACAATTGAATTTTCAAGCCAAAAACACGAATTTCTTAAAAGACAGTTGAATTTTCAATCCAAAAGGAAGAATTTTCAATTTAAAAAAGACGAATTTCCAACAATTATCAACCAAGTAGTTGATTTTTCCACAAAAAAAAATAATTTTAGACCAAACAGTTGCATTTACAAACAAATAGTTCAACTATAAAGCAAAAGAGACGAATTTTTAATCAAATAGTTGAAATTCAACCTACAAAGATGAGTTTTCAACCAAATGGTCAAATTTTCAAACTAAAAAGATTAAACTTCAACCAAAAACAATTGAATTTTCAAGCCAAAAGGACGAATTTTTTATAAGACAGTTGAATTTTCAATCCAAAAAGGAAGAATTTTTAATTTAAAAAAAAACGAAGTTTCAACTATTATCAATCAAGTAGTTGATTTTTCTACAAAAAAAAATAATTTTAGAACAAATCGTTGCATTTACAAACAAATAGTTGAACTGTAAAGCAAAAGAGACGAATTTTCAACCAAATAGTTGAATTTCAACCTACAAAGATGAGTTTTCAACCAAATGGTCGAATTTTTAAACTAGAAAGATTAAACATCAACCAAAAACAATTGAATTTTCAAGTCAAAAAGACGAACTTCCAACAAAGCAGTTGAATTTTCAAACAAAAAAGATGAATTATTGACAAAATGGTTATCAATTTTCAACAAAATATTAGAATTTTTAAATCAGAAAATATGAATTTTCAACCAAGAAAGATTAATTCTCAGCCAAATAGTTGAATTTTCAAAAAAAAAAATAATCATCATCAACCAAAGAGTTGCATTTATAACCAGCTAATTGAACTTTCAAGCAAAAGGGACTATTTTCAACACAATAAATAAATTTTCAACAAAATAATTTAATTTTCAACTAATGTGAAGAATCTTCAACCAAACATACGATTTTTAAATAAAGAAGTTCAACTTTCAACAAGAAATTAATTTTCAGCCAATTAGTTGAATTTCAAACCAAAAACGATCAATTTTTTTAACAAAAATAGAATAGTTAATTTTGCAGTTGAAAAATTGAATTGAAAAACGAATTTTCAACCAAATAGTTACATTTTTAACCAAAGAGATGAATCTCCAACTAATAAAATCAATTTTTAACAAAGCAATTTAACTTTCGACCAAGTAGTTGGATTTTCATTCAAGAACAGTTGAATTATGGAGCCAAAGAGACAAATTTGCAACAAAACACATAAATTCTCAACCAAGCAGTTGCATTTTTAACCAAAAAAGATAACATTTTTACTAAAAGAGATGAATTTTCAAACAAAAAGGACAAATTTCTAAAAAAAAGAGTTAAATTTTCAACCAGAAAAGATTTTTCATTCAAGAAAGAAAAAAAATTTAACCAAACTGTTGAATTTTCAAATCAAAAAGACGAATTCTCTAGAAAACAGTTTAATTTTCAACAAAATAGTTTATTTTCAGCCAAAGAGTTGAATTTCCTATGAAAATAATAGAACTTTCAACCCAACAGGCAAATTTTCAACAAAACATTTGAATTTTCAGCATGAAAATATGAATTTTTAACAAAAAAGTTAATTTTCAACCAACTAGTTGAATTTTAAACCAAAAACGATCAATTTTTATCAGAAATGGAATAATTAAATTTGCAGTTAAGAAATTTATTTTCAACCAAAAAAACGATTTTTCAAAATAGTTACATTTTTAACAAGAGAGATGGATCTTTAACTAATAAAATGAATTTTTAACAAAGTTAAAAGATAGATAGATATATTTTCTACCAAAAAAGTCGAATTCACAATAAAATACATAAATTTACAACTAAATTGTGGAATTTTCAACTAAAAACGATTAATTTTCAGCCAATAATGGAATAGATGAATTTGCAGCTGAAAAATTGATTTTCAACCCGAAAAAAAAGAATTTAACAAAATAGTTAAATTATTAACCAAAGAGATGAATCTTCAACTAATAAAATGAATTTTTAACAAAAAAATTTAACTTTCCACCAACTAATTGGATTTTCAGTCAAGAAGATTAATTTTCGACTAACACAGACGAATTTACAACAAAATACATAAATTTTCAACCAAATGGTTGAATTTTCTAATCAAAAAGCCAAATTCTCTAGAAAACAGTTGAATTTTCAACAAAAAGTTATCTTTCGACCAAATAGTTCAATTATCTGCAAAAATAGTAGAATTTTCAACCCAAAAAGACGAATTTTCAACAAAAAAGTTGAATTTTCAGCCAAAGAGACACAATTTCTATAAAAAATTGAATTTTCAGCAAAACATTTGGTTTTCAACAAAATACATATATTTTCAATCAAATTCTTGAATTTAAACCTAAAAACGATAAGTTTTCAACCAATAATGAAATAGTTAAATTTTCAGTTGAAAAAATTAATTTTCAACCAAAAAAGGAGGAATTTTCAACAAAATGGTCAAATCTACAACCAGTAAAATGAATGTTTAACAAAGCAGTTTAATTTTCAACCAAGTAGTTGAATTTTCAACCAAAAAAGATGAATTTTCAATGAAAAATTTAATAGTAGAATTTTCAACTCAAGACGATAAATTTTTTACTAAAAATATAATAGACAAATTCTCATTTAAAAAAATCAATTTTCAAACAAAAAAAAACGGATTTTCAACAAACAATTAAATGTTCAACCAAATAGTAGAATTTCCAACCAAAAGAGACGAATTCTGAAACAATAATATAATAGTAGACTTTTCTATTAAAAAGAATTAACTTTCAACGAAAAATAGTTCATTTTTTTTTGGGAAATACGAGAAAAAGGGGAAGTATTTTGAAAACAGGGTAAAAAGAGGAATTCTTTGAAAAAGGGGTAAAGGGCGGAATGGGGTGAAGAGTGTGAAGTCGATGAATCACTTGTAAAAGAAGATCACTAATTTTCATTTTTTCAAGTAATTCAAGAAACTATCATTCACATTTGTATTTTACATGTGTGATGTCACATTTCGCGTGAACTCCCTCCCCCCCCCCCCGACGTCAAAAATC
>JAUMHM010000071.1:21422193-21437165 GCA_032362435.1 Melikaiella ostensackeni | reverse complement strand
GTGCGCAAAGTGCCAGATTTCTCTGCTGTGAGATTAGCGTGCGGGAATATGGAAATCCCGCACAGTTTGCCGTGCCGTAATATTCCCGCACGCCATTTTCCTGTACTTTTTACAAAAAATATCGTGTGTGACGCAAGAAGCTATCTCACTCGTGATAGGTTTGTAAAAATCAACAGTGAACTTCTCGCACTTGTTACACAATATAACAGTCTTTTGAGCTTTCATTCGATACTCTCCATTTTGAACAATTTGGAATTCATCTTCAGATCCTTCTAATCTGTGCTTTGAAATTTTTTGAATTGCCTCAAAATTGAAACACTTTCCAACTCGGATTGATTTCGATTTTGAATCTGCCATCGATTTAAAACACGTTTCCAAATATGCAATAGTTTCAAAGTCCATTCGCATTCAAATTGTGATTGTCTTAAAATAGAGTATGGACATAATTACTCACATTAGTTGCGAGTGTCTTGTGGATTGACATCCGAAAAGAGTAAAAAAATAATTTTTAGAACGGTTAATATTTTCTGTTCTCTTTTCTTATTTGAAAATTCAAAAAAAAACTTCCTATTGGTCTAAAAGTTATGCCAAATTTAAAATATGTACAGTTGTTGTTAGTGAAGAATAATGAAAAACTAGAAATTAAAAACAAAATTTTTTGCCTGATTTAGAATTTTTTGAATTTGTGCAAAAAAAATGTTTTTTTTTTGGATTGAGTTAAATGCACACTTTTTTGGAAAAAGTTGAATATGTCGAATTTGAAATTGCATCATCTTAAATCAAAGAAATATGTTACCATTTTGCTTTCATGAAAAAATTCTTTTTCATAGTGTCCAAAACGTTCCAATATCGCGAAAAAAATTAAAAATCACCAAATCCCTAAATTAGGAAAAAAAGATTCTTCCGAAAAAGAAAAATGATTACATGTTTCTTTGCTTCAAACTGAAGAAATTTCAGGTTCGACATAATCAATTTTTTCAAAAATGTGTGCACATGATTCAATAAAAAAAAACATGTTTTCTGCAGAATTTCAAATGATCGCGAAACCTCTACTTTTTTAATTTTAACGAATAATGCGTTTTTTATATGAATTAATGTGACTTGACGAATGGAAACTTTGTCCGCTTTTTCATAATTTCATAATTTTCATAATTTTCTGATAAGAAAAATCCTAAGATGATCTCAGAATTATTGTTTAAATATTTCATAGTTTTTTTAATAATTTAAGATAACATGACTTCCGTTTTTGAGCCTTTAGACTACCCTTATTACAAAAACTGGTAAAATATTGTCTTTTTGAGAAAAGTGCGTAAATGTTTTATGCACTTTTCGCAAAAAGGCGGTATTTTACCTTCTTTTTAAACATGGTTTAAAGGCCCGGAAACGGGATTCAAATTGTCTTAAATTATTAAAAACTATGAAATATTTAACCAATATTTCTCAAGTCATCCTAGGACTTTTCTTACTTGAAATTATGTGAAGAGCTGTCAAAGAAGCCGAAAAAGTTTATTTTTTAAAAGTTTAAGGGCAGTTTTCAATCACTGACAAATATTTTAATTTTTAAGAGGTAATTTTTAATCATTCAAGGCCGAAAATATCTAAGGTATATGAAAAAAGCAAATTATAAATTTTCACCCCCTATAGAGGATGGTTTTTTCACTTTTAGGGGTCATATTCTGAATAAACTTAGGGTAAAATTATTTTCAGTGATTTTATTGTCATGCTTATTGCTTTTACGTAAATCATTTGTCATTTTACATATAAAAAAAAATTAACACTTTTTAGCGTTTAAAAGCCATGGACCACGGGTTAAACATTTTTTTTTGATTTATGAAAGATTGCAATTTTATTTTTAAACAAAGTGAAAGAAAATAGGGAAGGAAGACAACAAAACAAATTTTTTTGAAACCTTAGTATACAGGGTTCTAAAATTTCGGGAGGGGGGCTGGAGCCCGCCAAGCCACCCCCCTGGCTACGCTGCTGCGGATTAGGATTATCTTAAAATCTGAATTGCTTTCAAATTTGCAGTTCTCTTTAGGATTCGAAATTTTAAAATTCACATTTCTCTCACTTTTCTCATGTTCAGGGCTGTCGCAGCCTAATTTACTTGAAAAAAGTGACTAATTTATAACCCAAAAAGTGACTAATGAGCATTATTGATGTGACTTAATGTTCTTTTGAATTTATAAAGAATATGATGAAATTTATAAGAATTCCAGGTGTTCATGGCAAATTCAAATTGATAGAGAAAAATTTTAAAAATCAATATTAACTACAGTGAAATTGGAGTGAATTTAGAAGAATTCAAGGGCATTCAAGAGACTTTGATGAAATGTATAGAAATTTGAGTGAATTGAACAAAATTTTTTAAATCAAAAAATTTCCAATGTATTGAATAAATTGGGAGTGAATAGGATTCGGGGCGAATTCAACAGAATTTAAGTGGATTGAAACAAATCAAAAAAAGAAAAAACAGCGAATGAAATAAAATCTATGTGAATTTAGAGGAATTTAGGAAAATGAGAAGAATTCGATAGAATTGACGTATATTGAAAAAAAATTGAACCAATGAATAAAATAAAATTCGAATAAACTCAGAGAAACGTAAGGTACTTGAGAAGATTTCGATGAAATTGATAAAAAATTTTAAAAACAATTGAAAAAAAAGATGAATTTTTTAATAATTAGAAAATATTTAAAACATGCATTAAATTCATTAAGTTTGGAGTGAATTTAGAAAAAATTCAAGGGAACTCAAAAAGAATTTAATTCAATGCCTAAGAATTCAAGGTAAGTTTAAAATAATTAAAGTTGAATTAAAATAAAATATAAAAAAATACATTGATTCGAGTGAATTTAATAGAATTCATGTGAATTCAAAAAGATTTGAAAAAAATCAAGAGAATTCTAAAGAGTTAAAACAAATTCAGGATGAATTATTAAGAATTCAGGTTGAATTCCAAATGAATTCAGTAAAATTGGAGTGAACTTTGAAGAATTCAAGGGCATATGAGACACTTTGATGGAATGCATAGGAAATTCAGTGAACTGAACAAAATTTTAAAAATGAAAAAATTTCAAATGAATTGAATAAATTGGGACTGAATAGGATTCAGGGCGAATTTAACAGAATTTAGGTGGATTGAAAAAAAATATATTAAAAAAAACAGTGGATACTGAGTTGGAGCGATAAGAGGGAGAGAGAAGTGGAGAGAAGCAAGCATCCGATCTCTCTCCCTCTCATCGCACACAACGTCTTCATTTACGCAATTTAAGCAGCGTCCGGTGTAAGGATTAAAGGTGAAGTTTAAGTTTCCAGATTAATAACTGCCCTACATAAAAAGAGGAGAAAAAAAGGAGAAAGCTTCATTTTTCAATTTCCCGACTTGGTGATTCTTGATCCTCTCGATATTCTTGCAAAAAAAAATTAGAGGTCAGAAAGAAGAGTATAAGTAATGAGAGGGAGATGAGTGAGTGAATATACATCGGGAGATGCGTAGCTGAGTTGGAGCGATGAGAGGCAGAGAGAAGTGGAGACAAGCAAGCGTCCGGTCACGGTCCCTCTCATCGCACAGTGTCTCCACTGACGCAGCTTAAGCTGCGTCCGGAGTAAAGACTAGAGATGAAGTTTAAGTTTCTAGCTTAACTGCCCTACATAAAAAGAGGGGAAAAAGGAAAATGCTTCATTTTCCAATTTCCCGTCTTGGTGATTCTTCATACTCTCGGTATTTTTGCAAAAAAAATAGGGGTCAGAAAGAAGAGTATTTTCATTTCCAGAGCGGTGATATATATTATAGAAGAAGAGTGTAGAATGGGCAACGGCGAAACAGCGCGTTTAGTTTTCTTCGTCCTAGAAACGCGAGTCGCTCAACCACTTACTCGTTTCGTCGCGGGGTGACCGTCGAGGAAAACCCCGAGGAAAATCGTCCGATCGATCTGCCTTCGGTCTTCAGGTCCGAAACGAACGAGAGAGCCAGGCACGAACGTGTGCAACGTGATGGGCCACACGTACGATGCTTCAAGTTTTCTCTGTGTTTGTGCACGGGTGGGCGACCGAAACTTAAAGCAGCACTCACACCAAAATCAAAAATTTCACTCAAAAGTCAAAAAAGTACCAAAAATAGTCAATATATCGATTTTTGGTTCTCGGAAAAGTCCAACTTCGGCCTCACTTGGTACTGTTCTCATTTTTTTCATTTTTAAAAATTTCCTTAAACAATTTCTAAAGGGTGAATATACAAGAATGATTTAGTTTTCATCTTATTTACAATTATTTACTTTTTAACGTTCCAATTCTTAAAATTATGTCTCAAATTATTCAATTTTTAATGATTACAACTTAATTTTCATAATGTTTAATTGCGGTTCATCAGCTAATATATTTTTATGAATCTACTTTGGCGAAAGTTTCGGATAGGAATTCATTCCGAATCATTCCGAACCAATCCGAATTATTCCGGAAACTGTATCCGAACTAATCCGAATCAATCAGATCCAATCCGAAAAAAGTTCTCGATTTCGTTCGATTCAAATCGGTTAAAACTTAATACGACTCAGTCCGATTCAATCCGAACCAAATTTTCAATCCGAATCAATCCGAACTCGGAATAATTCGGATTCATTCGGATTGAAAATTTAGTATATACCAATCCAAGTTCGGATTGACTCGGATTAATTCGGATCGAAAATTTAGTTCGGATTGGAAGTTCCGATTGAATTGGATAGAGTCAGATTAAGTTTCAACCGATTTGGTTCGAACGAAATTGAGAACTTTTTTCGAGTTGGCTCGGATTGATTCGGATGATTCGGTAATGTTAGTTTCATTAGAAATAATTGACTGTAAAATTGAGAGAAAAGTAAATTTCATTAAATACAAAGTGAATTAAAGTGAAAATCGAGGTGAAAATGATCGAACTTTCAATATTCGAAATTGAAATTATTCGACTAAAAACATTTTAAATTTGAAGTTATGCAACTATTAAGGCTTTTATTTTAGGCAGTGTCTACATGTACTGACAAAATCCGGCTATTTGTACTGAAATTTCGGAACAGATAGTCCCTTTTCCAGATCCCGCTTTTCGTAACGAAAAAAAAATATATTTTGAACAAATCAATCTGAATTTATTTATTCATTCAAGCTTTCAATTTTCAATTGTCGAATTTTAAAGCAATTTTGGGACAATTCATTCAAAATTATTGGAATTTATTTAGTTAAAAATGTATTATTTGATAAGCTTTCGAATTAAAGTTGGCGAAGTATGGAACAATGTGAAATTATTTAATTTTTAGATTTTCAAATTTCAAATATTTTAAGAACAATAAATCTTCTATTTCAAAATCGAACACTTTCAAATTATTTAAATATAAAAACTATTGAGTTTTGAATCTAAAATTATTTTATTTATAACGTTTTCAATTGAAAATTATGCAATGTCGATTGTATTTTGAATTATTCGATTTTGAACGTTTTTAATTACAAAATTTTTCATTTAAAAATCTTTCAAAATCCAATGTAAAGTATAATTTTGAAAATTAATTTCAGACGATTATAATTTCAAATAGTTGAATTGTCAAGGCTTTCACTTTGAAATCGAAAAATTTTGCCATACGATGTTGTGTAATAGATATTTTCAACTCAATTAAAAAAAAATTAATAAATAACAATAATAATTTAATACTAATAATAACTAATAATATAACTAATATATATATATGTATAATATAACTAATAATAACGATTAATATAATAATAATATAATAAATATATATAACAATAATGATAAATAACAAAAAAAATAAATAAAAATTTTAGGGTGTCCAAGCAAAAATCTTTAAGACATGCGTCAGGTCATTTCGATGCATTTTTTAATGCAGATTTTAAATATCACCTCTTTGTTACAAAAGCTAAGTCGGTTCTTGAAACTCTCTACGAAAAATTAAAAAAAAATATGGAAAAAATTCACGAAAAATTGATTGTACTTTATTTTAATTAATATTTAGTTTTTTTTTACAAAAAACGACCCAATTTATTCATTTTTTCATGCCAAACAATAATCTGGAAAAAAATTGAAATCGGATAATTTGTTCTTGAGATACTCTGGAACCTCCATTTAAGGGCCCTCCATATACCGTTTTCGTAGAATTTCGGCCGGCTGCATTCGCTGATGAGGGGGTCCAAGGAGCCGAGAGGCGCTGCGAGCTCAACGGACTTGAGCAGTTCCGTAGCCACAAAGCGGGCAGTTCGAATACACGCGTGCATAATTTCGCAATTATTTTTAAATACACGCGGAAAATTCTCTTTTCATTAATTAGTCTTTATTATTGAAAAAGGTCCATCCTTTATGATAACAAAAATCTACATTTGTACAAAATACAGTTAATAAATATTACGTATTCCTACTGGAAATGGTTTATTAAATTCGCTTATATCTATTTAAAACTTTAAAAGCTTCTAAATTAAGCATCGACACGAACCCTCAAATTTTCCAGAGGTCGGTAAATGTCGGTCATAGGAATCTGTATCCAAAATGCAGCTCCTCCACATTCTTATAATGTACCCGGAAATTTTATGAACGAAAATTCCAACAACTGATCCAAAGTGGTTAAAATGTGAAGAAAACTAAAAATTTTAGGGAAAAAATCGATTTTTGAAAACTAGAAAATAAGAAAATGACACTAGCATTGTGAAAGCTGCTTAACGGGTTGGGTGGACAGGATGAGGTACACGTACAACCACACCGAAATCTTACGAGCCTGCCTCTGCTAACTACCTCCTATCTGCCCTGCCCGGGGCCCTGAAAACGCTCTACGTTACGCCTCGCGGGGACCCATTTCGCGCGAACCTCGTTCAGGAACGTATCCACCTATTTCCGTGCCTCGCTGATAAACTCGACTGACACCGACATTTCCACAAAATTCGCAGCAGTGTGGATAAAGAACCGAGAACTAAAAATGACCAAGAACCAAGATTCCTAGAAACAAGAACTAGACTGATCCACTAGCGTCGAGACTAACAAGAAAATCATCTTCTGGTTTAGTGAAATTAGCACCTTTCCGTCAGTTTAACTTTAATTTTAAAGTTTAACTGAGGGGTTAATTACTCAGATTTTCAGTGTACACTAGATTCGAAGATTGCAAAATTGCATGGGATTGCAAAAGATTTCATGGGATTTTGAAGAATTGCAAGCTTGTAAAATATTGCATGGGATTGCAAAAGATTGCATGGGAATTTAAAGAGCTGCATGCTTATAAAATATAGCACGAGATTGCAAAAAACTGCATGGGATTTTTAAGGACTGCATGCTTGTAGAATATTGCATGGAAATGTAAAGGATTGCATGGTATTTCAAAGGATCACATTGGATTTTAAAAGAATACATGGGATTTTAAAATCTTGCATGAGATTTTAAAGGTTTGTATGGGATTGTAACTGATTGTATGGGATTTTAAAAGATTGCATGAGACTCTAAAAGATTGTACGGAATTGTAAAGGAATACATGGGATTTTAAAAGATTGCATGATATTTTGAAGGATTGCATGGGATTCTAGAAGATTACATGGGATTTCAAAAGATTCCATGAGATTTTAAAGGTTTGTATGAGATTGTAAATGTTTGCATGGGATTGTGAAAGATTGCATGGTATTTTAAGGGACTGCATGGGATTCTAAGAGATTGCATGAGATTTAAAAGGATTGTATGGGATTGTAAAGGTTTGCGTAGGATCTTAAAGGATTGAATACTTGTATTACATGGGATTTTAATAGATTGCATGAGATTTTAAAGGATTGTATGGAAATGTGAGGGAATGCATGGGATTTTAAAAGATTGCACGGTATTTTAAAGGATTTCATGGGATTTTAAAAGATGGCATAATATTTCGAAGGATTGTATGGGATTGTCGGGGATTAGGTAGGATTTCAAAGGATTGCGTGCTTATAAAATATTGCAAGAAATCGCAAAATATTTCATAGGATTTTAAAGGATTGCATGCTTGTAAAATATTGTATGGAATTTCAAAAAATGCATGTGATTTTAAAGGATTGCATGTATGTGAAATATTGCATGGGATTGTAAAAGACTGCATGGTAAATTAAAGGATTATATGAGAAAGCGTGGGATTTCAAAAGATTGCAAGAGATTTTAAAGGATTGTATGGGATTTTAAAGGATTGCATTCTTGTAAAATATTTTATGGGATTGAAAAATATTGCATGGTAAATTAAAGAATTACATAGGAATTTAAGAGAGTGCATGATATTTTGTAGAATTGTATAAGACTGTAAAGGATTGTAGAGGATTGGGTGGGATTTTAAAAGACTGTATGGAATTTTAAAAGATTGGGTGAGATTTTAAAGGATTGTATGGGATTGTAGAGGATTGTAAAGGATTGCGTGGGATTTGAAAGGACTGCATGGAATTTTAAGAGATTGCATGGGGTTTCAAAGGATTGCATGGAATTTTAAAGGATTGCATATGACTGCAAAGGATTGCATGGATTCGCATGAAGATTGCATGAAATCACATGGAATTTTAAAGGATTGCATGGGATTTTAAAAGAGTGCATGAGATTTTGAAGGATTGTATGGGATTCTAGAGGATTGTAAAGGGTTGCGTGGGATTTGAAAGGATGGCATTGAATTTTAAGAGATCGCATGATATTTTAAGGGATTGCATGGGATTTTAAAAGAGTGCATGATATTTTGAGGAATTGTATGGGATTTTAAAGGTTTGCACGGGATTGTAAAGGATGCATGGTATTTTGAGGGATTGCATGAGATTTTAAAGAATTGTGTAGCCTTGTAAAGGATTGTATGGGATTGCAAAGAATTTCATGGAACTTTAAAGGACTGCATAAAATTTTAAAAGATTACATGGGATTTTGACGGATTGCATGAAATTTCATCGAGATTGCATGAGATTACAAGGGACTGTATGGGATTAAAAAGGATTGCAAGAGATTGTAGGAAATTGCATGAGATTCCATGGGATTGTATGAGATTGCAAGTAGTGCATAGTATTGCACGAAATTTTATAGAGATCGTTCGAGATTTTATAGAGATTGCATAGGATTACAAGAGATTTTTAAGGATCGCATGGGATTGCATCGACATTGCATGCGATAACAAGGAACTTTAAAGGACTGTATGGGATTGCATCAATATTGCATGAGACTACAAGGGATTGCAAAGACATGCATTTGGATACAAGGAATCGCACAAGATTTTAAAGGATTGCATCGGAGTTCAAAAGCCTGCATGAGATTTTTAAGAAGTGCATGGGATTGTAAAGTAATGCATAGGATTTTAAAGGATTGCATAGGATTGCATCGAGTTTACACGAGATTACACGGAATTTTAAAGGATTGCACGGAATTGCATCGAGATTGCATGGGATTATAAGGGATTGTAAAGAATTGCATGGGATTATAAAGGATTGCATGGAATTGCACCGTGATTACATGGGATTACAAGGGATTGTAAATAACTGCATGGGATTATGAAGGATTGCATGAGAGTATATCGAGATTGCTTAGGATCACAAGAGATTTTAAAGAATCGCATGGGATTGCATCGACATTGCATGTGATTATAAGGGATTTTAAAAGATTGCATAAAATCGCTTCGAAATTGCATGGGATAACAAGGGATTGTAAAGGATTGCATGGGATTACAAAGGATTGCATAAGTTTGCATGAAATTCCACGGGAGTGCATGAGATTGCAAGCAGTGCATGGTATTGCACGAAATTTTATAGATATCGGTCGAGATTTTATAAAGATTGCATAAGATTACATGGGGTTGTAAAGAATTGCGTGAGACTGCGTGAAATTGCATGAAATTATACATTAGATTCCACGGGATTTGCATAAGATTGAAAATAACTGCATGGAATTTTAAAGGATTGCATGGGATTGCTTCGAGATTGCATGGAATTACAAGTAATTTCAAAGAACTGCATGGGATTGCATCGAGATTGCATGGGATTACAAAGGATTGTAAAGAATTTCATAGCAATGCAAAGGCTTGCATGGGATTGCATAAGATTGTATAAGATTGCAGAGAGAGTGTACATCAGATTGCAGGAGTAATTAATCACTCGGTTTAAACTGATTTCTTGACCTCTTATATTTTTTTTTCACCTCAGAGAGGAGAAAATGAAATTTCCCAGCTCGAAAGATGATTTTAAGGATCTTGGATTTTGAAAGACTATTTTTCAGGAAAATTTTGAATCTAAAGTTTGATTGTAATTGGAATTAGAGGAATTAAAACTTGAAGACTGAAAGGAAATTAAGAACTTTTAAGATTGTTTTTATCTTACAGAACAGGGACGTCCACGAAAGAGTAAAGAGTGAAAATCTGTCACTCGCCAATCCCCTCTACTACCACCCTAGGTAGAAAGCGAATCAGCGTGTGAGGAGAAACGGAGAAGCGCTCGGAATGTTTTTGATTTTAATCGAAGTATAATTTGCAGCAAATAAAAAACAGGGCCTTTTTGGGCCGTCCGAGCCTGAGGGAAGAGCAATCTGCAGCGTTTCCTTTATCTGCCAAACCGGAGGCTCGGTGAGGCCCTGAAAAACCCGCGACCGAATTCCAGGAAGGGCCCTTTAACTCTTAAAGGCGAGTAAAAGAGGGAGGGGAATAGACAGATTATAAAGGACGAAGAAGAGGAAAGGAAGAGACAGATAAGAGAAGAAAACAGGGGGAGTTGTCCCTAAACCTTGGACCTTTGGACCACTATATTTGTCATCGTGGTAATACTTTAAGTGGGGAGGGTCCCAAGTCCCGTTCTTCGAAGTTGGAACCACGAGCGGCGCGGCGTACGCTAAATAAAGAAAAGAGGAAACCGTCACGCACCAACGTCTTTCTTGACTTGGATTTCGGACAATTTATGGTTTACTGACTCTCAGAAATTCGCAGATGGTGAACTCGATTAGTGCATTTATTCTTATAGAATCGACAAAATTGGACAATGATGCGATGGGTTTTCTTTTATTAGAACTTTCGTAACAGAAAATGGCTTCACGTACCTGATAAGTACAGCTACCTTTCGATTTAATTCCGCGAACGGGGATCTAGATTCGACGGGAATATAATTCCTAGAAAAAGGGGGACCCCACTCCTGCACCACTTCGAACGAGAGTAAAGTTGCTCAAGGTTACGATCGGGCGTCCGATTTAATTCCGCGTTCAGTTGTGTCACTCAAGTTCGGTTGATTGCACAAAAGAAGAAAGGTATATTTTCGTCAATAGAACCCGAAAATCAGGCACTTTATTCAGGTATTTCATAATCAATAACTATTCAGGAGTCTGATAGTAAGGTCAAAAATTCAGGTACTTGGAAATCAGTTACTGTATTCAGTTGTCTTGCAATCGGGAAGTATACTCAGGTATCTGATAAAAATCAGATCCTGATTAACAGGTACATTATTGGTTACCTACTTATTCGGTACCATGTACAATATTCAAAAAAGTACGAGGTACTTCATATGGTACTCCAGGAGGTTCTCAGGTACCTTAATGAGGTTTAACTTACTTTGGTACCTGATTATCATATTTTTTATTCAGTTTTTGCAATCAAGGACCTGGAAGCTATTCGGGTACCTGATAACGCGTTTTTTTTCAGGTACCTCGAAATCAGATTTTCCATTCGTGCACCTCATAATTAGGTGTAATTTATTCAGATACTCGTAAAAGATATATCCTGTTTTGGTAACTGATCATTAGATGCTATATTCAAATCCTTGACTGTCAGGACGAAAAGTTTATTAATAATCAGTGGGGGCTCAAAGAGATCAGATAAATGAACATAATTAAAGCAGAATTGGGTACATCATTATATTTTATATTTAGGAATATTTTTAACGAATATACTATTAATGTACCTGAATATCGTATAAAGTATAAACTATTTTAATGTCTGACTGAAAGTACGATATTCAGGTTCCTGATAAGTAATTGTCAAGTATCTGTGTCATTCAGGTGCCTGATAAGAAGGTCGAAAATTCAGGTACCTCGAAATCAGGAACCTTGATATCATCAAAATATCAAATACTGTATTCAGAATCCTGATTATCAGGTACATTATTAGTTACTTACTTATCTAGTACAATATTCAAAACAAAGAATAAACTTACTTATCTGGTACAGGTACAATATTCAAGACAAATAATGAGGTACTTCATATAGTACATCAGGAGGTACTCAGATACCTTAATGAGATATACCTACTTTGGTACCTAATTATCAGGTTCTTTATTCAGTTTTTTTTTAATCGGATAGCCGGGCGCTATTCGGGTACCTGATAATGCGGTTTCTTTATTTAGGTGTGATTTTCTTTTCATTCTTCGATTGTTTTGACGATTTTTTTTATTTTCAACAGGAAAAGAGTGTCTTTGGGAGAAAAGTAAAAAAGCCTCTGTGCGGAACTCGAACTGGATTGCAGGTCGTAAAAATCTTGTGAACCTTTCCGATGGGGTCGTTAACGTGTTCGTGCTTATTATTCAAATTAAACCGTAGCGTTTACACCGACCAACCGCAGAGTTCCGCTTTAAACGTATGATACTCAACACTACCAAGTTTCTTCTTGGTAATCCCCTTTTGGTGCCTGCAGGTCTGTGATATTATTTTCTCCACCGTAATAAAAACGTAAATATTTCCGGATCGCGAATCGAGATTTGAGATTCGAGACGGAAAATACTTGTAAGTACCTGAAAGTTATTTTACAAGTATCTGATTTTCAAGAGATTTAGTTAGAAAATATTTTACTTTTATGGTTGTTAGTCTTTTCATAATAGAAAATAGTTGCAGGTACCTGAAAGTTTTTTACAAGTACCTGATTTTCAAGAGCTTTAGTTCGAAAATATTTTACTTTTAAGGTTGTTAATTTTTTAATAATAGAAAATAGTTGCAGATACCTGAAAGTTCTTTTAAAAGTACCTGATTTTCAAGAAATTTATTCCTAAAATATTTTACTTTTAAGAGCATGTGTTCTGAAATTAAAACTGAGTATCAGGTAAGCGGTAACCGGTACCAGATACCAAGTAGTACTTGATAATTAGTCACTAGCTTCATATAAATGAATATGCATCTAATTTTTAGGCAAGTTGTTCAATTAGGCGGTTAGAGGTGAAATTGAATCGGGTACCTGAAATAGTTCCCGATTATCAGGTACTATATTAAATTTTCTTTAACTTGTCTTCAGTTACCAGAATGAATGGGTATGTTAATTTTAGTGCCAGTTATGTACCTGTTATTTCAAATGTCAGGTACTAAATTTTTAAAGTCAGTCACAGCTACCGTTTGTAAATCAATCCAAATATTTATTTTTAAATATTTGAAATATTGAATTAATGTTACGTAACTGATACCTTCTAACTAATCTGAATATTTAAAATTTACGAGCATCGAATTTAGAAACGGTCTTTAAAGCCTCGACCTTTAAAGTTTAAAGCTTTATATCCCGAATCTTTTAAATTTAAATACCCTCCTCTCAAAAATTACAAAATGAAAAGACAATTCCTACTTTGAATTCACCAAATTTCAAAACTTCAAATTTTAACCATTCCTACTGCAATATTTCCAACTGATTGATTCCTAATTACTAAACATCCAATCCGCAACCTCGAAAATTTAAACCTAACACTTTCAGAAATTCCATCAGCCTCAGAAATCCAAACCTATAAATTAATTCCGAAACTCTTCTCAATTCATCACCTCTTTTGTACCCTTTCAACCAAGCCATTTGTTTTGAGCACGACTTTTTGTTTACTATTTCAGACAGAAACGGGCGCAACTAGTCGAGGAAGCCGAAAAATGCGAGAAGACTGTCAGTAGAGGATTGGGGGGAGGCTCCCCCTAGGGGGACCACGCATAATTAAGACAGCTCGACTATCGGACGGCAGAAGAAAAACGTCCGGGAAGAAGATTTCGAGTGGCCCTGGTGTGATGAAAAGAGTGGGAGGAGATGGTAGGGGGAGAATAGAGGGAAGAGAGAATTGAAAGACGAAATCGGGCGAATGATCGATGTGGCATGTCGCAGAATGTATCCGTGCGGAATGTAACGAGTCGGTGACGTCTGTTAGAACAGTTCCGCTTTAAAAAGAATACTTTAAAAGCCGGAGGGTTTATAACGGGCCAGGGGTATATAGCACGATGTATAGTATGGGGAAGGAAGAACTACATATAGAGGTGTAACGAGCAGAACTCAACTCACGAACTCACTCCCAGTTTTTAGTGGCAACTTGTTGCTCTATGCCCATTCATACGGCTCTAACTCCAATTACGTCACGTCACATCAACTTATAATAATGGTAATGGGGCGCTCCGCCTGCAAAAGTTGAATCCGAATTTGCTTTACTTGTATTACCTACTTCGCATCAGATTATTCCTGGGTGTTTTTGCTGATTGTTTGGATATTAATTTGTGAAATTGATATATGAGAGTTGCTGACGTGGGTTATTCTACTCAAGGGGACGTTTTCGACGTATCGGTCATTTTTTTCGACACTATTCATTTTCAACTGTTGAAAATTTGCATAGTGGTATTTTTGCCCGTAAGTAATAACACAAACAATTTCGTAACCGGTTCCCATAAGTTAAATGTTCGAGGTGTGGCTATTAAATAACTGGACTGATTGTTTACGCCACTTGCTTGGGGCCTCGGCAATAACAAACAGGGTCTGATGTTTATCTGTGTTGCGTTTCCCCCTGCCCTCCAAATTTCAAGGTTGTACGACCCTCAGTACGACAGTAACCCTTGTTCAAAGTTGACCGTCTACCTGAGCGACAGCGAAATTATGTTGACTGTGAAAGTAGAAGAGCGCATCTCGTTTCGAGTAAATGCAATAGTTTTTTGAAATACTTACCGACCATATTTCATCCGTAATAGTTATGTAAGATGTTGGATTATTTCAACTATTATATATATGTATATAGAGCAAAATATAATCTACATTTCTGAGTATGAAAATGATAT
>JAUMHM010000071.1:21385571-21409484 GCA_032362435.1 Melikaiella ostensackeni | reverse complement strand
AGAGATGGAGAAAAATCCTTGCCACCTTTAGAGCCGAGTATTTAAATCGTAAACAGTGTTGGTAAAATTTTACTTTTTCTTACAACATAAAAGAATTTTTTAGCATCAAATCTGAAAAAAAAATTAAATAATAAATTTATTGGTAAATCCTGAAACATTCTATAATAAAATGCTAGCAGCTGTAAGCGTTGTTTGTAGTGAAATGCTTTTTGAGTGTTACGGTTGGTTTTTGCAAAAGGGTTCGATATTTTTATACAGCATATTATATTTTTAGGTTATGCAAAAGCCCTAAATCAGCCCTCAATTTCTGTGGAAGAAAAAAGTTGATACAACAAATATTTCTACCATGGTACATGATAAATGCAGAGCCCAAAATTTTGCTTTTGGGTACTAAATGAGCTCAAAATGAGCCCTTAATTTTAGGTTAGGCATATAGTGTTTGGGCATGTTCCAAGAAAAGTAGGAATTTCTGATATACTTTATCCTAAGTTTAATGTCAAATTCTTTTACGGGTGGTTTTCGAGTATTAGGGGTAGTTTTTGAAAAAGTTTTTAATGTTTCCGGACAGCTATAAAATTTTCCAAACTGATGTAATACTTCTTCTTGCTCTTTATCAGTACTTTTGATTTCAGGGTAGTTTTCCAATGTGAAAGGATGGTTTTGGAAAAATGATTTCGGGGATGTTGGAGAGCCTAAAATGAGCCCTTAATTCTGGTGTACCCACTTTCATGTTTATGAATATTTATTCTTCAGGGTAGTTTTTCAGTGATAGAGGTTGTTTTTGACAAATTGCGCCTGGTGCCATGCAAGAGCCTTAAATGAGCCCTCAATTCCTGCGAAAGAAAAAAGTTGATGCAACAAATGTTTCTGCCATGGTACTGCTAGCTTTACGGGAAGTTGGCAGTACCATGCATTTTTTTTCAAATGCAGAGCCCAAAATTTGGCTTTTGGGTACTAAATGACACCTAAATGAGCCCTTAATTTTAGCATAGGGCATATATTGTTTGGGCATGTTGGTACTTCCAGGTTTACCCACCTCACTAAATTTTTATTCTAATCATTCCATAATGGGAATATTCAATTAATTTGTGATTTCTGTTCAAATTTTGAAGCTCGAAAATTCAAAACATTTATTACCTTCAGAATCTTTGTTATAATAAAAAGCTTTTAATCTATTTGTAAAATCTGTCATGTTTTGCATAATCAAATAGAAATTATTTATAATTTTCAATCAGATTCTCCAGAATAAAAAAAATCAATAATTCTAGTAATATATTTGAGTAAAAGTGTGAAAATAAAAACAAAAGCAGCTTCTATAAATAATTTATTTGAACATTCAATTATGATGCCTGAAGAGCTAGGTTTCCATCTTCAAAACATCCGAATTCTGCGCTTGCGTCATACGTACGAGTGCATATGATACAGAGATCTGAGACAGAGTGTCCCCTTAACGAAAGGTACTTTATTGAAACGAATCAAGATAAAATCTGTATCACATTTAATACTGTTAGTCCATCAAACATTTATTTATAGATATAGAAATTATCTGATTTAGTAACCACAACCTAACAGTTTGGAAAGGGTACCTGTACTCGAGCTATAGTTACTAGTACCATAATACTTTGAAATGTAATACAATACTCTTTGAAAAATTATTTCTCCATTTTTCTCCGTGCATATGAAGAATGGAGCACCTATCCGAATAACATTACCGTGGGATTATCAGATAATAAATGCCTCGTACATTGTTGGGGAGTTGACGCGTAAAAAAGTCGGGGTGAACATCAAACTGGACCACTTCTTGCAATCATCAAGCTTACTAGCCTCGATTCTTCAATCTTGATTCTTGTCTGATCCGATCAGTCCCTCTCGGAAACCACTTTTCGCATCAGGTCGAAACAATGCAAAAGGGGATCTCTTAAATCTCTTTACGCGATGTTTACCCAAAGTATCTTCCTCGGCTCGTAACTAGTATCGCTTACGGCTTCACAGGTTTTCAATCTAATTGTAAGCATGTGTAACTCTATACATAAACATGGACTTTAAGACGCAGCTGCATTCGAACGAGTTGAAAATAAAACGAGTATCTTGTTTGCCGATTAGGTCTCAAAAAGGATTTTAGAAAAGCCAAATCTAATCTAGTTTCTTCCGTCCCTTATGTAGATATCATCCAAATTCAAACTAGTCTTTCTTTTCTAGATAAATTTTTTTATATTTAATCAAATATTAGCAATAGGATAGATGCGCGACGCGCGAGATTAGTTTCTTCTTTACAGAGCAGTTCAAAATAGAAATAATATCTTAAGGATCGAAATGAAATCTATTTCCTTATCAAAATTGTTTGCCTACTAAAAAAGAAAGGCCAAAAAGTTCACAAATCAAAAATAGACTTCGAAACTATCCACTTTTACGGCTCATCAGAGACAAATGTACAATAAATGTAAAACAAAAAAAAAAGAGGGAGAAAAGGAAAGATTCAACTAGACCAACCTCTAACTCTTTCTTTTCTGCGTCTTTTTTATACTATTGGGGATCAACATGTTTGGAAGCCAATTTATATTTCCACATCAGGGGTAATTTATAGGAAAATAACAGGTACAAATAATGAAAACATTATTAGATTAGAAAACCATTATTACCTGACAATAAAACAGAGATAATTAATAGCAACTGAAATCTTATTACAATTTGTGTTAAAAAAGTGGGATACTATCTCTATAAAATTTTTTTGACTTTCTACTTTGTGTTTTTTTGGACAAAATTTGAAATGTATTTTCAATTATTGTTGTGGTGAACTGTTACAAAACATTGGACTACAGTTTCTGGATTTTCTACGCAGGAATTTAATTTTTTATCTAATCTGATTTTTCAGTTTTGGTATTATCGATTTCGATGAAATTGACAAAAACTGGAGTAATAGGATAAATGCTATTGGAGGACTGGTGAAAAAAAATTAAGGAATTCTATTTAATTAGTTGAAAACTGAAATTGGCTGCATTACAGAAAGAATTCTTGATAAAGTGAGAAATTCATGGGGTTTTTCCAAAAAAGATATTTGATATTAACAAGAAAGTTTGCTTTGGTTTTAACAACAAAAGAAACAAAGAAACCTTTAATGAGACCACTAATAAATTTAGGAAATCTATCTTGAATTTGTTTATGAAAGATTGCCATGCACAAATACACAATCTAAATGAGAACATTAAGAAGACTCTAGATAAATTGAATAAACAAGTACCGTTTTACCTCATCAGAGAATGCCTTGTAAGAGAAACTGAATTAAATAAAAAAGCCTTAAATAATATTAAAAAAACATAAACGAAAATTTGAAAATATTCTTAATATGCAAGGTGATGTAGAAAAATTGACTTTGAATATTCACTTGACTCTATTTTAAGACCTTTCTGACCCATGGGTTTTAAATATTTCAACGTAGAGATTCCACAAAGGGTAATCAACATTTTAAGGTTAGGTGAGGGATTCAGTAACAAATATGGGGAAAAAAGGTGTATTCAATTCCTTGAAATCATTGAAGACATTGAAGCTAATATATCAAAATTACCAGATAACAAAGTAGAACAATTCAGAGCAAAATTTATGGGTTTGTCAAACGATTTTTTGAATAATAGGGTTCCACAAAGCTTATTAGAAAAATAATTAAACTAGGGATTTTTTGAAACGAAAATTTAAAAAAAAAATACAATTACTGATCACTTAGGCTGGTAATAGGAGAATTACGGTATAAATGTTTATAATAAAAAAATGATGCATATTTTGAATAATAAGGATAGTTTTTAGTTTTTTTAGCAAGAAATATTGAAAGATGCGATATTAACACAATTCACACGAATCTGTCTTCTGCCTATGGCCTGCTTAAAGCTTATAAAGTAGATTTTCCTTTACGACCAGTAATTTCGACAATAGGTTCACCCACTAGAAAATTAAAAATACTTAGCAAACTTATCAAAGAATCAGTAACCCTTTCGGAAAGATCAATAAAAAATAGTGCTGCCTTTCTAAAATTAATTGAGAATGTTAAGATACCAATAAATCACATTTTTATCTCTTTTGGCGTAATAGCCAGGTTTCTACAGTTCACTGTTGAAATTGAAACAGAAGGTAGATATAATTTTCTTGATTTGACTTAAAGAAAAACTGATGAAAATTATATTACCGCTGATTGGCACGGGAAAACAATTTGTTCGGAAAGGACACTAAATTTTAATTCTAATCATTCCATTCAAAATAAAATAGGAGTTGCAAAGAATTTTATTCGTAGAGCTCTTGAATTATCCCATCCAAAATTCCATGAAAATAATATTGAATCATGCAAATAGATTCTTCTTCTCAACCATTATCCGATTGCCTTTATTGACAAACATATTCATAACTTAATTGCTCAAATTAAGAGTAAAAGCACTACTCAGAACAAAACAATATACAGGATTACAATAGATTCAATACGATTGTCCTACCTTATTTTGGAAAAATCTCAAGTATCTTGAAATCAATGTTAGGAAGATTGGGCTTACGTACGATATATAGAGCTCCTTTCAAAAGTTATTTGATTGTAAAATTGGGTAAAGATAAATATGAGAAACTTGATAAACAATTTGTGATTTACAAATTTAAATGTAGACAATGTGATGCTGTTCATATAGGGCAAACAAGGAGGTCTTTTAGAGCAAGAAAAGGGGAACATAAAAATAATTTTCATATAAGTGCAAGATATTATTCGCTCCTCCCAAAACATAGACTCACACATGGGCATGACTTTAATTAGGATGATGTTAAAATTTTGTATCATGACATAAATAAAAAAAATCGAGAGTTCATGGAAATGCTATTTATAAAGAGAGAATGTAACAAAGCTATTAATTTAAAAAGAGATCTTGCGAGATACAGCAAAATTTGGGATGAAGCATTAATTGGATACATTGACTTTAGTTTTGGTCAAAATTTTGAATATGTGTAAATCAATTTTCAATCAAAGAATGATATAATAGACTTTGTTTTTTATTCAGAATTGTTTGCCTATGCCAAAATTATTTCAGGTAATAGTGGTTTTCTAATCTTACAATGTTTTCATTTTTTATACCTGTTGTTTTCCTATGAATTACCCCTGATGAGGTAGTCTAAATTGGCGTCCAAACATGTCGGTCCCCATTAGTATAAAAAAGACGGAAAAAAGAAAGAGTGTAAGGTTGGTTATGCTTGATTCTTTCTTTTTCTGCCTCTTTTCTTTTTTATTGTACATTCATTGTGCATTTGTCTCTAATGAGCCGGAAAAGCGGGTAGTCTCAAAGTGTATTTTTGATTTGTGAACTTTTTGGGTGTTCTTTTTTAGTACACAAAAAATTTTCATAAGAAAGTAGATTTTATTTCGATCTTTAATGAATTCTCTCAACATATACGTATACGATTCTCTCAGAACAGCAAGATCTGAACGCGCTCTCGTTCATTCATGAGCTTTCGATTGAATCGGTGAAATCGAGGGAGGCGTAAATCCTTTAAAACCTGTATTGGTCCCCCGAACCTACGAGCGTTCGAAAAAAGAGCAGCGAGTCTATAATGTACACGAAGAGTGCAAAGAAAGGCTTTAGAGAGAAAGGATTGGCACTAAAGGTCGCCACTGGCTCTTCAATTTCGAAAAAAATTTGCTTCTCTCTGGAAACCGGAACTTCAATTCTACAAATTGACTTGCCTTTCTTTTAAAAACGTATACTCTCAAAGTAAATGAAAATTCCAATTGTTATCAGAAATATTTATTGATCCCTTTACGTACTTTATTTACATTTTCGAAAGAAAATATTTGCGGCAAATACAATTTGCCTCAAATACATTTGATCCAGAATATATTTTGTTTGTATTAAAGAATAATACATTAGCAAAAAAAATCTATTTTCAGTGAACATCGGGCATTTCACGACACAGATAGATAAATAGAAAATAGGTTCGAAAAGTAAATGACTGCAAGGTAGTAGAAAATAAATCATTTATTCAAAAGGATCGAAAGTAGTAACTACCCAGTTAAGGACTATTAGCATAATTTGAAACCCTCGGAAAGTTCAAATGTTAACGAAGGTGAAAGAGAGAGAGAGAGAGAAAAAGAATACGAAATAACAGAAGACAAAGAGAGAGGACCTTTTCCAAGTTCCCCTCTATTAGGCTATTAGAGACCCTTCGCCTTCAAATACACACCTGCCTTTCGGTTATACCTGAACACGCAAGACATTCGTGACACTTGGCACCAGACACGTGCGACTCTGGAAATTCCAAATCCTCAGGTCAAAAGCAAAGCCACTGACTATTTACGTGGGGAAAATACCACTTTCTGTTTGTTCTTCATGCCACGGCTCTTGAAAATAGCAGTTTTCTGGCAATTTTAAATTTTATGAGGTAAATAAACGGCAGAGATCAAAATAAATATTTAATCAATTGAAAGAAAGGAAAAGAAAAACTCTGTTATATACGAGTTATGCAATTGTCACGTATCAGTTACGTCCAGTTATTATATTTTTATGCCAGTTACATACCAGTTACGCACCTGTTATTTAACACTTATGTAACAGTTATAAAGCCCAGAACCTCTTAAAGCTCATGGTATACAATATATGTTTTAGTGTTGCGCTCTTACTATATGTTCATTAAATGTTGCCCGCGCTACAAAAATCGCTAATAAACAAGACAAACTCCATTGCAAAGATAATTTTATTCTGCACACATAATCTATTCAACAACAGTCACTAAAAAAATTATTGCGAAAGTTATGAAGCGGTAAATGTTAAAAAACAGGGTTCATGGCACTAATTTTTCGTTCGTGGACTTTGAATTGTCACATCTTTGTGAATGATGGAAACAGGTTGAAAAAAATCCGGTGCCTTATTGAAAGCTTTCTTGATTCATAGACATAATGAAAATTCCAAAATGTTAATAGTTTTAGCCTACAAAATGATTTATACCATATAGGAACAGGCTATCTCATCTCCTAGTAACGATAGAACGATGTATTTAAGCTTGAAATTTCTTAAAGATCGAAAAGAAATCTACTTTCTTATGAAAATTTTTTGTGAAAAAAAATACCCAAAAAGTTCATAAATCAAAAATAGACTTCGAAACTACCCACTTTTCGGCTCATGAAAGAAAAATGTACAATAAATGTACATGGTTTTTAAATATTTCAAACGTAGAGATTCCACAAAAGGTAATAAACATTTTAAGTTTGGATGAGGGTTTTAGTAACAAATATGGGGAAAAAAGTATATTCAATTCCTTGATATCATGAAAGACATTAAAGCTAATATTTCAAAATTACCAGTTAACGAAGTAGAAGTATTTAGAGCTTTTATGGAATTGTCAAACAATTTTTTGAATAATAGAGTTCCACAAAGCTTATTAGAAAAACAATTAAACGAAGGATTTTTCTTACAAAATTTTTTTAAAATGTTATCCTGAATTACTAATTACTAAGGCCGATGCAGGGTGTATTACGGTATCAAAAAAATACAAAAATGATGCATATTTTAAATGATAAGTATAGTTTTACAGTTATTCCAAATGATCCGACAAGAATGCTTCAAAAAGGTACATTTAAAATTCTAGAGAGATGAAGGATTCAAAAATGTTGGGGAAATAATACTGAAAAGTGTGATATTAACATAATTCATACTAATCTACGAGTATCTTTGGCGTATGGCCTGGTTAAACAACAGAAAGCACATTTTCCTTCACGACCAGTTATTTCGACAACAGGTTCACCCACGAGAAAATTAGAACTTCTTAGCAAAATTATCAAAGAATCAGTCACCTTTTCGGAAAGATCAACAAATAATAATGCTGTCTTTCTAAAATTAATCCATTAAGTATTCCGTTTTATTTAAATTCAATGGCACTTTTTATAAACAAAAATTTGGAACTTTGATAGGCTCAGTCTTGTCTCCAATTTATGCTGAAATTGTGATGGAAGACTAAGAAAATGAAGTTTTTGATAAAATTATTTTGAGTTGGACTTTTATGAAAGATATGTTGATGATTGTGTGTACTTTCTTTACATGCACAAAATGTGGATAACATACTTAGTGTTTTTAATAGAATACATACATCCAAGATTACAGTTCACTGTTGAAATTGAAAAAATTTTCATAAGAATGTAGATTTCATTTCGACTTTTAATAAAAATTTAAAAGAGAGACATTAAGCAAAGATTTGTTCTAACCTGTAGGGTTGCCTATGAATAGTATTAAGATTTCTTTTAATTGAGTTATTAATGATAAACTCAATTTACCAAAAGATATCTATTTTACTTAAATATAGTATACAAATTTGAGAAAGTTAGCAATTTTTAGAAATGTATTATTGTTTTGGATTATTACCTTTTTCTGTTTTGAAAAATGGAATTAACTGAATAGATTGGTTCTAAATGAACATACATAAGCTTGAAATGTTTGAAAGCAATTGGTTGTTATCAAATAGTCCACTCAATAGTCCAAATAGTCCACTCAACGGAGAACAAATTTCCCCTTGAGTAAAAAATCCTACATAATAGCTTTTTTCTACACATACGTTGGGGATAGCTTTATAAACATAATGTAAAGCATCCCCATCCATACGTGTACGACTACAGCCGCCATGTTGGCAGGCGGTGAACAACAACTGGTTTTTGAAAACAACTCGACAATGGTTGGTTCTAGGTGAAATATGGTTATCTTGAAAAATGTTTAGAATTTAGTAGCACACAAAAAAATTTTGAACTGTTGTAGTCATAATATCAACGGTTTCGCTATAAAATTTGATTAACTGAAAAATTGTGCAGTTTAAAAAAAATTAAATAAAATGAGAAAATATTCAGGAAGAACTTTGGAAATAAATCACGCGGTTTGAACTCGATTTGAGATACTTAAGGGACTTCTATTGGCAATAATGGCGGCGGGAGTGAGAGCGGCTACCTCGGTCTATGATACTGAACCCTTGGAATTTTCTTTGCTTGCTTTCTCCAACAATATGTACCATATATTTCCAAATTTTTATGTCAGAATGATAATATTTAAGGTCTATTTTAAAGCATCAAACAAGTCAGTTTCAAAATTGAGGCTGAAATGTAGGTAGCAGAGGGGATTATGAGTTCTAATGGCAATATTGGCGGCGGGGGTGAGAGCGGCTACCTCTATATATGATACTGAACCCTTCGAAATTATTTTTGCTGGCTTTCTCCAACAGCAATAATGCCATGAGAATTCATAATCATCTCTACTACCTACATTCTAGCCTCAATTTTGAAATATACTTGTTTGATGTTTCAAAAGAGGCCTTAAATATTATTATTATGATTGCGTGAAGCAAGTAAATTTCAAAATTGAGACTAGATTGTAATTAGCAGAGATTTTGAAAACTAATGGCAATATTGGCGGCGGGGGCGAGAGCGGCTACCTCGGTCTATGATAATGAACCCTTGGAATTTTTTTTCGCTCGCTTTCTCCAACAGTATGCACAATATATTTCCAAATTTTTAGGTCTGAATGATAATATTTAAGACCTCTTTCAAAGCATCAAACAAGTAAATTTCAAAATTGAGGCTGGAATGTAGGTATCAGAGGTGATTATGAGTTCTAATGTCAATATTTGCGGCGGAGGCGAGAGCGGCTACCTCGGTATATGATACTGAACCCTTAGAAATTAGTTTTGCTTGCTTTCTCCAACAATAGGCTCTGTCTTCAAAGGACCTTAGGTAGCAGCCCTCGCCCCTGCCAGCAATAATGCCATTAGAACTCATTATCACCTCTGCCACCTACATTCTAGCCTAAATTTTGAAATTAACTTGTTTAATGCTTAAAAAGAGGCCTTAAATATCATATTTCTCCAAATTTGTACAATATATTTTCAAATTTTCAGGTCAAAATAATAATATTTAAGGCATCTTTCGAAGCACCTAACAAGTAAATTTCAAAATTGAGTCTAGAATGTACGTAGCAGAGGTGACTATGAATTCTAATGACAATATTGGCGGCGGAGGCGAGAGCGGCTACCGTGGTCTATGATACTGAACCCTTCGAAATTTGTTATCGCTCGCTTTCTCCAACAATTTTTTCAATCAAATTCCGGTTGAAACTAGATTTTAATAGCGCCCGTTACTGTGCTGACCAGACCGGAGGCCGGCACAGTTACGCGAGATGAGTGTATTGAAAAACAGCCTTTTTTTCATAATTGGCCAGAATAAAAATGATAGAAACTGAAATTGTATAAAATTGAACACTTGCTAGTTAGTCACTTCATGAGTGTTTTGAGGACGTGGTTCGGTTGAGCGCGTGAAGTTTCGCGCAGCAGGTCGTGACCGGAAGAGGCGTTCGAACCGGAAGCGGGCGATTTTGCGATCCTCTCTTTGTCGCTTTTAACGGTATCGCTCGATCAAAAGGAACGCTCGAATCTCCCACATGACCGCATCGTGCTTTCACATGGCAATTAAAATAATACATGGAATGCATAGAATTTTTAAATTTTCGGTAATTTAAAATCGGACAATATTACCGGTATCATACCGGTTTGTTACCGAAGCTTCGAGAATTTATCAAAAATTTATGAGAACACTCAAATTTTTTATTTTCAAAAGTAATTTAATAATTTTAACGCTTATAAAATAATCTATCGACGTCGCTCATGTATATACTGCTAAAAATATTGTTAATAACGTTAAAAAATTTAACTTAAAACTCTTTAAGTTCCTGAAATTTCATGTAAAGGTATTAAATTTTCAAATCATGAATAAATGATGCATATGTAACCAGAAAAAATAAAATTTATACCAAAAAAGATAAATTTTCAAAATAAAAAGATGAATTTTCAACAAAAGAGTTGAATTTTCAACCAAGAAAGACTATACAGTCATTAAAGAAAAAGATTTTATCCAAAATGTTGAATTTTCAAGCCAAAAAGGTGAATTTTCTGCAAAATAGTTGTATCTTCAACCCGAAAATATGAATGTTCAACCAAGAAGATTAATTTTCAAATTAAATGATGAATCTTCAACCAAAAAAAAGATTCTTTATCAAACTGGTTCCACTTTCAACCAAGAAGTTGAATTTTCAAACAATAAAGATGAATTCTCAACATAATAGTTGATTCTTCAACTGAAACAGAATGATTTTCAATCAAAAAGGATGATTTTTTTTAACAAAATAGTTAAATTTGAAACCGAACAATTAAATTTTTAAAGGTAAAAGATGGAATTCAACCAAGAAGATTAATTTTCTACTAAAATATACGAATTCTCAACAAAATATATGAATTTTCAACCAAATGTTTGAATTTTCGACCAAGAAAGACAATTTTTCAACAGAATAGTAAAATCTCTAACTGAAGCACATTAATATTTAATCAAAAAGGATGACTTTCAAACAAAATAATTAAATTCTCAACCAAAAAAGATGAATTTTCAACTAAGAAGATTAATTTTCTACTAAAATAGACGAATTTTTAACAAAATATATGAATTTTCAACCAAACGTTTGAATTTTCAACCAAAAAAAATTTTTTTGAACAAAATAGTTGAATTTTCAACTAAAACAGATCAATATTCAATCAAAAAGAATGAATTTTATCAAAATAATTAACTTCTTATCTACAAAAGATGAATTTTCAACTAGGAAGATTAATTTTCTATTAAAATAGACGAATCTTCAAGAAAATATATGAATTTTTAACCAAATGTTTGAGTTTTCAACCAAGAAAGACAATTTTTTAACAAAACAGTTAAATTTTCAACTGAAACAGATTGATATTCAATCAAAAAGATGACTTCTTGACAAAATAATTAAATTTTCAACTCTAAAAGATTAATATCCATCCCAGAAGATTAACTTTCAAGTAAAAAATAGGAATTTCATAACAAAATATATAAATTTTCAACAAAAAATGTAATAGTTGATATTTCAACCAAAAATGCTTTTAATTTTAAATCATAGAAAGTTGAAAATCAACACGATAAACGAATTTTCAAACAAAAAGAGAAATCATCAACTTAAATGATAAATCTTCAAGCAAAAAAATAATTTTTTAACAGAGCAGTTCCACCTTTAACCACTCAAGATGAATTTTCAACTAAAAAGATTAATTTTCTACTAAAATAGACGAACTTTTTTTAAAAATATATAAATTTTCAACCAGGAAAGACATTTTTTCAACAAAATAGTTGAATCTTTAACTGAAACAGATTGATATTCAATCAAAAAGGATGACTTCTTAGCAAAATAATTAAGTTCTCAACAACAAAAGATGAATTTTCAACAAGATATATGAATTTTCAACCAAATGTTTGAATTTTCAACCAAGAAAGACAATTTTTCCACAAAACAGTTAAATCTTCAACTGAAACAGATTAATATTCAATCAAAAATGATGACTCTTTGACAAAATAATTAAATTTTTAACCCTGAAAGAAGAATATCCATCCCGGAAGATTGATTTTCAACTAAAAAATAGGAATTTTATAACACAAAATATAGATTTTCAACAAATGGTTGCATTTTTCACCAAAAAAATTAACTTCCATCAAAATACATGAATTTTGAACCAAATAGTCGAATTTTAAATTTAGAAAGGTACATGTTCACCGAAAGAAACAGATTCTCAGTAAAATAGTTAAATTTTCAAACGAAGAAATAAATTTTCAACTAAAATGATAAATGTTTAACCAAAAAAATGAATTTATAACAAAGCAGTTTCAAAAGCAACACTAAAAAAGAACAAATTTCCACCAAAACAGCTAAATTTTTTACCTAAAAGATGCATTTTCAACAACGATGAATCTCTAACAAAAAAAAAATTTAACAAGGTAGTCCCACTTTCAACTAAGTGGTCGAATTTTCAGCCAAAAGAAATGAACTTTCAAAAAAAATGTAATAGTTGATAATTCAACCAAAAATGATTTCAATTTTAAATCATAAAAAGTTGAATTCAACCAAAAGAGACGAAATTTCAACAAAATAGTTGAATCCTCAAATAAAACCAAATAATTTTCAACCTAGTGGTTGAATTTTCAACCAAGAAGATTAATTTTCTGCAAAAAAGACGAATTTTCAAAAAATAGGTGAATCCTCAAATAGTCCAATCAATATGCAACCAAGCAGTTGCACTTTTCACTAAAAAGATTAATTTTCAACCAAAAATGGAATAGTTAAATTTTCAGTTTTGAAAAACCAATTTAAAGCAAAAACAAACGAATTTTCAGCATAATAAACGAATTCTCAACCAAAAACGTAAATTATCAACTTAAATGATAAATAAATCTTCAAGCAAAAAAATAATTTTTTAACAAAATAGTTCCACTTACAGCCAAGCAGTTGAGTTTTCAACCAAAAAAGATGATTTCTCAACAAAAAATGTAATAGTGAATATTTCAGCCAAAAAAGATTTCAATTTTTATTCTAATACAGTTGAATTGAACCAAAAAATACGAATTTACTACAAAACATTGAATGCATAACTGAAATAGATTTGGTTCGAAATTCATTTCGTTTGGTGAAAAATTCTACCGTTTACTTGAAAATTTAATTATTTTGTTGAAAATGCAACTATTTTGTTAAAAAGTCATCTTTTTTGGTCAATAATTCAACTACTTGGTTGAAAACTTAACTATTGTGTTCAAAATTCGTTTCATTTTTGGTTGAAAATTAATCTGTTTTGTTTGCGGATTACTATTTTGTCGAAAATTCGTCTTTTTGGTTGAATTTAACTATTTTTGATTTTCAATTAAATTCTATTTTGGTTGAAATATCAACTATCACATGTTTGTTTAAGTATTTATCTTCTTGGTTAAAAATTCATCATCTCTGACGAAAAATACAATTGTTTGGTTGAAAAGTAATCTGTTTTGGTTAATGATTCAACTATTTTATTGAAAATTTGTCTTTTTTTGATGAATTCGATTGTTTTCTATTTCAAATTAAAATCGTTTTAGGTCATGACAAAATTTAGCTATTTGGTCGTAAATTAAGTTTTTTGTTGAAAATTTATATTTTTGGTTGAAACCCCATCTATTACGGTAGGAAATTCAATTATTTGCTGAAAAATTGAAGTATTTATTTGAAAATATAAATATCTGATAGAAAATTAACTTTTTCGTTGAAAAATCATATTTTTGGGCTGAAAATTCAACTGTTTCGTGGATAATTCGTCTTTTTGGCTTCAAAATTCAGCAATTTTGTTGAAAATTCATCTTTTTTGGTACAACATTAATCCTTATGGTAAAAAATTCATTTTTATTAAGATTCACCTCTTTGGTTGAAAATTGAACTATTTTGTTCAAAATTCGTTTGATATTTGGTTAAAGATTAACTTTTTTATTGAAAAATTCAACTAGTCCATTTTTGGTTGAAAATTTATTCTTTATAAGTTGAAAATTCAACTATTTGGTAGGAAATTCATGTATTTTGTTGAAAATTCGTATTTTGGGGTAGAAATTTAATCTTTTTTGTTGAGAGTTAATATTTTTGATTGAGGATTCAACTATCTTGTTAAAAAATCGTCTCCTTCCTTCTTTGTAGGTCAAAAATTCAGCTATTTTGTTGAGACTTCAATTCTTTTGTTGAAAATTCCACCATTTTGTAAAAGTTATATTTTTTAGTAGAAAATTCAACTCTTTGTTGAAAATTCATCCTTTTGGATTGAAAATTCATCTTTTATGGTAGAAAGGTCACCTTTCTTGGTTGAAAATTCGACTTTTTTGGTTGAAAATTGATCTCTTTTCGTAGTATAAAGTCACCAAGAAAGTATTAAGTTCCGGGTATTTTTGTCGATTTTCTGAATTTTGAAAAATAGTTTGTCACTAGGGGTGGGGTTTATGGGTTCGAGCGGGATTCCTCACCACCACCATTCTTCGGGGGAGCAATAGGAAGAATTTTTCAAGATATAAAGTCACCAAGAAAGTATTAACTTCTGGGTGTTTTTGTCGATTTTCCGAATTTTGAAAAATCGTTTATCACTAGGGGTGGGTTTTAGGGGTTCAAGCGGGGTTTTTTACTACCACCACTCTTCGAGAGAGCATTAAGAAGAATTTCCCAAGATATAAAGTCACCAGGAAAGTATTAACTTCCGGGTGTTTTTGTCGATTTTCTGAATTTGGAAAAATTGTGTATCACTAAGGGTGGGTTTTAGGAGTTCGAGTGGGATTTCTTACTACCACCATTCTTTGGAGGAGCAAAGAGAAGAATTTTCCAAGATAAAAAGTCACCAAGAAAGTGTTATCTTCTGGGTGTTTTTGTGGATTTTTCGAATTTTGAAGAATCTTTCATCATTAGGGGTGGGTTTTAGATACTGGAGCAGGGTTACTCATCACCATAATTCTTCGTAGCATTATTTTTGTGAATTTTCTAGGCTATAAAATAACCATAAAATTATTAACTTTCAGCTTACTTGGCTATTATTTCGATACTTTGGAATTTTTAATTAGGGGTGGGTTTTAGGGGAGGGAGCGGGATTTGTTACCGTCACCATTCTTCAAGGGAACAATAAGGAGAATTTTTCATGATATAAAATCACTAAGAAAGTATTAACTTCTGAGTGTTTTTGTCGATTTTCCGAATTTTTAAAAATCGTTTATCATTAGGGGTGCGTTTTAGAAGTTAGAGCGCGATTCCTCACCACCATAATTCTTCGTGGGATTATTTTGATGAATTTTCTAAGCTTAAAAATAACCGTCAAATTATGAACTTTAGCTTACTTGGTCGTCTTTTTATTTTTGGAACTTCTTATTTAGGGCTGGGCTTCAGGGTAGGGAGCGGGATTTTCAACCACCACCAATTTTCTGGGAAAGAATAAGGAGAATTTCTCAAAATGTAAAATCATAAGAAGAGTATTAACTTCTGGGTGTTTTTGTGGATTTTTCGAATTTTGAAAAATCATTTATCATCAGGGTTGGGTTTTAGATGTTGAAGCGGGGTTGCTAACCACCATAATTCTTCGAAGGATTATTTTTATGAATTTTATAGGCTTTTTCGTTTATATATTTTGTATAATTTCGTTTATAAAGAAATTTTTATATAATTTCGTTTTTAAGAAATTTTTTCATAGTCTATTGGAACGCTTAGAACTACACGGAGAAGAATGCAAATCCAAAATCTTTCACTGAATACTAGAAGTCTGAGACTCAGTCCCAGGATTTCATCGTGAAAATGAATTGCTAAACTTCTAACATTCAGTCTTATTTCCTTACATTCACTACTTTACATCGGGTACTCAAAGATAGATTTTGACTCCGCATTTTTCTCGGTATATATGGTCTTAAATACTTTGAGTAGGATCTTGGATGAGAAAGTAATTTGTAAGAATGAATACATAGCGATGGGAGAACAACAGTTAATTTTCATATTTTATTGCAGTTGGAAACGACGGGCGAAGATCATTTTGAAATTGCTTTGGACACATTACCGTGTGAAAATGGAAGTACTAAGTGAATTTCCTGCATGTGGTTATTGCGCACGTGAACTTGAGATGTTAGTAAAAAAAATCAAAGCTTTCCGCATTCTCATCTTTATGTCCCTATTCCACGTAATTTTGTGCGTTTAACTACACCATAACTACCGTTCACGGTGTTCACAGATATGGGGAAAAGACGAAATTCCCTATTCTCTTTCAAGAGCCCACCAACGAAGAGAAAATGCTACTTTTCACTAAAGACGCAAATTCTACACACAATTTATGAGTAACCACGTACTCAACTTTCTATTACAATCGTAAATTTGAGCCTTTTTTGATGAAAAAGTCCTAAGAATTTAAAACATGCATACAGAAAAATGTAATATGTATTGTGTAAGGAAAAAGAACGATAAAGTGTGAAAACAATTCAAATTTCGCGCCACAATTTGATTGAAAATTCATAACATTGACAGGCCTCGGAATCATTCAAGAAACCCAAAATAGTGTCAATAGTAGCATACATTTTATAAAATACTAGCAAAATATTGTCATGCAATTTTTTAAATATTAAATCCAGGGGTTAACTATTTTTGAAATCTAGTGTACCACATGCATGTACCATGAAATCGCGTGAAAACCTTCTAAATTCCTTAAAATCCGTAGAAATCCCTTGAAATTTTTTAATTTCTTTAGAAATCCTATGAATCCATTAAATCTGTTGAAAACTACTGAAATCTATCAAAAACCCTTCAATTCTGTTGAAATCCTCTGAAACCAGTTGAGGATCCAACCATTTTTTTTAAAATTCGTCTTTTATGGATGAATTCAACTGTTTTTTTATTTGAAATTTAAAACTTTTTTGGTTGAAGTATCAACTATTACATTTTTCGTTGAGAATTCATCTTGTTTGATTAAAAATTCAATTACTTGGTTGCAAGTTAAAATACTTTGTTAAAATTTCACTTTTTTGTTGAAAATTTATCTTCTTAGTTGAAAATTGAACTACTTTGTTGATATTTAATTTTTTTTAGGTGGAAATTACTTTTTTTAAATAAAAATTTAATGATTACATTCTCGGTTAAAAATTGATCTTATTTAGCTGACAATTTAACAATTTTGTTGAAAAGTCATTCCTTTTAATCGAGAATTCAATTGTTTTGCTGAAAATTCATTTTTTTGGTTGGAAATTCAACTGTTTTGTTGAAAATTCGTGTTTTTATGTTCAAAATTCAACTATTTTGATGGAAAATTACCTTTTTTGTTGAAAATTCATAATTTATTTGTAAATTCAACTGTTTTGTAGAGAATTCATCTTTTTGGGTTAAAAATTCCAAAATTTGGTTGAAAATGATATTTTTTGTTGAAAATTCATATTTGAATGGTAAATTCAACTGTTTTGGAGAGAATTTATTTTCTCTTAGACTGAAAAATCTTTTTTGGTTGAAAATTCAACTACGTGGTTGAAAGTTGAAGTACTTTGTTAGAAATTAATTTTTTTGATCGAAGATTTATCTCTCTGGTTGAAGATTTAATTATTTTGTTAAGAGCTCATTTTTTTCAGTTGAAAATTATTATTTTTTTGATTGAAAATTTAATTACTCCATTTCTGCTTGAAAATTAAGCCTCTTTAGCCAAAAATTGAACTACTTGGTTGAAAAAATTAAGGTAGGTATTTTGTAAAAAATTCATTTTTCGTGAAGATTCATCTCTTTGGTTAGAAATAATAAAATTTGTTTGAATTTTTTTTTTGAAATTTATTATTTTTTTGAAAATAAATTATTCCGTTTTTAGTTGAAAATTCAACTTTTTTAGTTGAAAGTTTAACTATTTGTTTAAAAAATCATGTATTTTGTTAAAAATTCATTTTTTTGGTTGAAGAATCATTTTTTTGGTTAAAGATTTTAATATTTTATAGAAAATTCGTCTTCATGGCTTGAAAATTCATCAATTTGATTGACATTTTTTTTCTTAAATGTAAAATCTTTCTTGATTGAAAATTCAACTGTTTGGTTGAAAATTGAGGTATTTTGTAAAAAATTCATTTTTTATGAAGATTCTCATCTCGTTGGTTAGAAGCAAAAATGTGTTTGAAAATTCTTTTTTTCTGTTGAAATTTATTATTTTTTCAACTGATAATTAAATTATTCCGTTTTCAGTTGAAAATTCATCTTTTTTAGTTGAAAATCAAACTATTTGTTCAAAAATTCGCGTACTTGTTAAAGAATTTTTTTTGTGGTTGAAGATTCATCTCTCTGGTTAAAAATTTAAATATTTTATAGAAAATTCGTCTTTATGGCTTGAAAATTCATCAATTTGATTGACATTTTTTTCCTCAAGTGAAAAATCTTTCTTGGTTGAAAGTTCATCCGTTTGGTTGAAAATTAATATGTTTTGTTTGAAGATTCAACTATTGTGTTGAAAAGTCGTCTTTTCTGATCGAATTGAACTATTTTTTATTTAAAATTGAAATTTTTCTTGGTCGAAAATTCAACTACTTGGTTAAAAGGTGAACTACTTTGTTAAAGATTCATTTTTTTTGGGTCAAAAATTTATCTTTTCAGTTGAAAATTGAACGATTTGGTTGCAAATTCATGTATTTTGTTGAAAATTCATCTTTTCCGGTATAAAATAATTCTTCTTAGTAGAAAATTTAACTACTTGGTTGAAATTTGAACTCCGTTGTTGAAAATTAAATTTTTTGTTTGTTTAAAGATTCATCATTTTAATTGATAATTCATCTGATTGGTTAAAAATTGATCTTTTAAGTTGAAAATTCATGTACTTTGTTAAAAATTCGTCTCTTATGGTAGAAGAATGTTATATATACATAATTTTACATGAAAATTTAATAAATAAACATTTCAATTCATGAAAAACTTTTGGAAAAAAGTCGATTACTTCGAAAACATGTTCGCCATTGGCAACGAATGTTTTTGCAAATTATTAGTCATCCAATGGAATCTTAGTAGGAAATTTATGAGATTCAAGAAAAATCCCAACTCTGATCATCTCCTTGTTATTTGCAGTCTTCGGCGTAGTTATTTACATACAGAAAAATATGAAAGAAATTTCACTTTTAAAGACGTTCATTTTATAGTTGAAAGCATTTTTTACAATACGTATTTTTTTTATTTAAAAAACTAATTTTTGACTGATTTAAAAAGGCTACGATTTTAATACTTTATTGTTTATTTTTGAGTATTCTTCTTTCAGAAAGATACTTTTTTGATACTTTGTTTAGTTCCACAGAACACTTCGAATCCCGTAAATGTCATTTTATATAATCGTCAATCAAGCAATGAATAATAAGTTAAAACTATTTGATATTAGTATGAGAATATTTTTAATTAAGTTCTTAAGACATTTTTTTCATTCAAGATTTAATCTAAATATTGATCTTTAATGTATCGACACGGATTTAAATTTTATTTTTCGACCATAAAAGCGTCACGTGTTACTAAATTTTTGCGACCCCCCTCCTATGTGACACCTGTGACGTTAGGGCAGACTCCCCCCTCCCCTTCAGAGTGTTACGTCATATGTGGACGCTCCCATGGTCGTATTCTGTGCTAAATAAATTTAAAAATCCTATCGAAAATTGTTTATCCATCATTTAAAATATTAGCTTATGTAACAGTAATGTAACGAATATGTTACACTTACATTACAGTTTGGTAACATTCTAAAATGATTTAATAAACGACACTCAAAACAAAATTGGAACCCATCGAGAGTGATAATCGCACTATTGGGGATTCATTGACCTCGAGAAAGGTAGGAACGGCTTCCGTTTCAAAATGGCGGCGTTTGCGAAATTCGCGCTGAAGACGTTTGGACTGGACATCGACGCGGAACGTCCGACCGAGGAGGTAATTACGTATACCGTATAAACGCGATAAACCGCCCACTCGTACCTTGGAAACCGTCGGGGGCAATTGAATTAATGCCAGCCTACAAATTGAAGTCCGTATCCCTATAGCTCGGTTCGATAATTACTGGAAAGTGGCGCGCCGGGACGACGTAGCTGGACGCCAGGCGGTTTGAGGTTATGTCGAGCGTAAAATGCCTGACAGTCCTGCAGGAGCAGTTCGAGTAGACGATAAACGAGAAGCTTCTCTCGACTCGCCTCGAGCTGCTCAACTGCATCGCAACGAAAACTCGATTTCACTGGAATTTACGCGACATTTTGAACATGCTTGGTCTGGAATTGGATGGGAAAAATTTTATTTTGAAAACATGACCAAAAGATTGGAAAAAGACTTACTTCCACGATTGGGAATCTATCCATAAAGACGGCACAATGAGTTTTCTCATTATACGAGAAGTCTCCACTTTAAAAATATAAGCTGTTTGTACAAAACTGCCTTACCTTGGGTCAAAAGGAGTGGGATTGGATTCTGGAGGGAAAATTAACCAGAAATGTGTTTTCAGATTTTTTTGTATAATGTACAGTTTCTGAGTTATGATGTTTTGAAATTTTGGGGAGACATCCTGTTGTTCTACTCTTCAGCGCTTAGTCGCGATTTTGACTGGAATTGTCTGGAATTCTATGGGAAAAATTTTATTTCGGACATACAACCAGTAGACTTGAAAAAGACTTACTCCCACAATTGGGAATCCATCTATCAAGATGAAGCAATGACTTTTTTCATTATACGAGGAGTCTCCCTTTTAAAAATATAAATTGTTTGTATTAAATTGCATTATCTTGGACTAAGAGTAGTGATTTTGGATTATGGGGGAAAATTAACAAGAAATGTGTTTTCAGATTTTTTTGTAGGATGTATAGTTTCTGAGTTATGACGTTTTGAAATTTTGGGGAGACATCCTGTTTTTCCAATCTTTTGCGCTTCAATCGTGACTTTGACTGGAACTGTTTGGGACTGGATGGGACAAATTTTATTTTGGACATACGACCAGCAAGCCTGAAAAGGACTCAGTCCCACAATTAGGAATCTATCTATCAAGACGAAGCAATTACTTTTTTCATTATACGAGGATTGTCCCTTTTAAAAATATAAATTGTTTGTACTAAATTGCATTATCTTGGACTAAGAGTAGTGGTTTTGGATTATGGGGAAAAATTAACAAGAAATGTGTTTTCAGATTTTTTTGTAGGATGTATAGTTTCTGAGTTATGATGTTTTGAAATTTTGGGGAGACATCCTGTTGTTCCAATTTTCTGCGTTTCACTCGTGATTTTGACTGGAATTGTCTGGAATTGTATGGAAAAAATTCTATTTCGGACATACGACCAGTAGACTTAAAAAAGACTTACTCCCACAATTGGGAATCTATCTATCAAGACGAAGCAATGAGTTTTTTCATTACACGAGGAGTCTCCCCTTTAAAAATCTAAATTGTTTGTACTAAACTGCATTATCTAGGGCTAAGAGTAGTGGTATTGGATTATGGGGGAAAAATTAACAAGAAATGTATTTTTAGATTCTTTGGTAGAATGGATAGTTTTCGAGTTAGGATGTTTTGAAATTTTGGGGAGACATGGCATCCTTGGGGAATTATTCAGAAACGACTGATATTGCTTTTGGGTAGCGCAATTTTTCGTAGATGTGATTTCGTGGACAGATTGGGTACGAACATTCGACAAAGTTAGGGAGACAATGTCCCTGTTCTTCTCATGTTTAGGGGAGACCTTGTTTTATGAACTCTGAAAGTCTACATAAATACTCTTTCTTAGAAATCAAGATCTCTCGTATTGAATATCTTAAGTGTAAAGAGGAGACCCTTGGTATAAAGGGGAGACCTCCAAGAAGGAAACAGTTGGTGTTGTTAAAGGAGAAATTGGCATTAGAAATGACCTTTAGAATCTAGGAGCAACTTTTGTGGTAAATGTAAGCCTTTCTGTGACCGTTCAAGTATTGCATCATGATTTTTTCGGGCAGTTTTTACCCCCTGCCCCTCCGTCATGCGTTTTGTATAGTAAGTGTATGTAACTTTAACATGGGCGTCACGCTACAGTTACTTCCCCCCCCCCCCCCCTCAGGCGTGCGATGTAATACTTGAATAGATTCTTTTATAATTGGGAAAGAATGTGATTGAGGGGAGACCTATGGGTTAAAGGTGACATGTGAAGGCTGAAAGAGAATTAGGTATTGAAAAAATTAAAAATCAGCAAAGGAAGTACAAACAAATATTTTTGGAAACCATTGGGGTTTCCCCAGCGAATGAGGACCCCCAGAACTGTTATCTTTCAAAGTATTCATCTGTACCCAATAAGTGCCCAAACTTACTACAAAACCTAATATTTTTTGAAGAAATGAAACCAGTTCTTCTGGGGTTTCCCAAAAAATACCATGTCTCCCCAAAATTTCAGAAGACCATTACTCGGAAACTATCCACCCCACAAAGGTCAGCTAAAAGACATATTTTCTTGTTTTTCAGTTCCGAATGCGGTAATCCTTTTCTCAGACATTAATTCCCTATTTTATTTCAAGTATTCGAATACTGATGATTTGCTCGATAGAGTAATAATTTTCTCTTTTATCAAAGTCTGCTTCGTCTTGACAGTCAAGAGTACGGAGGGATTGGTAATAACAAAAGATCCATTTTCAGGATGGGTTACGGATCATCGAAGCAAATACGAGTTCGGAGTTTTTAACATGGTTAACTGAATTGAGGATTCTAATTGGTAGTCGGTACACCCCAAAGGGACAGATTCATTCACCCCTTTCAGTTTTAAGACGCGGCACGGCTTTCTACGCAGTTTTATTATCATGACCAGCAGAGACTTCCTTGTTTACATTTTGATTACTTAATTTCTTCTATTCCTTTTTATTTTCCCGCAGTCTTTTATTCATCATCAACTACTCCTTTGTTTTCTTTTTTCTTTGTTTTCTCTACGCAACTTTTCATACCACTTCCTCTCTGAACACCCACTTACTAAAGAGCGGGCGAAAGGAAAAAAATGCCGGCACTTTAGCCATTGCAAAGGGTCAGTTAACAGCATCACTTTATCGTCGTGACAGTAACCGACTTCCCATAAAGTGTTGAAGATGTCAAGACGATTCGATTGCACACTTGGATAAAGAAAGTTTACTCCAGATATTGATCTATTTATTCACCTTTCCTTCTCACAGTTCACGCGGTGCTTGGGAAATTGAAAGATGATATTTTTTAAAAGTTTAAACCACGAGGAGAGAGTATTAAGTAAGAGAAGTGACCCTATCAATTTTTTTTTTATTCCTCTTCCCTTCTTTCCTCTTCTCTCTTTCCGCGTGTTTCAAATTCTCGTTTCATTTCTTCTTCACTCGCCCTCCCTCTTCTTCCAATTCCTTCCACAGTTGCGTAAGTTGCCTTTCTCTCGCGATGTTGTCCGTTTCCAGTGCGAGTGAATTTAGGGAGGTACACGCTGGACTAATAACAACCCGCTGCTTTTGTCGGTGAAGGGGTGAAGGGAGGCATGGAGTTGCGAGCACGGTTGGGCCGTGGGGCTCTCGTGAGGAACCGAGGGGGGCAGCAAGGGGGCAGTTGTCGAGGAGGCGGAAAGGG
>JAUMHM010000071.1:21362050-21376288 GCA_032362435.1 Melikaiella ostensackeni | reverse complement strand
TACGTCCCCTTATTTCCTCGCATGCCCATCCCCTCACTTTTCTTTATTTCCCCTCATACCCTCCCTGCACCGCTCACTTCCCCTCATTCCCCTCATCACATTCCCCACACTTCCCCTCATTTCCCCTTCAACCCTTTCCGTACCATCTCACTTCCCCCACTCACCCCATTTTCCCTCATCGTGACCCCTCACTTCTCCTAATTTCACCTCACTTCCCCTCATTTCATCTCATGCCCACCCCCTCGATTTTCCTCATTTCCCCGCATACCCTCCACACACCGTTCACTTCCCCTCATTCCCCTCATCCCCTCCCCATATTCCCCACAGTTCCCCTCATTTCCCCTTAACCCCTTTTCGCACCATCTCACTTCCCCTACTCACCCTACATCCCCTAATCATCTCCCCTCACTTCTCCTCATTTTCCCTTACTTCCCCTCATTTTATATCATGCCCATCCCCTCAATTTTCCTAATTTCCCCTAATTTCCCCTAATTTCCACTTTTATATACGACGGACGGACACTCGACCAAAACCCTAAATATGAAAACATTTTTGTGAATCTTAACTGAAAAACTGTAATTCGAATTTTGTTCTAAAATCCTTATTTAAGAGAAATTCTATTTTCTGTAAAGTCGATCTTAGTTTAGAACTTTAGGTGAGAATGTTGAGGTTGTTGGAGATTATTTTTGAATGAGAGGTGGTTGTAGCTGGTCGTTTGCGTAAGTGGGTTAAAGAGTTAAAAAGTTAAAAAGTTAAAAAGTTGGAGAGGAGAGAGTGAGAGTGAAGAGAAGATTAAAGCAGTTAGGAGTTGTTGTTTGGGAAATTAGTCGGGGCGTTAGCCTTTGGGGTTTGAAGAAATTGCATTAAAAATTGAATAATTAAATAAGCAAAAAAGTAAGAAAGTAAGAGATAGAAATAAATAAGAGAAAAATAGAGAAAGAAGCAAGAAAGAAAGAGAAAAGAGGGAAATAAAGTAGAGCGGGAAAAGGATCACAAATTCAAAAGAGGTCATTAGTATTTTTTTTACTTATAATTTTTTGTAGCCAATTTTTAACAATTTACAACTTTATTTACGGAAAAATAAAGGATGTTTTCAAATTGAGAAAGCTTTTCTTTGACTTAAATAATATTAATTTTATTCCAAGAAATTTTATTTGATTTCAATAAATTGGATACAAACTAAGTCTTGTTGTTTCAAATCAAATTACTGTGAATCAAATTAATATTCTTTAAGTCAAAGAAAATTAGCTTTGATTAAAAAAAATCTTTTTTCTGATTGCTTTTCTAAGAAATATATAGATATCTATAAATTAAATATTCATTTGACTCAAAGAAATTTTCTTTGGTTCATATAAACTGGATGCAAGCTAAGTTTTGATGATTCAAAGAAAATTAATAATTAATTTATTTAATTTTATTTTCCATATATATATTTCTGAAACACACGGTCAAGGAAAGAATTTCTTTAAAACAAAACAACTTTTCTCTGACTTGAAAAGTATTAATTTCACTCAAAGAAATTTTTTTCTGTATCGAGAAAAAAATAGTTTGCATCTAGTTGATTGGAAGCACAGAAAATTTCTTTGAATCAAATTAATAATCTTGAGGTCAAAGAAAAGTATTTTTGATTTAAAGATATCCTTTCATATTAATTTAACTCAAGGAAATTTGCATTGAATTCAAGAAACTCAATGTTGTTTTCAAACAACATTTTTTTGAGTCTTGATATTCCTTAACTCAAAGAAAAGTAGCTTCGACTTTGAAAAATACTTTTATTGATCACGTGTCCAAGAAATAGATATCTACAAAATAAATATCAATTTGACTCAATGAAAATTTTCTTAGAGTCCAATAAACTGGATCTAAACTGAATGTTGTTGATTCAAAGAAAAGTCACTTTCACTTTATGTGATTTTATTTTCCGGATATTTATTTCTTAGAAACATGATTAAGGAAATGATTTATTTGAATCAAAGAAAATTTTCTCTGACTCAAAGAATATTAATTTGACTCAAAGAAATTTTTCTCTGGATCAACAAAACTTAGTTTGCATTCAGTTGATTGGAAGCACAGGAAATTTTCTTTAAGTCAAACTAATATTCTTGACGGCAAAGAAAATTATCTTTGATTTAAAGAAATTTTTTCATATTAATTCAACTCAAGGAAATTTTCATTAATTTCAATAAACTGAATGTTGATTCGAAGAAAATTTTCTTGAGTCTTAATATTCTTTAAGTCAAAGAAAATTAGCTTTGACTTAAAAAATCCTTTCTTTGAAGGCGTGTGCATGAATTATATATCTATAAAATAAATATCAATTTGACTCAATGAAAATTTTCTTAGAGTCCAATAAACTGGATCCAAACTAAATGTTGTTGATTCAAAGAAAAGTAATTTTCACTTTATGTCATTTTATTTTCCGGATATTTATTTCTTAGAAACACGATTAAGGAAAGGATTTCTTTAAATCAAAGGAACTTTTCTCTGACTTGAAGAATATTAATTTGACTCAATGAAATTTTTCTCTGGATCAACAAAACTTAGCTTGTATCCAGTTGATTGGAAGCCCAGAAAATTTGTTTGAGTCAAACTAATATTCTTGAGGTCAAAGAAAAGTATCTTTGATTTAAAGAAATCCTTTTATATTAATTTACTCAAGGAAATTTCCATTGTATCCAATAACGTCAATGTTGATTCAAACAAAATTTCTTTGAGTCTTAATATTCTTTAACTCAAAGAAAACTGCTTTGACTTAAAAAAATACTTTCCTTATTAATTACGTGTCCAAGAAATATATATCCAGAAAATAAATATTAATTTGACTCAAAGAAATTTTTCTTTCATTCCATTAAACTGGATACAAACTAAATTTTGTTGATTCAATGAAAAATCATTTTCACTTTATTTCATTTGACTTCCCAGATAGCACTTGAAGAATATTAATTTGACTCAAAGAAGTTTTCTCTGAATCAACAAAACTTGATAGCATTCAGTGTATTGAAATCAAAGAAAATTTCATTGAGTCAAACTAATATTCCTCAAGTGAAATAAAAGTAGCTTTGACTTAATACTTCTTCCACTCCAAATTCTTTGTAACTCCATATCTAATAGTAATTTGATCCGCTGATTCTGAATCTGAAGTCAAAATTTAAACGGTTGACTAAATATGGCGTTTCCAAAAACTAAAATTTTTTGACTGATATAAAATGTACTGTCGCTGATCACGAATCTGGGGTTAGAATTTGAAAAAGTTTAAAATCCAAGATGGCAGATCCAGTATGGCGGATGGAAACTGAAGAAATTAACTGATTGGCTCTGAACTCGGTATTGAGGGGTTTTTGAGATCGCTGATTACGAATCTGGGTTCAAAATTGGAAAAAGTTTAAAATCCAAGATGGAAGATCCAAGATTGTGGATCCAATATGGCGGACTGAAACTGCAGAAGTTAAGTGATTGGCTCTGAACTCGGTATTTAGGGGTTTTTGAGATCGCTGATTACGAACCTGGGTTCAAAATTTGAAAAAGTTCAAAATTTAAAATGGCAGATCCATAGCGGATTGAAACTAAACAAATTAACTGATTGCTTCTGAACTCGGCATTCAGGGGTTTTTGGGATCGCCAATTACGAATCTGGAGTTGAAATATAAAAATTAAAACTGGCAGATCCAATATGGCGGCTTCCAGCAAGAAAAATGGACTGACTGACTGACTTCAAACTCGGAATCTAGGGGTGTTTTGGGTAGCTGTTTTGGTTAGCTGTTTTGGGTCAAAATTTGGAAAATTTCCAAATTTAAAATTTTAAAATTTGGATTTCGGATCATAAATCAGTCACCTCAAAAACCCGTGAGTGTCAAGTTCCGCTGAATTTGAGCTGATAGAAAAATGTATTCTTCAAAGGGTTAAAGAAATCCTTCCATGTTAATTTGACTTAAGAAAATTTTTATTGATTCCAATAAACTTTATCCAAACAAAGTGTTGTTGATTTAAATAAATTTCCTTGAGTCAAATTAAGATTTTTTTGAGTCAAAGACAAGTTTTTCTTGATTCATAGAAATCTTTTTTCTGACCGTGTGTTTAAAAAATATACATCTCAAAAATAAAATGAAATAAAATAAAAATGAAAGAGAAAGCATAATACAAAAAGGAAAGAGTCGGATGTGATAACCGGAGAAGATACGTCAGCAATGCCTTAGATTCTAATTAAGATTCTTTGAGTCGAAGAAAAGTTTTCCCTGATTCATAGAAATCTTTTTTTTGATCGTGTGTTCAAAAAATATACATCTTCGAAATAAAATGAAATAAAATTAAATAAAATGAAAATGAAAGAGAAAGAATAACATAAAAAGGAAGGAGTCGGTTGTGACAACCGGAGAAGATGCGTCAGCAATGCCTTAGATTCTAATTAAGATTCTTTGAGTCAAAGAAAAGTTTTCCTTGATTCATAGAAATCTTTTTTTTTGATCATGTGTTCAAAAAATATACATCTTGGAAATAAAATTAAATAAAATTAAATAAAATGAAAATGAAAGAGAAAGAATTACATAAAAAGGAAGGAGTCGGATGTGACAACCGGAGAAGATGCGTCAGCAATGCCTCAGGTTCTAATTAAAATTCTTTGAGTCAAAGAAAAGTTTTCCTTGATTCATAGAAGTCCTTTTTCTGACCGTCTGTCTAAAAAATATATATCTCTAAAATAAAATGAAATAAAATGGAAAAAAAAGATTAATGCAAAAAGGAAGGAGTCGGATGTGACAACCGGAGAAGATGCGTCAGCGATGCCTTAGGTTCTAATTAAAATTCTTTGAGTCAAAGAAAAGTTTTCCTTGATTCATAGAAATCCTTTTTTTTGACCGTGTGTCGAAAAAATATATATCTCGAAAATAAAATGAAATAAAATGAAAATGAAAGAGAAAGAATAACACAAAAAGGAAGGAGTCGTATGTGACAACCGGAGAAGATGCGTCAGCGATGCCTTAGGTTCTAATTCGCGGCTCAGATGTATTTAGCAGTCGACAGGAATCTAGTCGGTCGTCCAAGCCCCTGGAGACTTCCGTCCCCTCTCCACACTACTTGGTACGATTTTTTGGTGGTCCACGTGTACGTGGGCGTTTATGTGTGTAAGTGTGTACGTGTCCCTGTGAAATGTGCCTGCGAGGAGGCGAAACGAGCGTAGTTTATTATATACTTGGCGGTGAGGCTTGCCCGGAATAAGTTAACAGGTAAAGCTATACGAGTAAGCCTGATGCGCGATCTGAAGTTCTATAAAGCGCAGAGGAAATCAGAGAACGATATTAAATTTTCTCGCACCTCGTTTGTCACATTACAAATTAAACATTTATATAGCAGTATACACTGAAACCTCTATATATAAAGCCTCAGTTGTCCATTCAGTCTTACACTCGCTCTACAACCATTATATATTGCTTTTATTGCTTTTAGAAGCCAACCATTCACTCCATACTCTTTCAGGACTTCCCGAAGTTTAGGTCCATTCATCTTTTCGAAAGCTTTTTCCAGATCAACATATGCACAGAAAACTCTTTTGTTTTCTCTCAAACTTTTTTGTATGATCTGCCTCAAGTTAAATATCTGATCCGAACATAATCTCCCTTGCATAAATCCATATTGTACTTCCCAGATTCTTTTATTGGTTATTTCCATGGCCTTCCCAATAAGAATTTTGGTAAATATTTTGCCCATGGTACTTAGTAGGCTAATTGCTCTATAATTAGGACAGTCGCCTTTATCACCCTTCCCCTTGTAGATTGGGACAATATCGCCTTTCTCCAATCATTTGGAACTTCACTATTCACAGCACACATATTCATAAATTCGCTCAACCACACAAATAGATATCCGCGACCTCTCTTAAGCATTTCAGCAGTGATACCATCCACATCGGCAGCCTTACCATTCTTTAGTTTCTTGATCACGGATATAATGTCGTCGATATCAATCCTTGTTCCGCTACCTGCAACGAGATTGTTTAACGCATACTTTTCAATGTAAAGATTTTTATGCTCCATAGCTTGACCCGAGGCTTCACCTCCATACAATTTCTTGAAAAAATCTCTCATACAGTCCTTCACTTTGTCCGAACCCCATACCGTTTCACCATCAGCATTTTCAATTCCGTCTACCTCAGTGCTATTACTTTTTTTTTCTAATCTCCTTAACCCATTTCCAAAATAATTTCTTATTACTAGTTTTCGTTATCGTGACCGATTCAAAATGTAACTTTTTCTTAGTTGCATTCCCCGGAAAAAGTAACTATCGTTACTTTTTTAGTTACTTTTTTATTTTAGAAATATATATCCAAATTTAATTTTCACAAAACTTCATTCATAACTTTCGAGTGATAGTTGTTACATTTTTTAATGGAAGTCGCAGGTTAGTTATGACCCACATAATATTTCTAAAACAAGGAATATTTTAGAAAATTTTGAATTTCAGTGTGGAAGAAAAATTTCAACTTTCCTATTTTGGGCTATAAATATCTTTGCGTTGAAAAGTAATTATTTCCTTCCAAAAGTGTTTCTTTAGATTTATCTAGTTACGTCTTCCACTCCTAGAATATTTACAATATTCTAAGACCAACAGAAAATGTTTTAAAAGACGTTAAATTTTCAACGAAAAAGGATAAATTTTCAACCAAAAAAGACATATTTTCAACAAAATGTATGAATTTTCAAATAAAAAAGAGAAATATCCAACCAAATAGTTGAATCTTTAACTAAACAATAAAAATTAAAACCAAAAATGTAATGATTGAATTTTCATTGAAAAAAATGAATGTTTAACCAAAAAAAATTTTTTAAAATAGTTGATTTTTCAACGAAAGAGATGAATTTTCAACTAAAATAATGAATCTTCAACCAAAAAAACAAAAACATTTTTAACAAAGTAGTTCAACTTTCAACCAAAAAAGTTGATTTCTCAATGAAAGAGGTAATAGTTGAAATTTCAACCAAAAAAGATTTTCATTTCAAATCAAAAACAGTTGATTCAAACAAAAAAGACGAATTTTCAACAAAATAGGTAAATTTGAAATCAAAGAGATGAATTTCCAACGAAGAAGATAATTTTTCAATAAAAAAGGACGAATTTACAACAATATACATGATTTTTTTTTCAATTGAAAAAAATAATTTTGAACGAAAAAAGATGAATTCTTAACAAAAAATGTAATACTTGATACTTTAACAAAAAAATATTCTTATTTTAAATCAAAAACAGTTAAATTCAACCAAAAAACAATTTTTCAACAAAATAGTTGAACTTGCATTCAAGGCAGAAAAAAAATCAACCAGATTGTTGAATTTTCAAGCCAAAAAGGCGAATTTCCAACGAAAAAGTTGATTTTCAACCAAATAATAAACGTTCTATCCAAAAAGTTCCATTCTCGATAAAAAATTTTATATTTTAAATTTCAACCAAAAAAGACGAATCTTTAACAAAATAGTTGAATTTGAAACCAAAGAGATAAATTTTCAACCAAGAACTTAATTTTTTGCCACAAAAAAGACGAATTTCTAATAAAATACATGAATTTTCAACTAAAAAAGATCAATCTCCAACTAAAAATGGTCTAGTTAAATTTTTAATTAAAAAAATTAATCTTTAAGGGATAAAGATGAATCCTCAATGAAAAATGTAACAGTTGATATTTAAACCAAAAAACAGTTTAATTTTTAATCAAAAACAGTTATATTCAATCAAAAAAAGAATTTTCATCAAAATAGTTTAATTTTCAGTCGAAAGAGAAATAAAATCAACCAGATTGTTAAGTTTTCAAGCCAAAAAGGCGAGTTTAATAAAAAAAGTTCATTTTCAACCAAATAATAAAATCATTATCCAAAAAGATAAATTCTCAATGAAAAATGTAATAGATTGAATTTCAAGCGAGAAAGACGAATTTTCAACAAGATTGTTTATTTTAAGCCAAACAGATGAATTTCAAACAAAATACATGAATTTTCAGTTACAAAAGATCAGTTTTCAACAAAATAGTGCAATTTGAAACCAAAGAGATGAATTTTCAACCAAGAAGATGAACTTCTTACCAAAAACAGACGAATTTTAAACAAAATATATGAATTTTCAACTAAAAAAGATCAATTTTCAACCAAAAATGTCATAGTTAAATTTTAAATTGAAAAAATTAATTTTCAAAGAAAAAATATGAATCATCAACTAAAAGTTTAATAGTTCATATATTTTAACAAAAAAAAATTAATTTTGAATCAAAAACAGTTCAATTCAGCCAAAAAACTAATTCTCAACAAAACAGTTGAGTTTTTAACCGAATGAAATGATTTTCTTCCAAAATCGTTCAATTTCGAACAAAATAATTAAATTTTAACCAAATAATAAAATGTTTAACTAAAAAAGATAAATTTTCCACTAAAATAATAAGTAGAATAACTGAAATAATTGAATTTTCGGTTGAAAAAATTCATTATCAACCAAAGAGAAATGAATATTTAACTTTGAAATTATTTTGTCATTTCTTTTCAAGTGGTTTTATACATTTTAGAAAATTTTGAATTCCAGGGTGGGACATAAATGTCAATTTTCCTATATTGGGCTGTGAATTTCTATGGCTTCCTGCCGCCACAATTTGAATAGTGAAAATGAAAAAATAGTTGGAAAAGCAATAAAAATGATTGATTGTCGTAAAAAAGACTTGTGGACTAAATTTCGGAAGTAACTAAAAAAGTGACGGTTTTTATAGTTACTGTTACTGAAAAAAATGTAACTAGTTACCTATTCTTTACTTACAAAAGTAATTTTGTTACCATTATCGTTACAAAAAAAAGTAACTAGTTACAGTAATTAGTTAAAAGGAACTAGTTGCTTCCCATCCCTGATCTTTTCGTATATTGAATTAGTCATTAATACCTCAATTAAAAGAAATCTTAATAGTATTCATAAGCAACCCTGTTCATGTTAAGAGTAAAAGTAATAATCAGAACAAAAACAATATACAGGATTACAATAGAATCCTTACGGCTGTTCTACCTTATTTTGGAAAAATCTCAAGTATCTTGAAATCAATGTTAGGAAAATTGGGCTCACATACGATGTATAGAGTTCCTTTCAAAAGTAATTTGATTCTGAAATTGGGTAAAGACAAATATGAGAAACTTGATAAACAATGTGTGACTTACAAATTTGAATGTAGACAGTGTGATGCTGTTTATATAGGGCAAACAAGAAGGTATTTTAGAACAAGAAAAGAGGAACATAAAGATAATTTTCATAGAAGTGCAAGATATTATTCAGTCCTTATAAAACGTAGACTTACACATGGGCATGATTTTAATTGGGATGATGTTAAAATTTTTTATAATGAGAGAAATCAAAAAAAGAGACATTAGTTTTGTGTCAGAATTTCTAATATGTGTAAATCAATTTCCAATTAAAGAATAAAATAATTTGACTTTGGTTTTATTCATCATAGTTCGCCTATGTCAAAAATCAATTTCAATCAAAGAATGAAATGTGTACGAAAATTTCTATCAATTATCTCTGCTTTATTTTCAGGTAATAATAATTTTTTAATCTAAGAATTTTTCATTTTTGTACCTGTTGTTTTCCTACTAATTACTCCTGATGAGGAAGTCTAAATTGGATTCGAATCATGTTGGTCCCTAGTAGTATAAAAAAGACGGAGAAAGGAAAGAGTGTGAGGTTGGTTTTGGTTGACTCGTTCTTTTTTCTCCCTCTTTTTTCTTTTTGTTTGTACATTTATTATACATTTGTCTCTAATAAGCAGAAAAAGCGGGTAATCTCAAAGTCTATTTTTGATTTGTGAACTTTTTGGGTGTACTTTTTTAGTACACACAAAATTTTTCATAAAAAAGTAGATTTTAGTTTGATCTTTAAGAAATCTCTTTTTAAATTAAAAGCTTTGTTAGCTTCTTTCATCATAACTAGCATTTTCATGAACTCTCTCTTTTTTTATTTCTTTCATGATACAAAATTTTAACATCATCCCAACTGAAATCATACCCATTTGTAAGTGTATGTTTTGTAAGGACCAAATAATATCTTGCACTTCTATGAAAATTATTTTTATGTTCCTCTTTTTTTATGTCCCTTGTTTGCCGTATATAGCATCATATTGTCTACATTTAAATTTGTAAATCACACATTGTTTATCAAGTTTCTTATATTTGTCTTTACCCAATTTTACAATCAAATTGCTTTTGAAAGTATGTATCTATGTATGTATCTATATATCGTATGTATAATAAGCCCAATTTTCCTAACATTGATTTTAAGATAATTGAGATTTTTCCAAAATATGGTAGGACAACCGTATTGAATCTATTGCAATCCTGTATATTGTTTTGTTTTGATTATTACTTTTACCCTTAATCTGAACAATTCTGTTATGCATATGCTTGTCAATAAAGGTAATCGGATAATAGTTGAGAAAAAGAATCTGTTTGCATAATTCAATATTCTTTTCCTGGAATTTTGGATGAGATAATTTAAGAGCTCTATCAATCAAATTCTTTACAACTCTCATTTTGTTTTGAATGGAATCATTAGAATTAAAATTGAGTGTCCTTCCTGAACAAATACTTTTTCTGTGTCAATCAGTACTAATATGATTATCATCACTTTTTATAAAGCTCAAAGCAAGAAAATTCAATCTACCTTCTGTTTCAATTTCAACAGTAAACTGTAATCTTGGATGTATACTATTGAATACATTAAGTAGGGTATCTGCATTTTGTGCATGTAAAGAAAGTACAGAATCATCAACGTATCTTGTATAAAAGTCCAATTCAAAATTAATTCTGTTAAAAACATCATTTTCCAAATCTTCCATCACAATTTCGGCAATAATTGGGGACAAGACTGAGCCTATTGGAGTTTCAAATTTTTGTTTATAAAAAGTACCATTGAATTTAAAATAAATAGAATTGAAAGCATATTCAACAGCATCAACAAATTGTTTTTTCGAAATCTTAGTATAAAGTCTGATCATATCCCATCTATTTTCAATGGCAAGTTTAACTCTCTCATATGGTATGTTAGAAAACATGTCTATTACGTCAAAGGAGACAAAAATGTGATTGATTGGTATTATAGCATTCTTAATTAATTTTAGAAAGGCCGCACTGTCTTTAATTGATCTTACCGCAAGAGTAACTGATTCTTTTATAATTTTGCTAAGAAGTTCTTCTAATTTTCTCGTGGGTGAACCTATTGCCAAAGAAAGATTCGTATGAATTGTGTCAATATCGCACTTTTCAATATTGTTTCCCAAACATTTTTGAAGCCTCAATCTCTCTAGAATTTTGAATGTACCTTTTTAAATTATTTTTTTAGGATCATTTGGAATAACTGCAAAACTATTTTCATTATTAAAAATATGCATCATTTTTTTATTAAAAACATCTTTTAATATTGCAACCGTAATATTCCCTTTATCAGCCTCAGTAATCAGTAATTCAGGATGACATTTAAAAAAAAATTGTTAAAAAAAATCCTTCGTTTAATTCTTTTTCTAGTAATCTTTTTGGAAACCCATTAATCAAAAAATCATTCGATAAACCCCTAAATTTTGCTCTCAATTCTTGTACTTTATTTTCTGGTAATTTTGAAATATTAGCTACAATATTCTTGATGATTCTAAGGAACTGAATATACTTTCTTCACTATTTTTGTTACTAAAGCCTTCACCCAACCTTAAAATATTGATTACCTTTCATGGAATATCTACGTCCAAAATATTTGAAAATCATGGGTCAGATTGGGCTTGAAAAAGAGCCAAGTGAATATTCAGAGTCAATTTTTGTATATCACCTTGGATATTGAGAATTTTTTCAAATTTCCGTTCATGTTTTTTATTATTTTTAAAGGCTTTTTTATTTAATTCAGTTTCTCTTGCAAGGCATTCTTGGATGATGTAAAGCGGTACATTTTTATTCAAATTATCAAGAGTCTTCTTAACATTCTCACTTAGATTGTGTATTTGTGCATGGCAATCTTTTATAATCAAATTCAAGATAGATTTTCTAAATTTATTAGTAGTCTCATTAAAGGATTCTTAGTTTCTTATGTTATTAAAATCAAAGCAAACTCTCTTCTTAATGTCAAAAATATTTTTTGGAAAGACCCCATGAATCTTGCACTTTATCAAGAAATCTCTCTCTAATGCAGCTAATTTCAATTTATACTACATAATTGAATAAAATTCTTTGATATCTTTCACCGGCCGTCCAATGACATCCATCCCATAACCCCAATTTGTATCAATTTCATTGAAGTGCATGGCAACCTTTTTAACCAAATGCAAGATAGATTTCTTAAATTTATTGGTATTCTCATTGAAGGTTTCTTTGTTATCTTTTTTTTTTTAAATTAAAACATTTTTTCTTCTTAACATGAAATATCTTTTTTGTAAAAACCCATGAATCTTGCATTCTATCAATAAGTCCCTCTGTAATGCATGCAATCTCAATTTTTATTAATTGAATAAATTCTTTAATACTTTTCACCAGAAAATCGAAAAGAATTTTCAACGTGAAAAATCTTTTTCTTATAAATTCAAATTTATATTTAAAAAGTGGATTACTATCTCTATATTTTAAAAAGAAAAAGAAAATTAACAAAATTTTAATTTTTTAATAAATAATTGAAATGTTTGATGATTTAAGAAAAAAAAAAGGTAGATGCAGTCTTTCATATAGAAAAGTATGAAAGGAATTCCTTTGAAATACGTTCTTTTTTTTAGTTTAAAGTATTTTTTACACTGCTTTTTTATTTAAAAAACTAATTTTTGACTGACTAGCATAATATGCGTGCGCTATAGCGCGCGTGTAACATTGCTTTAAACGTGAATTCCAAATACACTTTTTTCAATTTTTTTTTTAATGGGTTGAAATGTTTATTTATTAAATTTTCATATAAAATTATCTAAATATAACATTTTTCATACAAAATTTGCTTTATTCTTGAATTTTCAACAGTTAATTCATTATAAAGAAAACGATTATAGGATAATCAGCACTGAAATTAAAATAGAAAATTACTGAAGAAATTAACCTAAAAATTAATATGTGTCTTGGTTGAAAATTCAACTCTGGTTGAAAATTCGTCTTTTTGGGTTGAAAATTCAACTATTATTGTAGAAAATTAATATTTTTGGTCAATGTTCAATTATCAATTGTTTTGCAGGAAATTCGTTTCTTTGGCTTGAAAATACAACAATTAGGTTGAAATTTTTTTTTTCTTGACTGAAAAATCCATCCTGGTTGAATATTAATCTGTTTTTGTTGACGATTCAACTATTTTCTTAAAAATTCGTCTTTTTTCGTTGAATTCCACTGCTTTTTAATAAAAATTATTCTTTTAAAAATTCGTCTATTTGGTTTAAAAATTCATCTCTTCTGGTAGAAATTTCATTTTTTTGGTAAAAAATACAACTATTTGGTTGAAAATTAACCTGTTTTAGTTTAGGATTCAACTATTCTGTTCAATATTTATCATTTTAGTTGAAAGTTCATGTCTTTGTTTGCAAATTTAAATATATTGTTGAAAACTCAAGTAATTTGTTGAAAATTCGTCTTTTTTGGTAGAAAATTAACTCTTTTAGCTGAAAATTCAATATATTGTTGAAAATCTATTTTGCTTTGTTGAAAACCTGTCTTTTTTTGTTTAATTCAACTGTTTTTTATTAAAAATAAAATCTGCTTTGGTTGAAATATCAACTATTACATTTTGTGTTGAGAATTCATCTTTTCGATTGAAAATGCATGTATTTTGTTAAAAATTTGTATTTTGGAACAAAATTTATACTCTTGGCTGAAATTTTAACTATTTGGTTCAAAATTTATGTGTTTGGTTGAAAATTCAACTATTTTTGTACAAAATTAATCTTTTTTAGTTAAAAATGCAACTGTTTAGTAGAAAATTGAACAGTTTGGTTGAATTATTTTTTCTTTCTTGACTCAATCTTCTTTCTTGGCCAAAAATTTAACACTCTTGTTAGAAATTCGTCTATTTGGTTTGAAAATTCATCTTTTATGGTAAAATTTTTATTTTTTTTCTGATAAAAATACAACTGTTTGGTGTAAAATTAATCTGTTTTGGTTGTGAATTCAAATATTTTGTTGAGGACTCGTCTTTTTTAGTTAAATTTATCTGTTTTTTATTTAAATTAAAATCTGGTTTGGTTGGAATATCAACTATTATATTTTAAGTTGAAAAATCTTTCTT
>JAUMHM010000071.1:21351178-21361950 GCA_032362435.1 Melikaiella ostensackeni | reverse complement strand
TTCACTTTTCATCGTTTTTTATTTTATTTATCGTTTCACTTCATCTTTAGAAGACCGTCAATTATTTCATGGTATATTTACGTCCCATTTTAACCGTTAAACTGCGCATCCTACGCGTTGAAGTAGAATCGCTTATCATTGAAAAGATTTTTTGTTAAACTATTCGCACATTAACCGTTAACGGATCATTTTGTTGAAAATTCAACTGTTTTGTCGAACATTGATCTTTTGAGTCAGGAAATTCGCCCTTTTGCATTGAGAATTCATCTTTTATGGCTGGAAGTTTATCCATTTTAATTAAAAAATCTACTATCATATTTTTGGTCCAGAATTCATCTCTTCTGGTTAAAAATTATATTACATATTTGACCGAAAATTTAATTATTTTGTCGAAAATTCAACTATTTTCTTAAAAAGTCATATTTTTTTAAAGTTAATTCTTTTTATTTGAAAAGTCTATTATTATATTCTGGGTTTAGGATTCATCACTTTTGGATAAATATTCTACTGTTTGGTGGAAAATTTTATAATTTTGTTGACAATTCAACTATTTTGTTAAAAAGTCAACTTTTTTGGTCGAAAATCAAATTTTTTGTTGAACATTCGTCTTTTTGGATAGAAAGTCCCTCCTTTTGGATAGAAAATCCCTCCTTTTGGGTTGAAAATTCATCTTTTAATGGAAAAGTAATCTTTTTTGTTGAAAATTCAACTTTTTTGTTGAAAATTTGTATCTTTTGATTGATAAATCAACTACTTGGTTTTAAATGCAACTCTTTGGTTGAAAATAAATCTTTTTGGTTGAAAGTTCAACTATGTGGTTGAAAATTCATAGATTCTGTTGAAAATTTGTCTTTTTTGAAGAAAATTAATCTTTTTGATTGAAAACTCAACTATTTGAATAATAATTCATCTGTTTTGGTTGAGGATTCAACTATTTTGTTGAAAATGCGTCTTTTTTGGTGGCAAAAAATGTATATATTTTAAAATCGTTTTTCCTTGTATTAAATTTGTACGATCTTCAAACTTGAGAAAATAATTTGTACAAAATTAATTTTCAAAAATAGTGACTCAAGGCTCCTTTTAGGGGTAGTTTTGCACCCCATCAGTTATAACTTTTTTCTATTCAACCGATTTTGATAAAAATTGATATGCAAGAAGTTTTGTGTGTTCTAATGCCATATTTAATTTCAAAAATCCAAAAATAAAAGAGGTGAACATTTTGTTCTCATTTACTATTTTATATTTACGTAATTTATTTAACACAAATATGCATGTTAACAAAATAAAATCTCTGAGTCGCATCAAAAAAGGTTTTGGAGATGATTATGGCTTCGGAGATAAAGAAATGCATACATTTTCTAATGTTATAAACAACGCGATAGTGTTAAACATTTTTCTTGTAACATTTTTTTTCAACACCAGTTGAAAATGAATGGTGTCGAAAAAATTACCGTGATGTCGAAGAGGTCCCTTTGAGTAGAATGACACGCATATTTAAAATTCAAAATTTAAACAATTTTATAATTGGAAAAAATTTTATCTTACTTCAATAAGAATCTTACATTTTTAAATGTCGCACAAATTTCAGATTTAGTATGTTACCACCTATTTGTCAATTTTCAACAACTACCTTAAATTTTTATAAAGGAAGGAACGTTTAAAAACTTATGCAAAATTGGAATTTTTTAAATAAAGTTCCAGACTTTGCTAAGAGTAAAACGAAAAAACTACTTTAAACGGTTTGACAGTTTCATTGATTCTAATTTTGAACGCTTCTTAAGTTAAAGCCTTCTAAATTCTAAAGAATTTTTGTTTGGACACTTTGATCCTTCTATATTTGAAAGTAACTACAGAATTCTTATTGATAATATGATGTAAAAGATAGAAGACTTAAAAAAATTTTGTAGTTGAGGGCAAACTTTTAAAATTATTTCATTTTGTAAAATGAATCTAAAATGTGTAGCACTCAGTTCTTAAAAATATGCTAATTAAACTTATTTTTGAAAATCATAAAAATTAAAAATTGTTTGAGAAGAAAGCTGTTCAAGAAAGGATTATTCTTATGTGACAGAGTTTATGTTTGAAACTTATTTCGAAAAATTTTAATTAAATTAAATAAAGTTTTATTGCATCCAAGAACAATTTTAAACATTCAGATAATAAATTTTGAGCACCTCAATTTGAACGATTGGAAAACTTTCCTGGGAATCCTACTATAATTAGCTATGGTTGCTATTTAATTATATTCTGTAATTGGACAGACGAAAACTACTGTCTTCAAATAGATATTAATGATTAAAAATATTTAATTATGTGAAAGATAATGATCTATCGGATTTCATTTTTATTCAAAAACATTTCACTGAAGGTTGGCGAAAATTAAAAAATGAGAATAAAATTCTGAAAGGAAATTAATTATTGTGTAAATAATTAGGAGAAATTTTGTGCTAATCTGTCGTTACGCTCATCAATATTTTTTCGTTTTTATTTCCCCTTTGATTTACCTCAGCAGAGTCGATTTATTTATACAGTGATTGATCGTGGCAAAAAGATAAACTTTAGGCTAATCATTATAATTATTTGAAATCATAACCAAAAATATGACAGTTACATTGTGTAAAGTCACTTGAGATTTGCGAATCAGCAACTTCACGTTAAATGAATTTTCATTTTTTATTAATTTTAATAACGTTCGACAGTTACTGAAAAAAAAATTTTTTTCCCTAAGTCAGTGAATACTTGTTTGTTCGATAAGCACAATCGCAGAAGGCTGAATAAAAATCCCGAGAAGGCATTTATAAACTTTTGCAAAACTTTAAATTATATTTCAAGGACTATTATCATTGTAACGGTCATTTTTATACTTTGTACGCGGACGATTTATTTTTTTGAAGTACTATTTATTTGAGAAGCAAATGCGCACAATATTTTAGCTTAGTTTCCCACATTTATTACTACTTAAATGTTGACACTCAATATTCTTGAAACGTGTGCAAGTTTGCGTCGAAATCAAAACTTCTTCGGTTTTTTCTGTAATTGAACCTTTCGTGATCAAGAGGGGATACGCGTGGATTCAGCCTGAGAAGTATTGTCCTGAAAGTGAATTTTAAAATCGCTCGAATTTTAATTTTAAGGACTGCTACTTGTTGAGAATTTCAAGGCGCATCTTTTTTTCTTTTTGCAAAAATTTGTAGGTTTTGTAGTTTTTGAAGTAATTGGTATGAAGTCGATTTTTCGAATACAAACAATTTAAATCTTTTTTTTACTTCAACTCGCGCTATCTTAGCAACTTAGCAAATTTTCAGAATTTTTCGATTTTATTGAAACTAAATTACGCGCTTAAGTCCTCTGAAACTATTTGAGAAAGAAAAACGTAAATAATCTAATAAACAAAAAAGTTATACATTTTTATTGTCCAATTCAATCTTCCAGTCTTCTTCATGATGTCCTAAATATTTATTCAGCTTTTCACGATATACCAATTGTACTTCTGGTTTCTGCAAATTCTTTATTATAACTCGCGCCTGCTTCAACTTACACTCATCTCGCGTTATTTGGCCAGCCTCGGGTTTGGTCGGCCAAGTAGCGGACGCTTTTAGAATCTAGTTTCAACCGGAATTAAAGCAACGAGTAAGTAAACACTCAGGACTGTATATATAGTCTCTGAACCCGGCACACGTACAAAAGTATATGTCCGGAGAGTCGCAATGGAAGCAACTTCTGATACGGCACTGACTGTCAGAGCGGTGTCAAGGGACGCTCAGGGGCGAGACAGAAACATTCAAGCGTGAACAACAGTGAAACCGACCAAAGATAGGGCGGACAAGTAAGTCGAAATGCAAGCCCTCTCAGTCTCTCATACGCTACAACAAAGTCAATTATACTGTGGCTTTTGCCTCTGCACCAAATATACACGTGGATCATTTAATGTCTGAACCAAGTATTTGTGATAAACAAGCTTTTTTCTAAGCATAAGCTAATCAATTTATCCCCATTACCGTTCGTTTTTGGGTCTCCGAAGTGACCCAGTACCCTGTCGGTACCTTCACCTTGCACACCAACCCAGCCATTCATATTTCCAAGCAGAATGATTCTTTCCCCAGGATCGCAAGTACCTATAATACCATTCAACGGGTCCCAGAATGTATCTTTTACATCACTACTGTCACCATCAACTGGAGCGTAGCATGCTGTATCAAAATAGCCTTTTGATTCCCACTTTCATTCTAACCCATAATAATATAGGAGATATACATTCATACTTTTTAACATGCTGTTTTGCTGTCTAATAATCAGACCGACTCCCTGCTTAAGTGGCTACCATGTTATTCACTGTTTACTCCTGATATTAAATTTTCTCGCACCTCGTTTGTCACATTACAAATTAAACATTTATACGGCAATATATGTATATAATAGAGCATATATCTCATCACGATCAGTTATGCACCATAAGTGGCGTAATTGCAGGTAAAGCTATACGAGTAAGCCTGATGCGCGTTATCGTCACCGTTACGACACGAAAAAAGTAATTAGTTATAGTTATCGTTACCGATTCAGAATGTAACTTTTTTTTAGTTACTTTTCCAAAAAAAGGAACTACTATATTGTTACTTTTGTATTTTAGAAATATACATATCCAGATTTAATTTTTGCACAACTTCATTATCATATCTGTCGAGTGACAGTTGTTATACTCTTTATTGAAAGTCGTAGGTTAGTCATGACCGACATAATATTTCTGAAACAAGGAATGGTTTAGAAAATTTTAAATTTCATGGTGGGAGAAAAGTTTCAATTTTCCTATTTTGGGCTATAAATCTCTATGCCCAAGGAAAGTAATTTTTTCAATTCTAAAAGTGTTTCTTTAAATTTACGTAGTTACGACTTCCACTTCTGCAAGATTTACAACATCCTAAGACCTCGAAAAAATTGTTTTAGAAGACGTTGAATTTTCAACAAAATACATGCATTTTCAACTAAAAAAGATAGATTTTCAACTAAAAATGATCAATTTCCAAACGAAAAATTGATGGTTAAATTTTCAAGTGAAAAAATTAATTTTCAAGAAGAATGTAATAGTTGATATTTCATCCAGGAAAGATTTATATTTTAAATAAAAAACAGTTGAATTCAACCAAATAACGAATTTTTAACAAAAGACTTTAATTTTCAGTCAAGAGGAAGAAAAATTAACCAGATTGTTGAAATTTCAAGCCAAGAAGGCGAATTTTCTACTAAAATAGTTCAATTTTCAATCCGAAAAGACGAACTTTCAACAAATCAATTAAATTTTCAACCGAATAGAATGATTCTCTATCGAAATTGCTGAATTTTGAACAAAAAAATTAAATTTTTAATCAAATAATACAATTTTCATCCAAAAAGATGAATTCTTAATGGAAAATGTAATAGCTGATATTTTAACTTCAAATTTTTTAAATTATTTTTAATTTAATTTAATTTTTTAATTAATTTTAATTTTAAAAAACATTTTAATTTTAAATCAAAAACAGTAGGACTCAACCAAAAATGACGAATTTTCCGCGAAAGAGTTCAATTTTGAATCAAAGAGATGGACTTTCAACCATGAGGAATAATTTTTTACCAAAAAAGGCGAATTTTTCATATTTTTCGAATTTTTCATTAACAAAGATCAAATTTCAATAAAAAAAAACTAATTTTCAGTTAAAAAATGTAATATTTGTTATGAACTTTTTGAATTCAAATAAATTGAAATTAATCCACTTGAATTGATCGAACAGAGTCAATAGAGTTTAATTGAAGTCAAAGTTGAATTCACTCGAATTCATTAGGGGTCGACCATAAACTACACGTTCTTTTTTTTGTAAGAAGTTAATTTTTTTTCATTGAAAACTTAAATATTTTGTTGAAAACGCTACAATTTTGTTAAAAAGTCATCTTTTTGATCGAAAATTCAACTACTTGGTTGAAAGTTAAACTATTTTGTTAAAAATTCATTTTTTTTATTGAAAACTCATCTGTTTGGTCTAAAATTTAACTATTGTGTTGAAAATTTGTTTCATTTTTGGTTGAAAATTAATTTTATTAATCAAAAATTTAACTACTCCATTTTTAGTTGAAAATTTATCTTTTATAGTTGAAACTTCTTCTATTTCGTTGAAAATTTAGCTGTTTTGTTGAAAATTTGTTTTTTTTTTTTGGCTGAGATTAATTTTTTTAACTGAAAATGTTCCTATCTCATTTTTGTTTGCAAATTAATATTTTAAATTAGAAATTGACCTTTTCTAATTGAAAATTCATCTATTTGATTGAAAATTCATGTATTTTGTTGAAAATTCGTCTTTTTTGGTTGATTTCAACTATTTCTGATTTCAAGTTCAAATATTGTTTGGTTGAAATATGAACTATTACATGTTTCGTTGAGACTTCATTCTTTTTGGTTGAAAAATGAACTACATACTTGATTCAAAGTTGAACTACTTTGTAAACAATCAATTTTTTTTTATTTGGTAAAATGTTCATCACTTTGGTTGAAAATTCTACTGTTTGATTTGAGAATATTCGTCTTTTTGGCTTGAAAATTCAACAATTCGAAAATGAACTTTTGTGTTCAAAATCAATGTATTTTGTTTAAAACTCGCCTTTTAGGTAGAACATTAATCTGCTTGGCAGAAAATTCATTTTTTGGTAGAAAATTTAACTATTTGGTTAAAACTAACAATGTTTCGTTGAGAATTCATCATTTTTGGTTCAAAAAAGGACTACTTGATTTCAGGTTGAACTACTTTGTAATAAATTAATTTTTTTGGTTGAAGATTCATCTGTTTGGCTGAAAATTTAACTATTGTATTGAAAATTCGTTTCATTTTTGGTTGAAAATTAATTTTTTTTAATCGAAAATTTAACTATTCCATTTTTAGTTGAAATTTTACCTTTTTCAATTGAAACATCTTCTCTTTAGTTGAAAATTTAACTATTTTGTTGAAACTTCGTTTTTTTCTGGTTGAGAATTAATTTTTTTAACTGAAAATGTAACTATCCGATTTTTGTTTGAAAATTAATGTTTCTTATTGAAAATTGATCTTTTCTAATTGAAAATTTTTCTGTTTGGTTGAAATTTAATATATTCTGTTCAACATTCGTCTTTTTGGGTTGGAAACTAAACTACTTGGTTTAAAGTTGTACTTCTTTGTAAAAAATTCATTTTTTTCTGGTCGGCGATTCGTCACTTTAGTTGAAAATTCAACTATTTAAGTGCACAATATTCGTCTTTTTAACTTGAAAATTCAACAATTTGAAAATAAACTTTTGTGTTGAAAAGTAATTTATTATGTTGAAAATTCGCCTTTTTTGGTTGTACATTAATCTTCTTGGCAGAAAATTCATTTTTTGGTAAAAAAAATTAACTATTTGGTTAAAACTAACCATGTTTCGTTGAGAATTCGTCTTTTTTTGATTGAAAAAAAAATTACTTGATTTCAGGTTGAACTACTTTGTAAAAAATTCATTTTTTTGGTTGAAGATTCATAGCTTTTTTCGTTGAAAAATCTTCTCTTTGCCTAAAAATTAAAATTTTTTTTTTGAGATTTCTTTTTTTGGTTGAGAATAAATTTTTTCAACTGAAAATGTAACTATTCCATTTTTGTTTCAAAATTAATGTTTCTAATTGAAAATTGAACATTTTTTTTTTGAAAATCCATCTATTTGGTCGAATTCAACTACTTTTTGATTTGAAATTCAAATCTTCTTTGGTTGAAATATAAACTATTACATGTTTCGTTAAGAATTCATCTTCTTTTGTTGAAAAGTCAAGTTCTTGGTTTAAAGTTGAACTACTTTGTGAACAATTAATTTTTCTTTCTTAAAGATTTGTCACTTTAGTTGAAAATTCAACTATTTAATTGAAGAATATTCGTCTTTTTGGCTTGAAAATTCAACAACTTGAAAATAAACTTTTGTGTTGAAAATTAATTTATTGTGTTGAAAATTTCGCCTTTTTTGGTTGTACGTTGATCTTCTTGGCAGAAAATTTATTTTTTGGTAGAAAATTTAACTATATGGTTAAAACAAACAATGTTTCGTTGAGAATTCGTCTTTTTTTGGTTGAAAAAAAGATTACTTGATTTCAGGTTGAATTACTTTGTAAAAAATTCATTTTTTTGGTTGAAGATTCATAGTTTTTTTCTTTGAAAGTTCTTCTCTTTGCTTGAAAATTCAAATATTTTGTTGATATTCCTTTTTTTTTGGTTGAGAATTAATTTTTTTAACTGTAAATTTAACTATCCCATTTTTGTTTCAAAATTAATGTTTCTCATTGAAAATTGAACTTTTGTTTTTAAAAATCTATCTATTTGGTCGAATTCAACTACTTTTTGATTTCAAATTCAAATTTTTTTTGGTTGAAATATGAACTATTACATGTTTCGTTGAGAATTAATCTCCTTTTGTTGAAAAGTCAACTTCTTGGTTAAAGTTGAACTGCTTTGTAAACAATTAATTATTTTTTTTAAAGATTCGTCACTTTAGTTGAAAATTAAACTATTTGATTCAAGAATATTCGTCTTTTTGGCTTGAAAATTCAACAATTTGAAAATAAACTTTTTTGTTGAAAATTGATGTATTATATTGAAAATTCGCCTTTTTTGGTAGGACAATAATCTTCTTGGCTGAAACTTCATTTTTTTGGTAGAAAATTAAACTATTTTTTTGAACTAACAATGTTTCGTTCAGAATTCACCTTTTTTGGTTGAAAAAATTATTACATTTTTTTTATTCATTTTTTATTGAAACATTCGTCATTTTAGGTAAAAATTCATCAATTTGACAGAAAATGAAACTGTTTGGTTGAAAATTAACTTTTTCTTTTAAATTCATCTATTTTGTTAGAAAATTCAACTATTTGGTTAAAAATTCATCTTTCTTGGTTGGAAGTTTAACTACTCTATTAAAATTTGTGTTTTTTTAGGATTCACCTCTTTATTCGAAAATTTAACTATTTTGTTGAAAAAGAGTTGTTATTTTGTGAAAAAATATTTTTTTCATCTGAGAATTTAACTATTCTATTTTTGGCTGAAAATGTATCATTTATAAGTTGAAAATTCAACTATTTGATACAAAATTAATGTGTTTTGTTGAAAATCTGTCTTTTTGGGTAAAAAATTTATCTTGTTTGTAGAAAATTCATCTTTTTGGTTGAGGATTACCATATTTGGTTAAAAAAGTTTCTTTTTTCTTTGAATTCTACTATTTGGCTGAGAATTTATCTTTTTGATTTAAAAGTCGCCTGTTTTCTTAAACATTCAACTTTGTAGCTTGCAAACTAAACTCTTTTGTTGAAAATTCGTCTTTTTGGGTAGAAAATTGATTTTATTTGTTAAAAATTCATCTATTTGGCTGATGATTGAACTAATTTGTTAAAATTTCGTTTTTTTCCGTTGAATTCAGCTGGTTGAAAATTCTTTTTTTTTTTTGTTGGAAAGTAATTTTTTGAATGAAACATTTAACTATTCCATTTTTGGCTGAAAATTTGTCTTTATATATTTAAAATTCAAATAATTGGTTCAAAATTCATGTATTTGTTGAAAATTCGTCTTTTGGTAGAAAATGAATCTTCTTGGTTGAAAATCCATCTTTTTAAGTGCAAAATTCAGCTATTTGTTTCACAGTTCAACTATTTTGTTAAAGGTTTATCTATTTTGTTGAAAATTCAAGTATTTTGTTGAAGTCATCTTTTTTGTTGAAAATTCGACCATTTGGTAGAAAATGCATCTTTTTGGTCGAAAATTCACCTGTTTTGTTGAAAATTCGTCCTTTTGGATTGAAAATTCAACTATTTGGTTGAAAGTGCAACCGTTTTTAGTTGAATTTTAATCTTTCTTCTTTGAAAATTCGACCATTTGGTTGAGAATGCATCTTTTTTGTTCGAAAATTCACCTGTTTTGTTGAAAATTCATCCTTTTGGATTGAAAATTCAACTATTTGGTTAAAAATGCAACCGTTTTTAGCCCCTTACGAACCTGAAATCAATTCACTTTAGAATTTGAGTTTATCTTAATTTACCTAAATCGACTTGAATTCAAGAGAACTGAAATCCATAAAAATTGCAATGAATTCAAGAAAATTCTATAAAATCAAGGATTTAATTTAAAAAAAATAATAAAAATAAATTCTTTTTAGCACATTTAAAAAAATTTTTAATAATAAAATTATATTCAGCTTGATATAGCGCAACTTAAATAAATTCAAGTTTATCAAGAGAGATCAATCAGAATTGGACCAAAAATATCAATAAAATTCAATAAATTTATCAAAACCCTGCTTCCGCCCCCTACTACCAAAAATCCTTTCAAAAACCTCCATTTTCACTTCTAGTATAATTACAAGTCATTTTGCAGTAGACCTCTTCCTTCGCCCACCCCTTCTTATCACATCTCAAAAAAAAACTGGAAGAAACGTCTCAAAGTGAGTTTTTTTTTTCTCAGCTATCACGTCATTTGCACCAGCAGTTTCGTGCGCTGCGCATTGAGCTCGAAACCGTGGATGAGGCGGTGGCTTTGGGGGAGTGGAAAGGGGCGCAGGGGGAGCCATCCTCTTTAGAAGACCCTTAACCCTGCGGGTGACGGTCGGATGGTCGGTCGAACGGACGGACGGACTGTCAGACAAAAGGGTCGGTCGGGGGGAACCAGGATGGTTCGGGGGGCCCAGGGGGACGGAGAAGCAGCCTAGCAGCAGGAAGCTCGCGATGCGTGACTCACCGAACCGACCGAATGGCATGGAACCCGCGGTTC
>JAUMHM010000071.1:21326065-21341543 GCA_032362435.1 Melikaiella ostensackeni | reverse complement strand
GAGATGAATTTTTGACAAAAATAATGAATCTTCAACCAAAACAGATTAATTTTCAAACAAACATTTGCACTCTTAACTAATAATTATGGAACTATATTCTGAAGATTAAGAGATTTTAGGATAGTTTTCGGAGCTCATAAGGATTATTTTTGTTTTTCGAGTATATAAAAATAATATTTTGCCCTAGAAAAGTTAGTTATACTGAAATCTTACGACATTTTCGAAAATTAGGCATATTATTTGTAGATTACGAAAAAATTAATATTAGCGATTTTTGCGAAACTCTGAGAATTACGAATTTTTTAATATGGGTTTAATTAAGACCTGGACATCTTAATTGCTAAAATCTTATTTTAAAGGTAAATTTTGAGTCCGATAAATTTTTTAAAAGCTCAAAAAAAAGTTTAGGATAGTTTGAGAAGCTTTATTATTCATTTCAGTTTTTTGAAGTTTTTAAAAGGAGATTTTGGCCGAAAAAAACTAAAAATATCGAAATATTACAAGATTTTTGAAAATTTGGCATATTATGTAGATTAAAAAAAAAATTTAATATTAGCGATTCTCCAAGACTTTGACAAGTAGGAATTTCTACAACTTTTTTGCCCCACTGAACATCAGGATATTTATCGATCTATTCCAAATTTTACACGCAGGTTATAAGGGACCTCAAATCATAAACGTGTTGTTGAAAGTTTAAAAATGCGAAATTTATGATCAATGACAATCTTAACGACATTAAAATATAAATTTTCAACTAAATAGTTAAATTCTGTTGCAAAATGTTGAATTTTCAAGCCAAAAGGATAAATTTTCTATAAAACAGTTGAATTTTCAAATCCAAAATATGAATTTTCAAGAAAAAAAAAAATTTTGTACAAACTAGTTCAACATTAAACCAAATAGTAGATTTTTCAAACAAAAAAAATGATTATTAATAAAACATATAATCGTTGATATTGCAACAAAAAAAAAAATTTATTTAAAAATCAAAAACAGTTGAATTCAACCATAAAAGTCTAATTAAAAAAAAATTGTTGAATCTGCAACAACAACAGATTAATTATTTATTGACGAAACAGTTGCATTTTTAACCAAAAAAGATGAAACTTCAACAAAGAAGATCAACTTTCTATAAAAAAAGGCAAATTTTCTACCAAATAGATGAATTTTCAACAAGAAAAGATCAATTGTTCAATTAAAAATATTAATTTTCAACTAAAGATAGAAAAGTTACATTATCAGTTAAAAAAACTAATTCTCAACAAAAACAAGAGAAACTTTCGACAAAATATATCAATTTTCAACCAAAAAGATGGAGTTTCAACTAAAATGATGATTCTTTAATAGAAAAAACAAACTTTCAACAAAAAAGCTCAACATTCCACCAAATATACACTCAACTCTGGACTTAGGTCATCTGGAATTAAGTCCTTCCAAGAATTTCCTCAGGCTTACATTCGTTGATGAGGGGGTCCATAGGTAGAGAGAGAGGTGCAGTGAGCGCAGCGGAGTTGAGCAGTTCCGTAGCCACAAAGTGGGCAGTTCGAACACTCGCGTGCATATTTCGCATTTATTTGTAAATACAAGCGGAAAATTCTCTTTTCATTAAATAGTCTTTATTATAAAAAAAGTGCCATCCTTTGTGATAATAAAAGTGTATATTTGTACAAAATACAGTCAATTAATATTATGTATTCCTACTGGAAATGGTTCATACAGCCCTGATTGCTTACATCATAGACATTCTTGGAAGAGCCTCACGGCCATCGTAGGCCATACCCGAGATCGTCGCTAAATGTAGGTTCCAGTGCAACTCAATTTTCAATGACTAGTCTTTGCACGGTTTTATCATTATGGCAAATTTTTGGCTTACAGATTAATTTAGTAGTTTTTCATTTTGAAAAATTGGAAAGCTACATTGAGAATATTAAGTTTTTTATGCTTTTTCGGAATTTTTTAAAACATTTATGATTTCAATTTGAAGTTATTATATATGGTGAAATGGTTCAATTTCAAATACGTATCAATTTAAAATTAGTAATTTTGAATGTTTCATTCCGATATTTTTAATTTTGATATTGTGCCGAAAATTTAAAGCGTTATTTCAGTTAAGTAGAATTGAAATTGAAATTTTCAACTTCAGAGACATCTGATTGAAATTATTCACTACTAAACGTTACCATTTTTTGTGTACAATTTTTCAAGTTTCATCTTGAATCTAAATTTTTTTGTAGATAAATAATAGTAACATATCCAATGAATAATAAAATAAGTCAAATAGCAAATAAAGCACGTTTTTCTAACTTTTTCAGTTTTCAACGTACATGCATACACTTCATGATTGTTTAAACAATTAAAGAATTGTCACAATAAATGCATTGATCAGAAAACTTGTTTAATTTAAAAAATGTCATTATTTTGTTACTTCTTGCAGAAAACGATCTATTTAGACAATAAGAAATTATTTAAAAAGTTAATAAATGTTAGCAAAATATCGAATAGATAATCAAATAGAGAAAAACCACGTTTCTATAGAGTTCTCGGTTTAGAAGATACATTTTAAAATATGAGATTGTTTAAATTATTAAAGAAATATGTTATTTAAGATATATTGTTTCTTTGTACTGATTCTAAAACTCGTCCGATCTAGAAAATGACATCATTTTGCAATTTTTCGATTAAAATTAATTGTTCAAACGATAAAAGATTTTTTAAACAATTAAAACATTATTTTAAAAGGTAATAACAATATATGGCATACTGATTAGTGATGGTCTAAAGAAAAAAAGTGTCAGAAAAAATAAATCAGCTTCAATATATTGCAAAACTCACATTTTATTACTTAGCTGGTTTTTGAGGGTGAATAAATAATAGTTTTTGGAGGGTGAAAACTATGAAGTTATTGTTAACACAAATTCTTTGAAGTGCTCCCAATAAAGAGTTAAACTATTTATTTGACATTAATTCTACATTTTCACATCTTATTTTCGAATTTTCAAGAGTAGCGTTTTTCAGAACGTTAATACAATAGGAAACTTTAATGGCTATGAGGCATGTTTTTTTAGTAACCGATTTTGTTCAACTTTTGAGGGTATCATTTTTATGGGTATCTATGTATCTATGAAATATAATAATTTTCAAACGATAAAATTTTGAAATATTTAAAAATGAAGCCAAATTGAATGTTTCGATATTAAATTATTCTATTTTAAATGCTTTCAATTTCAAGTTGTTCAAATTTGAACGATTTCAGTTTGAAATAATTTAATTTTGAAAGTTGCAAGCTGAAAGCTGTTTACCAAGGAGGCTTTTAAATATACAGCTTAAAAAAGTTTCAAAGCTTTGAATTGAAAAATTGTCATTTAAATAGATTTAAATATTTTAATAATTTTTTCTGTAACTAACATTAAAAGTTGAAAAGGTTGAAGGCTTTTTTTTTGTCCAAGTATTTTAAGTAATGAAAAAACAGAAAAATTTATTAAATGAAGAAGAAAATAAAAGAACCTAAGTGAAACACCACACATATTTATTTCCAAAATATTAGTTTCCAATTATTAATTAATTAAATTCATTACAAACTTAAATTTATTATTATGGAAATGCCGACATGACATTTATTATGACAACATTAACCCGACATACTTGTAAATTGTTATTCTTCGTCTTATGACAGACACGAAGAAATTTTAACAAACAGGAATAAAAAAACAAACGCAACTCTGCGAATCAACTTCACATTGCGGATGGAATGTATGAGCTGCGTGCACTCGTAGATTATTATCATTTTTTAATTATTAATTAATTTACTTAATTACAGATTAAAATTTATTATTATGGAAATATAAACATGACATTTATTATGGAAACGTTAACCTGAAATAAAATGTCATTTTGTCTCTTATGATAAAATCAAACAAATTTCAAAAAACAGGAATAAATAAACAAAAGCATCCCATGCAATCCCAAAAAATTGTTATTTATTTGAAGGAATCTATATTCAGATATCCGCCTGTTTAAAGCTCTTTATTGAAAGTAAATCAAGAGCTAAATTCTGATTTTAATAACAATATTTGTTATACTTTGTAGTCTTAAAATTTCGGCAGCTCTTTCCCTGTCAGAAATTTTTCTTCAGAAATACGTTATTGTTTCTCTAAAATCAAAATCAAGTAGAATCTAGAAAAACTTGGGAAAATTTTGCAATCTTCTTATACTAAATTTCTGAAATTAGGCCAAAATAAGAGAAAGTTTGCCGAATTTTAATGATCTATTTGCGATTTATTTTCGGTAAACGAGTGCTGCTATTGATTTTCTGCATCACATTTGTGAGTGAGCACCTAATTTGCTTACTCTCTATTATCAGTAAGGTGATTTTCAAATTAGCTTTGATCATCATTTTAAAATGTGAATAAACTAATAAATAATGAAAGAAAATGCGCTTAGGTTTCCTATATAGGTGAGTACCCAAGCTTCTCTATTTGAACGATGCACCTTGTTAACGTACATGGTTCTTGGTTTTATGTAATTGCAAGCTTTCGTATTTGAGGTTGCGGTTATATACAAGTAGATGATTTGCGTTTCTATTGACTTTGTTGAATATGGCAAAGTCACATTTCAAGTAGTATACTCAGCTGTATTCGGCAAACACTGGTTTCGTTTGAAACCTACATTTAGTTTGATATAATTTTATAGTTTTTTAGTTTTTTTAGTTTTTTATAGTTTAGTTATAATTTATAATATACAAATTTCAAACAATCATTATAGAAACAAATATTAAACAGTGTACTTCATAAAAATTAAACATTTCATCTTGGGAGGTCTGCTTACTACAAGAATCATACTTTCATGTGACAAATCCATCTTTATTGCTCTCGGATGTTCCGGATAAAAGACTTTAACATAGATACGCATCTGTGGACTTTACTACTACGACTGGGTGCATGTGTAGTTATATTCAAATTTACTCATTTTTCCGGTCTGCGACTGTGTTGGCGAATATTATAATTCATGAATGTGCATACTGCGAATCGCGCGATTCTATTCGGACGGAACGATCCCACGATCGATCCAAGTATTCCTACTGCAGCTGCTGAGACTTTCAGCCCACAAAAAAAGTATTCTGAAGTATTGAATATTTTCAAAAAAGAGATCAATAAACAAACTTACGTTTTCTGGTAGATCTAGCAATAATCTAACCTTTGTTTTTGAAGCCATTTTTGGGTTCATTTTCCACTTAGTTATGTTTCTTTGTTTTTTCTCATGGCACTGAAGGAAAAATATAAGTGATGTGAAATTTAATATGCAAAGGAGGAAGGAGATAAATGCAAGAAAAGAGAAGTGAAAGTAGCGTTTTGAAATGTGTCAGGCATTTGCTTCTGAAAGGTATGCGTTTGAGGAAAAAATGGCCCGCACTTTTAAAAAAAGTGATTCGAACTTGAACATTGTTCCTTGAAGCGCTGAAACTCGACACTTTCGAGTGCGATCGCTTCTCACTGCGCGAATTAGTTTCTCGCCATATAGGAAGGATCCTTCGTGTGAAAAAAGATTCAATGCTGAAATAATAGTTTCATTCGACTTTCAAATGATTACACCTCAATTTTGCACAAATCGCTTTTGTCGACAGCTGAGATTATTCTACAAAAAATATATTTTGGTTTTGTGGCTGATTGGAATGAATGATACTTGCGTGTATTCTGAATCACAATGGCTTTTGAAAAACGGGAATTCAGATTTTTGTTCAGTTTCGTACTTGGCCATAGTGCAAAAATCAGAAGAAATTCAAAAAAAAATGCTGAGCCCAGTTAAAAAAATGTTGAGGCGTCGTAATTTGCGAATTTATCGGTTTCTGTAAACTTGCTCGATAAGCGTTTCTTTTGACTGTTCCGCAGAATCCGTAACATGCCCCTTACCATGTGACGTGGCGAATTCCATTGCACATCAATTCCAGTTCATTTGTAAATAAGTCATATTAATAAAGTTTAATTTATTTCTATATCGTGATGCTGCACTATCGGAGAAAAAAATCAGTTTTTTAATATTGTCCTTCCATGAATATCGATCAAATACTGAATCATTTTTCTGTTGCACAAATGAACTGCTGCAGAAACATGTTTATTAGACTCTGATACTACAACAAAACTCTGGTGCATTGTTTTGTCATTTTTTTTTGTGATGAATAACGTGAGGGTGAAGAGTAACTTGCTCGTTAGACCAATGATGAGCTTGAACGGAATGATCGAAGGAAGCCGCCTGTGATATGGCGATATGATCGGAAGGGGGAGGAAGGAAGGAGTGGAGAAAAGAAAATTGAAAAAAGGAGACATGTAAGAATTAGTTGGTAATGTAATCTATAAGAATTGTCAATAAGAAAACGTGTAACTGTTCTATAAAGACTCTCGAACCCGTAAAAGGGAGAGAGTATAAACAAATAAAGAAGATATGAAACATGGACATTCAGCATTTTGTTTGTCGATTTTACAACGGAAATAGCCCATCAATCAAAAAACAGAAATATCCAAAACAAATAAGGAAGAAATATTAGATTTGTTTCCAGGAGTATGAAATTGTTTTTGATAGCATAAAGTCATTAGAGTGCAATTCAAAAGAAAGTGGCGTTCATCTCAGATAAATTAAGATCATCGATAATCCTCTCGTGCCCATATTCCCTCGATACCTCCATTTCACAAGCATGACTTCCTGGACTTTGGAACGTCGTCTAACGACTGGATTATATGGCGCATCGGTATCAATGGAAACATTACGTTTGTACTGAAGTTTACGATTGTATTCTACCCTATAGAGAAATAAATTTGTACCTGGACGCTAATAAGATTTTCACCCCAAGGAATGCTGCTTCTGAATTGCAAGAACCTTGAGAAACTCGTACGAAAGTGCGTTTGTTCCAATTTACCTTAACGGTGTGGAAAGACATTATAAAGAGATTCTTTGTATTCAGATTGAAACGAGAAATACAACTTGTTATGCTTACAAATTTCATTCATTTGTAATCATTTTCTTCTGCCAATTGGATATACGAATATGTTAAGTTACTTTAGTATATCCGACTAGTATTTTTGAAATAACTGAGGAATTATTGGTTCAGAAAATTTAAGGTTAAATAACCTCAAACGACATCTTCCAAACAATGATTTAGTTTAATAATTTTCAAAACATCGATTACGTTTCGAAAACCAGCTAGTTTTTCTCATCAATTCCCTAGATAAATCATATCAACTGTAATATTTGAAAATTACTGCAATGGAACCAATAATAAAAAGAGATTATAAATATTATTGAATGTATACCTCATAACATTATTCTGTGAGTTTAAGATTCAGTCGATACACCAATGTAGAAAACACAAGAACATGTTATTATCTGAAATTAAAATTCATTGGTCCCTAGTGTGTGAGTTCCATACAAATGTATTACCTGCTAATTTTTTGATTGATGAAAACTATTGTCTAAGCTGTTATATGCAATACAATTTTTTGAAGTTTTGAAAATAAACATTTTAAGCGAAAATGGAGCACACGCCCCGTCTCCATCTTGGAAACTCAGATCACACACACACACTAAGAATACCAGTAAAAGGCAACCATAGTGCGCATACTTGAGTAAGAATACGTATGTAAAGCGAAGTTACATAAAGTTGTTTTTTGATCTCACATAGTTTGTCGGTTCAATTTTTTTAAAATTAGGAAACATTAATATCAATAATGAACTTAGAAATCTCTAATTTATTGGAGTTACAATTTCAACAATTTTATTATAAGAAAAACTATGATGATCTAGATCGGAAATCAAATTAATGCTATTATTTCCTTCTTTTTTAATTAAAACAACATTCCATTGATCCATAGTATTAAGTTTGTCTTTGCCTAATTCAAAAATTTCATTAAGTTTAGTATACTCTAAAAAAGTCTCAATACTATCAGTTTCATTTAGAAGTCTTTTTATATTTTGTGAAATTTGGCCTGAATAAGGAATTAAAATTTTAGGTTTTTTGTCCTGAATAGTTAAATTGTTATTATTATTAAGCAATAAAATTATTGGTATTTCCTGTATGTCAATCTTTTTTTAATATGTTCATCAACAAAATCACTAGGGTAATTAGCCAAAAATTATATTTTTTAAACTAATTTTGAATTGTTAGAATTAAACGAGGCGTCTGCTAGACGAATAGCAGAGTCAACGACATTTTTAACTATTCCAATTTTGTGCTCAATGCCATGATTGGAAAAATAATTTAGATATCTTCCTGAGTGAGTCTGTTTACGAATTAATATCATGCCTCGATAAATCCAAATTCAAAAAACTAATTGAATTATTCACTTCCTCTTCAACTGTGAACTGCACTCTTTATCCCTTGGACCGGGATTCCGGTCCTTCGGACCGGAATTTTTCGTAGTTCTAAAGGAACATTTGTAAATAGTGATATGACGTCAAGAGATACCATAATATAACTAACAGGAATTATAATATTTCAATTTTTTTTTAATATTCTAATAAAATTTTCTCTGTTATAAATATAAGGTGGTAAAGAATCTTCTATAATTTCACTAAAAATCTTTGCCAAAAAGTAAATGGGAGCAGGGTCGGCGTTAGCAAGTTTACCGCCCTGTGCAAACTTTAATTATGTCGCCCTATAATAAGAATAATAATAGTTGTGTATGGTGATTGTCGTAAATTTGGCTTTAGGGTCCAATAAGTGTGTGCCGAAACGTCTGAAACAATTCAATGATGTTTTCAACTTGCTGGGCCCTAAAGCCAAACTGACAACAATAAACATATATAATTTTTATTGAGGGCCAATATAATCTCCCATTTATCATTATTAATAATACTAGTATTCCCTTCATAGCATCAACCAAAATCAATATGATGGTCGGCGAACATTTTGGCGCGATTTTTTGTACACGAAACATACCTGGAACCGTTGGTGGTTTCGTGAAGTCAGAGTCCTATGCATCAAGCACAATGTCAATAGGAATTGACTTTTCGCGGTTCAATTACAGCAAACTCACGTACCAATTCTTTGTAGTCCAAATTTTCACAAAGTTTGTGCTCAATCGAAATCACTGCTGAGTCTACTAAATGCATTTCGCTCATCGTAGACCTTAAGTAGGTTATAACTAATTTTAATTTTGAAAAACTGCATCCGCCAGTAGCCACGGTCATCGGAACAGTAAATAGTATTCTAAGATAATTGCAACGGTGGGGTAGCAGTCGTTTCCGATTTCAAACACGTGCTTAAACACGTTCAAAGGTGTCGTTGATGTCGTTTTATCAACTGAATGTGATAAAACTTGTAGTTCGTCTGATAGCTGTTGAGTATCAATGTCTTTTGAATCTTGGTGACTTAAAATACTTTCAAAATTTTTGCATTTATCCTGTAGAGTAGTTGGTGACATGTATTTCAACGCACTTATGTCACAGAAAAAAAACGGTGAATTATGAGCTTGTAATTGATCAAGTCGCTCTTTTATAGAAGTTATTGACACGTCCAAAGTTCGGAAAAAACCCTTCTTTAAATCTTATTTTAGGATCCTGTGCTGCTTGATCCTCTGACTCATAATCAAATTGTTTTTTCTGACTCCGTGGTCAAATATTTTGTGCGGTTTTGTAATCAGAAGGAACATCTAGTATTTCTGCAAGCTCTTTAGCATCAGTAATCGCACTCACAAATCCCTCGTCTTTCCTATACGATTCCAAGTTATTTAGAACTCCTTTTAGTTCATTGATAGCGCTTGACAAATCCATATTAACATTTTGAAGGAATTTACTAGCAACATTCATGTGATTCAAAATATTATGCCAGGTTATTGAATAGTACAAAAATTTAAAATCAGAAATACTCGATGATAAGCACTCAGCCTCATGTCTTGCCATTGAAGCAAAAGATTCATTGCTTGAGGTATCCAGTAGAGCATCAATATCTCGCCTATTTGATATCTTTTTGGACGAGCTGCATCAATTCGACTTTTCCATTTTGTCGTACTCAAGGGTTTCACTGTTAAAGGAGGTATATGCTTTCTTAAAACATCCCATCTCAAATGTGATGCTAAAAAATACATGTAAAGTTTTTGAATAATATCAAAATATGAGACTGCTTCTCTCGATGACTTTGCTGCGTCGTTAACAACCAAGTTAAGTGAATGGCAAATGCATGGAACGAAAAAAGGACGAGGATATATTTCTCTAATACGTTGTTGAACTCCAGCATGCTTTCCTTTCATATTTGAACCGTTATGGTATCCTTGCCCCCTTAAATTTTCAATAGACAAACTATTTTTCTCGAGTTCATCTAGTATAACTTCAGTAAGTGCTGCAAGTGTTTGAAAGTTTCCATTATTGTGAATATGTAATTTGTCCGGCGTTCCTCTTAATGCCGAAGACTGTTGTGCCGAAAAATATTATTGCTGAAAGTCGCTCTAAAACATTTTTCCAATGTCGGGTTTGATCATCCAATATGCGTTGGTGATTAGCATCGATTGTTTTTTTCATCCTTATTTTCAATGCTAACTCATTCCACTGTTTATGTGCACTTAAATGTGATTTTCTCTTTTCGTGAGAGCTAAGTCTTTCACCGATATGAATCTAATCATTGCAGCCTCACAGAGTTGAACCATTTTGAATGGTTGTAAAAAGTTTGCAACAAGAACAAAATACCTTATCTGCGCTTTTCGAGTAGACGAGCCATGATCTTGAAATCACTTCCCGATTGACCATACGCCTCTGATAATATGATTTATTGACATGACGTCTGTTATTATATTTTGGGAATCCCCCTCCCAACCCGCATTATCTTTTTCGCATATACATGCTGGTCCTTTTTTGAATATGAGTAACCTCATATCATCGTTTATTTCAAGTAGTCACATTGAACGATCTGAAGGAATCTCCGTTCTGATAGTATTGAAATTCGAATTTGACATCGCGACTTTTTCTTCTGCTATTTCGACTTCTGTTACTGATAAAGCTGCGTCGCTATCTAATGATTCATTAGGTACCCTGCTTTCCAAATGTTTGTCTTGACAAGTCGAAGTCGACGGTAATGAACTTTTTGTATTATTACCAAAAACATTACATTACTTCCGCTTTTTTTCCGATACTCAGCACCGGAGAGCCGTATACGTTTGTCTTGTGGCATAATGAAAGATTCTCTACGTCGATAAATAATATTTAATAATTAATGCCGAACTCAATTTATTTTAACAGTTACCGATGAGAACTTTCTCGTTGTTCGTAAGGAACCGAACTATATTACTGCCGAAATGAACCTCAAGCTTATTAACAAATGTTTAGACCTATGTAATAAATGTTTATAAACACCGACTGACCAGCGGTGTTTAATGAACACCTACTATCACCCACTTTGCATTTGACGTTCGGCGATATGAAACGACAACCGAGATATCATCAGCTCAACATCGAGTTTGAATACACGGAAATAGAACATGGAAAAATATTTAATGCTCTCAGTCATTCGACTGATATACATCATTGTATTAAACTTGAACTGTTACAGGAATTTATTAAATATTCAATTCAAGTAAAATTCCACTTCTTTCTTTTTTAGACAGAAACGTATTATTTTCCTGTAGTCAGTTTATAACAAATAATAAAATACCTATTTTACGTGTGACAAACCGACGAATTGCCGCCCTGTGCAGAAACACCGTCTGCACAGTCGGTCACGCCGACCCTGTATGTAGTTAAAGGGAACTAGTTACTTCCCATCACTGCATTGATTTCGATAAACTTGGAGATACAAGCATACATTTTGGAATTCTTGGATCAAGAAATAAGTTGTTGGCGGATCTACGCCTCGTCGCGGTATTTCAGACACGAACTGCGCAGTGTTTCTAACCTGTCCGCTGCGTCATCCAATCCTTCGGGCTAACCGGCTCTTATCGAATTCGTGCCTTCTCGCCACGTAGAGCCTATATGTGTACCAATCGGGTGCGGCGAAGCGAACGGCGAGATAGTAAGCTATAACGCTACCGCAGTACCGTTCATTCGTTCGACCCCTGGCATGGAATTTCCTCCTGTCGCCGACGCTCCAGGGGTTAATTTGCCAGAAATATGTCCAGGCTTGATTCCAATAGAGGGCTTTTCATGTCACGGAAGTAGATACGCTTTTTCTCGAAAAGGGGATATTTTGCTCACGTGGGCCATTGCGGACAATTGCGACATCGAAATTGGGTTTAAATAGGGGTCAGAAGCGAGGTCAGAAGTCTCAAATATGAATAAGGGATCCCGGAATCGATTCTGATTCCTTGGAGGAATCGATTCCTGACGTCGCTTCTCTCTTAATTAATTTCCATTAATTTTAATTATTTTTATTTAATTAAATTTATTTCATTTCATGAAATTTGATTAATTTCAAACAAATTTTGAATTTTTGGCGGGCTTCTAAAAGTGAAGGGGGTGGGGTAATCGATGGAATCGGAATCGACGAATCGATGCCTATTGTCGATTCTCATTTTCGGTTTCGGAACCCTATGAAGAAGGCTTGGAAGCCTAAAATGATGTTTTGGTTTTGGCTATAATAAGGATCTGGTTGGATGAAATTGAATTTTCACTTAGGAGCCGTCCATAAACTACGTTACCAATTTGAGGGGGGAGGGGGTCTCGAAAAAAATTGCGATTTGTAAAAGGGAGGGGGGAGGGGGGGTAGTTAGTGAAATTAACGTTATGAGTTTAGATAATGTTTAATACTTTTTCTGATGATAAATTTTGACAAAGTTTGCGAATTTTGCGAAAGAATTTACAAGAATTCCTCTTTTTTCACCTGTTTTCAAGGAACTTTACTTTTTTCCACTTTTCCTCGTTTTTTCGCTTAAATGCGAACTGAATTAATCGAACCCAATGAAAAAAATCCAACTTAATTTTGTCGGTTGAAATGTCTACTATTATATTTTTAGTTCGGAATTCATCGCGTATGGTTAAAAATTCTACTGTTAAGTTGAAAATTTAATATTTTGTGGAAAATGTGACTTTTTTTTCAATCGTATTTTTTTTTGGTCAAAAACTTAACTACTTAGTTGAAAGTTGAACTACTTTGTTGAAAATTCATTTTCTTTATTCAAGATTTATCTCTCTGGTTTAAAATGTAACTATTGTGTTTAAAATTCGTTTCATTTTTGATTGAAAATTTATCATTCTCAATTGAAAATTCAACTATTTGGTTGAAAATTCATGTATTTTGTTGATAACTCGTCTTTTTGGTAAAAAATTGATCTTCTTTGTTAAAAATTCGTTTCATTATTGGTTGAAAATTAATTTCCTTGAATGAAAACGTAACTATTGCCTTTTAGATTGAAAATTCATCTTTTTTAGTCCAAAATTCCACTGTCTGTTTGGAAATTAATCTTTTTCAATTAAAAATTCAACTTTTTGGTAGAAAATCAATCTTCTTTGTTAAAAATTCATATTTTTGGTTCAAGATTCATCTCTTCGGTTGGAAATTTAACTACTGTCTTGGAAATTCGTTTAATTTTTGGTTGAAAATTAATTATTTGATTCGAAAATGTAACTAGCATTCCATGTTTGGTTGAAAATTTATCTTTTCAGTTGAGAATTCCACTATCTGCTCGAAAATCTCTATTTTTTAATTGAAAATTTAACCATTTGGTTGAAAATTCATGGATTTTGTTGATAACTCGTCTTTTTTGGTAGAAGATTAATCTTCTGTGTTGAAAATTCATATTTTTAGTTCAAGAATCATCTCTTCGGTTGGAAATTTAACTATTGCCTTGGAAATTCGTTTAATTATTGGTTGAAAATTCATCTATTTTGGTTGAGGATTCAACTATTTTGTTGAAGAATCGTCTTTTTGGTTGAATTCAACTGCTTTCGATTTAAAAATAAAATCTTTTTTGGTTCAAATATCAACTATTATTACTAATTACTAATTCATCTTTTTTGGTCGAAATATCAACTACTTGGTTTGAAGCTTTTAATTTGTAAAAAATTCCTTTTTTTGGTTAAAGATTCATATTATCGGTTTGAAAATTCAACTGTTTGGTTGAAAATTCATTTATTTTGGATGAGGATTCAACTATTTTGCTGAAGATTCGTCTTTTTTGGTTGAATTCAACTGTTTATGATTTTTTATTAAAATATTTTTTGGTTGAAATATCATGTAATACATGTTTCGTTGAGAATTCACCTTTTTTTTGTTGGAAAACCAACTACTTGGTTTAAAACTAGAATACTTTGTAAGAAATTCATTTTTTTCAGTTGAAGATTTATCATTTTAGTTGAAATTTAAACTATTTGGTTATAAATTGACTTTCTTGTTGAAAATTCATATTTCTAGTTGAAAATCCAACTATTATAGCAGAAAATTGAAGTATCTGGTTAAGAATTAAACTGTTCATTCAAAAATTTAACTATTTAGAAGAAAATTAACTTTTTCGTTGAAAAATAATATTTTTTGGTTGAAAATTCAACTCTTTTGTAGATAATTCGCCTTTTTAGCTTCAAAATTCAACAATATCGTTGACAATTAATGTATGTTGTTGAAAATTCAACTATTTGGTTGAATGCATTTTTTTGGTTGAAAATTCAACTTTTTTGATAAAAATTCGTCCTTTTGGATTGAAAATTCATCTCTTTTGGTTGAAGTTTCAACCAAAAATAAGAATTTCTAACCAAATACTTTAATTTTCTACAACCAAATAGTTAAATTTTAAACTAAAATGGCGAATCTTTAACCAGCAAAATGTATTTTTTCAAAAGAAGTTCAACTTTAAGCCAAGTAGTTGATTTTTCAACCAAAAAAGATAAATTCTCAACAAAACATGTAATAGTTGATATTTCAACCAAACAAGATTTGAATTAAATATCAAAATTAGTTGAATTCAACCGAAAAATACGAATTTTGAACAAAATACATTACTCTTCAACTAGAAAAGAACAATTTTCAATCAAAAATAGGATAGTTAAATTATTAATTAAAAAAATTAATTTTCAACCAAAAATGAAACGAATTTTCAACAATATACTTAAATTTTCAACCCAAGAGATGAATCTTCAACAAAAAAAATGAATTCTGAACCTCGTTTTGAACAAAGTAGTTCAACTTTAAATCAAGTGGTAAAATTTTTTATGAAAAAAATGACTTTTTAACAAAATAGTTGCATTTTCAACAAATTAATTAAATTATCACCCAGAAAAAATTAATTTTTCACCAAAAATAGTTCGATTTTCTTATTGGGTTATATTAATTCAGTTCGCACTCAAGCGAAAAAACGAGAAGAAAGGAAAGAGGGGAATACTCTTGAAAACAGGGGAAAAAGAAGAATTCTTTTTAAAAAAAGGAATTGTTAAGCTGTGCCGTTGCAGGGACATTTTTCGAAAAAATTCCCAAATTTTTTTGGAATTTATCATCAGGAAACGTACTAAACGTTATCTAAGTTCGTAACGTTACTTCCACTACCCCCCCCCCCATGATACTAACCGTAGTTTTGTT
>JAUMHM010000071.1:21300956-21312633 GCA_032362435.1 Melikaiella ostensackeni | reverse complement strand
CTTGCTTTTAATGACATTTTCGATTGAAAATGGATTATTCTTTACGTAAGAAGAAAGTTTATTGCATTCAAATATTGCTCGAGGTATTCGAATAGGATTTTATTCTTGCCAGCTTCTTAGTAGGTTACGAACCAGGGCCTTTACCTTAAAGCAGCTAAATACAGACTTCACACTCTTTTCCCTATTCCACTCTTCATTCCTTTTTTAAAGAATTCCCCTTGTTTTCCCTCGTTTTCAAGAAACTTCTCCTTTTTCTCATTTTTTCGATTAAAAGCGAACTGAATAAATGGAACCCAATAAGAAAATCCAACTATTTTTCGTTAAAAGTTAATTTTTTTAAATTAAAAACTCTACTATTATACATTTGGTACAGAAATCATCTCCTTTGGTTGAAAATTCATCTGTTTGGCTGGAAATTTAATTATTTTGTTGAAAATGCAACTATTTTGTTAAAAAGTCATCTTTTTCAGTCGAAAATTCAACTATTCCATTTTTGGTTCAAAATTGATCTTTTTCAATTAAGAATTCAATTATATGGTTGAAAAATTATCTTCTTCAATTGAAAATTCAACTATATGGTTGAAAGTTCATAATAATTAATCTATTTTAGTAGAAAATTAATCTTCTTGGTTAAAAAATTATCTGTTGGGTTGAAAATTCAACTACTTGGTTGAATGTTGAAATCTTTTGTTAAAAATAAATTTTTTGTTAGATTCATCATTTTTGTTGGAACTTCATGCCTTTGGTTGAAAATTGAACTACTTTGCAGAAAATTTCTCGTTTTTTATTGGAAATTAAATTTTTAAAACTGAAAATGTAACTATTCCATTTTTGATTCACAATTGATATTTATAACTGAAAACTGATCTTCTCTAGTTGAAAATTCATCTATTTGGTTAAAAAATCGTCTTTTTTGGTAGAAAATCAATCTTTTTGGATGAAAATTCATCCTTTTCGCTCAAAAATGCAACTTCTTTGTTGAAAACTAATCTGTGTTGGTTGAAAATTCAACTTTTTTGGTAGAAAATTCAACTTTTTGGGAGAAAATTCAACTATTTGGCTAACAATTAAACTATTTACTTGAAACTTTAACTGTTTGGTGGAAAATTAACTTTTTTGTTGAATAATAATATTTTTGGATTGAAAATTCAACTGTTTTGTAGATAATTCATTTTTTTGGCTTCAAAATTCAACTTTTTGGTAAAACATCAATCTTAGTAGAAAATTCATTTTTTTGTTTTCAAAAATTCATCTATTTGTTTGAAAAATAATCTTTCTTGGTGGAAAATTATAATCTTCTTAGATGAAAATTCATCCTTTTTGCTCAAAACTGCAACTTCTTTGTTGAAAACTAATCTGTTCCGGTTGAAAATTCAAATTTTTTGGTAGAAAATTCAACTTTTTGGGAAGAAAATTCAACTATTTGGTTAGCAATTGAACTGTTTACTTGAAACTTTAACTGTTTGGTAGAAAATTAAATTTTTTGTTGAAAAATCATATTTTTGGTTAAAAAATCATCTTTTTTTGGTAGAAAATTAATCTTCTTGGATGAAAATTCATCGTCTTTGCTCAAAAATGCAACTTTTCTGTTGAAAACTAATCTGTTTTGGTAGAAATTCGTTTTTTTGGCTTCAAAATTCAACTTTTTGGTGGAACATCAATCTTAGCAGAAAATTCATTTTTTTGTTTCTGAAAATTCACCTATTTGGTTAAAAATTCATCTTTCTTGGTTGAAAGTGGAACTACTTTGTTAAATCTTTTTTTTTTAGGATTCACCTCTTTGGTTGAAAATTTAAATATTTTGGTTGAAAATTCGTCTTTTTGCTTCAAATTTCAACAATTTTGTAACAAATTAATGTATTTGGTTGAAAAATCATCCTTTTAGCAGAAAATCAATCTTCTTTGTACAAAATTCATTTTTTTTTTGTTAAAATTCAACTGTTTAGTGAAAACTCATCTTTCTTGGTTGAAAGGATTGGATTCACCTCTTTCGTTGAAAATTTGAGTATTTTGTTAAAAACTCGTTTTTTATTTTGTTAAAAATTAATTCTATTAGCTGAAAATTTAACTATTTCATTTTTGGTTGAAAATTTGTCTTTCATGAGTTGAAAATTCAACTAAATGGTTGAAATCTCATTTTTGATGCTTGCAAATTCATCTTTTTGGAATAAAAATTCAACTATCTTCCAAAAAATTCGTCTTTTGGCTTGAAAATTGAACTATTTTTGGTTGAAATTTAATCTTTTTGGTTTAAAAATTCGATAATTTCGTCGAAAATTCATCTTTCTATGTTAAAAATTCAACTATTTGTTTAAAAATTCGTCTCTTTTGCTTGAAATTTGAACTACTTTGTGGTGAATGCAACTGTTTGCTGTAGAATTAATTTTCGTGTTTGTTGAAAAATCATATTTTTTGGTGAATAATTCGTATTTTCGGGTTTAAAAGTGAACTGTTTCCTAAAAAACATTTGACTTTTCACCTGGAAAACTCAACTCTTTCATTGAAAATTCAACTTTTTTGGTGAAAATGCTATATATTTCGACTTAAAATCTTAAGCGTATCATACTGCATTCAATATGGTACCTATCCATTAATTTTATTTAAAAGAATTCATTCCCCTACTATTACCCTGTTTTCGTGAAAAATCTTTTCATTTCCTATGTTTTGAGAGCATTTCGGGCTGTGATGTCTATTAAAATATTATGTTAGCATGTTTTGAGTTTTATTTTAGGCCTTTATCAAATGAAGTTGAAGAAAAAATTTTGACATGAAGGGTGGGGAGGGCTGTTCGTATTTGAGACGTCGCCCTGGGGGGTTCAAGCTTTATGTGATGATGTGTCTAAGAAGAGAAGGGGTGGAAAAAGTGTTCAAAATAGCGTAACGCATTTTTTAAACGGCCCCTAAGACAAAACTCTTTCAGATTTACAAACCTAAACTCGAAAAGCAAATATAAACCAATTTAAAAGCTCCCATCAGGTCTGCTATTCGTGCGAACCACTTGTGGTATTCGCATCTCTCCTCAGTTCTAGAAACAAAACGACATCCGAGCGACGTCGGGACGATAGACGAGATAAGGAGGGAGATAAAATGCGGCGAATAAGGTCGTTATAGGAGAGCATTACCTCTTTGCAGTAGCGCAACGTAAGCAACTTCTCTTGTTCCTTTTCTCGTTGAGACTCTGTTTTACCGACCAACTAATAACACGTGAACGTAGTTTAGTTTTGTTTAGTTTTGGTGGTTGCTCTTAACGATTGTTAGTTAATGACTGCTCTTTTGGAGGTCATAATAGACTAACGTTACTGAGAGCCTTTATCGACTTCCTAATTGTGGACCTAACTATTAAGAGTTGTTATTGGTTACTGTCAAGGATGTGTTGTTATAGACACTTGCTAAGGGGGTTGTTCTTAGTGAATGTTGGGTGAGGTTATTGACCGTTGGTATTATCGTTACTCGCTTATTAAGGATACATATTGAATTTGTTGTTATTGTTTGTTAGATGATATTGTTGCATCTCTTACCAAGGAGGTTATCATTTGTGTTTTCTACGGAGGTTGTTGTTGGTGGTCATTGTTTTTGGTTTTGGGGATCGATATTGATATCATTGACCATTGATATTGTGTGTGGTTATGGATCGAGAGTGTTCAGGGTTCTTATTGGTTCCTGCTAATGACGTGCTCTGCTATATCCAATTCTAATGAGGTTATTTGTTGCTCATTACTTAGTGAGGTTTTCATTGATTGTTGTTTTGGGGTTCGCTACTGACCTCTGCTCTTGGATGCTGTTATTGATCCTAACTTACAATAAGGATTGTTATTAATTATATCTAGGAGGGTGTTATGATTGGCCGTTGTGAAGTTATTGATGGTTATTATTATTATTATCCGTAACCATAAAGACTAGTTATTAATTTTTGGTAGGGAAGTGTTATTTGTTTTGCTCATGAGGTGTTGTGCTGTTATTGATCTTTACTTCCTATTGAGGATTATTATTAATTATATCTAAGGAAGCGTTTTAATAGGTCATTGTGGAGTTGATCGTTGCTATTATCATCCGTAACTATTGAGGCTAGTTGTTGGTTTTTGGTTGGAAGGTATTATTATGGTTTTGCTCGTAAGCGGTTGCTGCTGTATCCTTTTCTATCCTTTCCTTATACCTCTTTACTGTAGCGCAACATAAGCAACTATTCTTGTTCCTTTTATCGTCGCAACTCTATTTTGCCGGCAACCAACGACACTTAAACTTAGTTTAGTGTTGACTTAGTTTCGTTTTGTTTAGTTTTGGTGATTGCTGTTAGCTATTGCTTGTTAATGACTGCTCTTTTGAAGATCATAATAGACTAACGTTACTGAGAGCCTTTATTGACTTCTTAATTGTGGACCTAACTATTAAGGGTTGTTATTGATTACTGTGAAGGATGTTTTGTTATAGACACTTGCTAAGGGGGTTGTTCTTAGTGAATGTTGGGTGAGGTTATTGGCCGTTGGTATTATCGTTCCTAATTTATTAAGGATACATATTGGATTTGTTGTTATTGTTTATCATTTAGATATTGTTAGTTAGATGTTTTGCAATTTCCTGTAGCTTTTAGGGATATTTTAACATTACTAAATTGCAGTCCTTTGATTTGAACAGGAGAAAAAGTAAAATTGAAAATTGAATTCTTTAAATGATTAGGTGTTAACTAGCTTGACTTTTGTTTATTTTATTTCTTTAAATGTGACCGTCCGTGAAGAAAGGGACCTAAAGCCCAAAAAAGCGATTTTTAGTTTTTTGCACCAGTCGATAGCATTTAATTTGCTCTTGCATAATAAAAAAAGTTATTCTTTTATCTGCAAAATTCAAACTGTTATCGAACTGCAAAGTGAGGCCCTCTTATGGAGTCCCTTTCTTCGCGGACGGTCACAAATATATCCAATTTGTAGTTGCTTCGTAAGAATCTTTGGCGATAGTAGCCCTGCCAGAGTAATAAGGTATGTCAAAACTATTTCCATAATTTTGTGTGATTATTTCGAACTTCACAGGAGATTTTACATTCACTGTTGCAGTGGTTTTCATATAGTGATGTGACAGCTGCCACCATTTTAATAATCCTTGCATATTCCTTGGTAATTGAAATTTATGTTGCCGCATCAAATAAGGAGGTTGTCATTGGCGTTTTCTAGGGAGGTTGTTGTTGGTGGTGGTCATTGTTTCTGGTTTTCGGGATCGATATTGATATTATGAACCATTGCTATTGTGTATCGTTATCAATCGAGAGTGTTTAGGGTTCTTATTGGTTCGTGCTAATGAGGTGGTGCTCTGCTATATCCATTTCTAAAGCGATTATTTATTGGTCATTGCTTAGTGAGGTTGTCATTGATTGTTGTTTTGGGGTTCACTACAGATCTCTGCTCTTGGATGCTGTTATTGATCCTTATTTACTATTGAGGATCGTTACTAATTACATCTAGGGAGATGTTATTATTGGCCGTTGCAAAGTTATTGATGGTTGTTATTATCATCCGTAACTATTGAGGCTAGTTATTGATTCTTGGTAGGGAAGTGTTGTTATTTGTTTTGCTCGTGAGGTGTTGTGCTGTTGTTATTGTCCTCCATATCTATTGAGGCTAGTTGTAGGTTTTGCACGTAAGGTGTTGCTGTTATAACATTTTCTATCTTTTCCTTACACCTCTTTGCAGTAGTGCAACGTAAGCAACTATTCTTGTTCCCTTTGCAGTTGCGACTCTATTTTACCGACCAACCAACGACACGTAAACGTAGTTTAGCGACTTTGAGCCGTCTGCGCCGTAGCACTCGGATTACGGAAGCAAAGTTTTCAAGTTCCGCGACACTGACCCACTTTGCGCGGATACTTCCAGCCAGTAGTTACGTTCACCGGTACGTATGAATGCCGCATAAAGCGCTCTCGCTTTCATCCTCTCCGGCTCTTTGTAAGTTTCTCGTTTGCGAATGCGTCCTTTCTGCACGAAACGGCAGGCTACACTTTGCAATATTGCATGTTCGATCTCTGCCCGTCGAGGCTACTTCGACCGACGTGCTTATTACCGAGAATCTCGCCTCTTACCTCGAAATTTACATTCGTGACGGAAACCAAACCTTTGCCCTCAATCTAGATAGACCTCATACGCAAAAAGAAAACATTTTCTGCATTCCGGTTGCGAAGCTTCAAGGACGAAGTCGATTGATTTATTTTATTTTTAGTGCTTTATATCTGTAGGTATCCTTCATCTTTAGCAACCTTCCCTAGCAATTACAAAAAACAAGCATCTTTTGCAAGGACTTGGAACAACAGTGACTAATAACATCTGTCAATACAGTACGAGTCGACAAGAACACCCAACGTCAATAACAACCTCCCCAGCAATGCTCAGCCACAAACGCCTTACAATTAGAAAGGAACATAACAACCAATAAGTAAACCTTCCTACCAAAAACCACTTACTAGCCTCAATAGTTACGGATGGTAATAAAATTGGTTAATAACCTCCCTCAGCAATCAGCAACAACAGCCTCCTTTGCAAGGGTATATAAGTAACACTTCCCTAGCATTAATTAATAATCATCCTCAATAACAAAGGAGTATCAATAACAGCACCCAACAGGAGTAGTCTATATCGGTCCTGGTGACAACGGTCAATGACAACCTCCCCCAGCAAATATACAACAAATAACCCCACTAGAGAAGGATATAATAGCAACACCTCACGAGCAACAACTAATAACAACACCTCCCTACTAAAAACCAACAACTAGCCTCAATAGTTACGAATAATAATAACAACGATCAACTCCGCAACGGCCTACAATAACGGCCTACATAACACCTCCCTAGATATAATCAATAACAATTCTCAATAGTAAGTTAAGACCAATAACACTACAACACCTCACGAGCAAAACAAATAACAACACTTCCCTACCAAAAATCAATAACTAGCCTCAGTAGTAACGGATGATAATAAAAACGATAAAAAACTTCGCAACGACTGATAATAGCGCACTAGATATAATCAATAAAAATCCTTAATAGTAAGTTAAGATCAATAACACCATCCCAGATTCCAAGAGTGGTGATCAATAGTGAACCCCAAAACAACGATCGATGATAACCTCACTAAGCAATGACCAACAAATAACCGCATTAGAAAAGCATATAGCTGAGCACCACCTCACTAGCAAGAACCAATATGAACTCTGAACACTCTCGATCGATAACGATACACAACAGCAATGGTCAATAATGTCAATATCGATCCCCAAACAACAAACAATGACCATCAACAGCAATCTCCATAGAAAAGGCCAATGACAACCTCTTTGGTATAATAGCAACGGTCAATAACCTCACCCAGCATTCACTAAGAACAACCCCCTTAGCAAGTGTCTACAACAACACATCCTTGACAGTAATCAATAACAACTCTTAATAGTTAGACTTAGATCCACAATTAGTAGGTTGATAAAGGCTCTCAATATCGTTAGTCTGTTATGACATCCAGAAGAGCGGTCATTAACAAGTAATCGCAAACAGCAACCACCTTCGAAAAAACCATTAAACATAAACTCCTGAGCAACAACTAATTACAGATATGGGGTTTATAGAAACTCTCAGTTACGGCTAATAGCAAGTATAGACAGAAATGGGTAATAGCGACCCCAACAGCAACTTAGCGAGCCTTAGGAGGTTTTTTAATGTTATCGTCTCATAATTGTTAATCCGATATCAACAGAAAATAAAAACACCCAAACCTAAGGATACTAAAACGAATAATTCCCATAGCAATGGTAAATAACCATCCCCAGAACACAATTTTTAATGTAATTAAAGTAGATAAGGATAATTTTTCAAACAGAAGATGGTTGCTTTTAAGGTTATGTTATTTTTAGTAACCCAGAGAAGTTGTGAATCCTGAAAATTGTTTGTGCGAAGATGTCTATATCCACTAGGATGTTTAAAAAAAAGCTAAGTTCGAATTTTGTTTGGGGGAATGGCTCATTTTGTGAGGTTCCAAAAAAAATGAATACGTATTTTTTCTTTTTTCGATCGGACAGTATTAAAGGGTGACGCCCACCTTCTCTATTTTCTCATACGAATAACATGGGGAAAACCTCCATTTCTACAAATATAAGACTGGAAGGCATAATTTTTAATAAAATGAGTGCAAATTACAGTGACCTCTTAAAATCACTTCTCTGAATGTGACACTTGCATTGATTTTTTATATTCTCCCTACCACCACCATCCAGCATGCCCCAAAACCCACACTCTAAGCAAGGATTAAGTATTTTGCGCTATATTGGTCGTAAATATTACTTTTGTGTAGTTTTATTTTCACAAATCACTTTTGATGGTCAAATTAAAAAGTTTAATGTATTTTTTGGTTAATTATTAAATGTTCAAAAAAATTTATTTGCTCAAACAATCATTGCTTTTTCACATTTTATAGCAAGTTATCGGTAAATCACAACGAGGTAAACTAATTAGGCAACATAAGAAATCAGTACGATTGATTTAATTTGTTGTAAATTTTTGAAACTATTCTTTATTGTTCAAATGTAACTATGACTAGAATAAGGCAGAAAAATGTAGTTTTTTCCCCATTTCTCAACAAACTCCGTAGAATTCTGACATGCCTGGTGCTTATACCACTTACCCATAATTTTTCAAACAAATTATATTTGTTTAAAAATTTTTTTCGACAAAATATAAAAAATTTACACTTTCTCTGAGTAACATGAACTAATTGGTTTAAATAAAGGATGTCACGATCGATTGACTCTATTGTTAATTGTTTCAATGATGTTTCATTGTTGAAACGTAACTTTTGATTGAAATAGTGAAGAAAAATGTAGTTCCTTGCAAAAAACTACACTTTTCTGCATTATTACAATCAAAAGTGACATTTCAACAATGAAAAATTATTTGAATAATTAAAATGTTACTAAGAGAAGGTGTAAATTTTTTATATTATTCTAATACTATTGATTCAACTGAATATACTATCGAATTCATAGCAACACTATTGAGCCGAAATAAATCATTATTGTTTCATTGAATATTCATTTGAATCATTGGTACCTGCTTTTGAACAAGCGCGAAAGTGCATACTTTTGATCCCATAGCATTTTTTCTCAGTGCATTCATAACTCTGAACCAAATTTTTTTACAACAAGTAGTAAAACACTGCTGGATTCAGAATACCCCACAGATCCATCTAGTTTTTATTAGGATCCGCTGAGATTTTCTTCTGACGAGATTTTCTTCTGATTCACCAAAGTCGAGGGCCACCGATTTTTTAATCCTACTTTAGTCTAGACCTAGCGTGCGGCAAGACTAAAAACCAGCTCCTCACAACAACTCTGCTATTCATCCACCCAGCGAAAGGAAGTTTTTTTCAAAAGAAAATAATATCGAATTCAAAGCATCACTGTTGAGCCGAAATAAATAATTATTGTTTCATTGAACATTCACTTGGATCAAGAGTATCTGCTTCTAAACGAGCGTGAAAGTGCGTACTTTTGATTCAATTGCATTTCTTCTCAGTACATTCATAACTCTTAACCAAATTTTTTTACAACAAACAGTAAAACACTATTGGATTCAGAATACTCCACAGATCCATATAGTTTTTATAAGGATCCGCTGAGATTTTTTTGTGACGAGTTATGTTTCACCAAAGTCGAGGATCGCCGATTTTTTAATCCTACTTTAGTCTTGACCTAGCGTGGGGCAAGACTAAAAACCAGCTCCTCACAACATCTCCACTATTTATCCACCCACCGAAAGGGAGTTTCTACCCGGAAACGGAGGAATGTTTCTCGCTCTTCCTTTCTCTCTCTTTCCACTCGACTCTTGCTCTCTGTTGCAGCAATATAAGTGAAGCGGGGGCTCCACTGAAAGGAGAAGAAGAAGCGGGAGACACCGCCCGGGGAACTTTTGAATGTTTAATCGTCGCATTTTTGCGCTCAGCTCCGACAACCGCTCTGGGGGCCGTAAACGCCTTATATTAACGAATATAGTAATACCACGTACGTTCTTGCGTTCGCTGGTTGTAATCCGCTCTCGAGTTTATGAGCGGGTAGCCGCTACGAAATTTATGTATCGACTCTCCAATCCACAAGCTAAGGTACGATCAGCGATCTTATGGGTCAGCGGATATCAGGCCGATTCATTACGCGGTTTCATCGCTATCTGCTGCTCCGCGCCTTTCTACGAAGAACCAGTTCGACGATTACGACGGGCGCGATCAACATCCGCCCGGTCGCCGGTCGCTCGCCAAGGACATCGCATCGGTGTCTGTCTGTGACTGCTGAGTGCCTGCATGACCGCCTCACGTCGTGTCGTCATCCCTTTGGACTTTAAAGAACGTCCGCGGGATCTCGCGGCCTCTCACGACCGAGGAGCTCGTTTCCCTCGTTTAATAACCGGCGACCGCGACTCAACCGTGAACGAGAGAGACAGAACAAGTCAGCAAACAGGGACGCATCTATTCCACAAAAAGGAGCAGTTTTTGCATTTTTCTGGTTGGATTAATCGCTCTGTTTGATATTATTATTATTATTATACCATTAAGTCAAATCTCTTTCGGGGTAAGCGTAACTCTCTCGGTTCTAGCCTCGTTATACTACCGCGGATCAAGAAATTTATATGGCGAGGGTAAGAAGTCGCGTGTTGTTCATTCAAACGACACACTCCTCCCACAGCTACGCTTCGACATGGGTCGCTTATCAATCTCTCTAACAATCACCCCAGGTGAAGAGCTTCGCAAGGCCATTATTCATCCTATCCTTTTCTTGATACGTACAGGTCTCGCTATCATACAGCATAGAGGATGCAAGCACAGAATTATATATTGCAACTTTAGCTTTATTCGTTAAATTTTTATTTCTAGTAATAGTTTTTACACTGTCGATAATTTTTCTACCATCACACTCTGCATCTATCTTTCCGCCAGCAGTAAATAAACTTCCAAGATTCAGGAACTCATCAACTTGTTCTATCCTCTCTTCGTTTAAGGCAATGTTGCATACTGTTTTCTCGCCCCTTCTTTAAAACATGATAATAGTTTTCGTTTTATTTGCGCTTATCTTAAGACCTATACTCTTCATGCTGGTATTTAGTCTGCTCATCATTCTCTGCAAACCGTAGACTGATTCTGCCGTAACAATCTTATCGTCTGCAAATGCCAGTCTACGTACTTTCACTGTCCCGAAATCAACACCTTCGTCTAAGGGAGCCATTCTTAGACATTTGTCCATGAGTACAGTAAGGTCCATCTCATCCCAGTCATAGGGTTGTTGCATGTTAAAATATTTTGAAAAAATACAGCCCCCCTTCCTCAGCAGCACTCAAAAAGATATTGAACATAGGTCTTTTCGAATTTCGCGCACAAACATGGATGCCCGCGCATGCGCATGGTTCAGAAAGTGGGTCAGGGCGGAACTTTGGGTGACTAGTTGTTTACAAATATCCCATCCGTATTTAAAGTTGTTTATTATTGAATAAATTAAAAAATAACTATTAAAGGTGGATAAAGGTATCATACGATACCGTAACGTTAACTAAATCACCGCATTAAAAATTGTAACCCCCACTTTTAAATAAAATTCACAATTAGTGTTGATATTTCATTAACAGTTCTGAGGTTAGGTTTTCCGCAATAAATACACACAGAAA
>JAUMHM010000071.1:21265099-21292091 GCA_032362435.1 Melikaiella ostensackeni | reverse complement strand
TGGTTGAAAATTTATCTGTTTTGGTTAAATATTTAACTATTTTGTTGAACATTCAACTACTTGGTTGAAAATTCATGTACTTAGTTGAAAGTTGTTCTCTTTAGGTAGAAAGTTAATCTTTTTGGTTGGAAATTCATATTTTTGGTTGAAAATTCAACTATTTGGTTAAAAATCAAATTTTTTGTTGGAAATTCATGTGTCATATGTGAAAAATTCAACTGTTTTGTAGAAATTTTCTTTTGTGGTTTGAAAACGCAACTGGTTGGTTGAAAATTTATCTCTTTTGGTTGAAAATTTAACTATTTTGTTGAAAATTCAACTGCTTGGTTGAAAACTCATGTATTTTGTTGAAAGTTGTTCTTTTCATTTAGAAAATTAAAGTTTTTGGTTGAAAATCCATCTTTTTGGTTGCAAATTTAATTATTTGGTTGAAAATTTGTTGGTCCCCAGTAGTAGAAAAGAGACGGAAAAAATAAAAAATATGAGATTGGTTTTGGTTGACTCTTTCCTCTTCCTCCCTCTTTTTTCTTTTTTGTTTGCACATTTATTGTACATTTGTCTCTAATGAGCCGGAAAAGCGGGTAGTCTCGAAGTCTAGTTTTGTTTTGTGAACTTTTTGGGTATTCCTTATTCAGTACACAAAAAATTTTCATAAGAAAGTAGATTTCATTTCGATCTTTAAGAAAAAATTAGAATTGTGACTTCTTTTGCTTGACCTGATTTGAGAATTAGTCAGATGTCTAATCTAATGCGTCATTATATGTTCTGGAACAGCGTGTGGCAAACAGTCCCTTTTACTTATCTGCCCTTTTGACGTATACAGGGGAGCAAAACACGGATATTTTCACACAGCAAGAGTTCGTTATTCCTTTATCGCAGTGGCCTCTTTCTGCTTCACAGCGGGCGGTTTTTACTACGGGCGGACCCAGAATCTCCGGGGACTTGGGCCCAAAAAAAAGCATTCCTGACCCACGGTAGTTGGAGTGACCTTGAAAATTTGTCTGCTCTTCCCCATTCTTTATTTTATGACGTAAGTCGCGGATGAGGGCTGAACAAAATTAGAAATTATACAATTTAATTTTATCAACTTAAAAAATATTTAATCTTAGATAATTTTATTCCCGGGGTCACAGTTCGTCCCCTTTTCTTACCTAATCCCCTTTTTTCCCGCTTAAATTTGAAAAATCTCTCAAAACACCTAAAATCGAGAATTTTGACCCGATTTTCCCCCTTTTTTACAAAGTTTCGATTCATTTTTCAAGAACTCTGAACAGAAATTCAAGACAGTAGAAAAAATGCGCTTTGAAAGAGATTTTTTTGATGATACTAATTTTAAGTACTTCCTAAATCAAGAAAGATTTTTTTAGTAAAGAAAGAAAGAAAAGTTTCGACTAAATTGTTGAATTTTCAACAAAATAATTAGGTTTCGAACCAAATGATTAAATTTGTAACCAAAAAGATGAATTGTCAGCCAAACAGTTGCATTTTTAACAAACAAGGATGAATTTTTGAACCAACAAAGATGAATTTTTGAACCGAAAAAACGATTTTTTAACAAAAGAGTTGAGTTTTTAACCAAGAAAGATTTTGAAATCAAGAGAGGAAAAGAATTAAACCAAATTGTTGAATTTTCTATCAAGTAATTGAATTTTCAACCAAAAGGAGAGGAATTCTGGATGAAAAATGTAATAGTTGACATTTCATCTACAAAATATTTGAATTTTCAACATAACAGTGGAATTTTAAATCAGGTAGATGAATTTTCAACCAAAAAGGTTAATTTTCTACCTAAGAAGAACATCTTTCAACAAAATACATGAATTTTCAACCAAGTAGTTGAATTTCCAACAAAGTAGTTAAATCTTCAACCAAAACAGATAAATTTTCAACCAAACAGTTGCATTTTCAAGCCACAAAAAGGAAATTTCTACAAAACAGTTGAATTTTTCCTACGAAATATGAATTTTCAACAAAAAGGTTAATTTTTAACCAAATAGTTGAATTTCCAACCAAAAAGATAAATTTTCTACCTGAAGAGAACAACTTTGAACGTGATGCATGAATTGAATTTCTCACACGAAAATATAGATTTTCAACAAAAAAGTTGATTTTTAACCAAATAGTTGAATTTTCAACCAAAAAGATGAATTTTCAACCAAACAGATGCATTTTTAACCAATAAAGATGAATTTTCAACCGAAAAAGATGAATTTTCAACAGAAGAGTTGAATTTTCAACCAAGAAAGATTTTTTAGTCGAGAAAGAAAAAAAATTCAACCAAATTGTTGAATTCTCAATCAAGTAGTTGAATTTTCAACCAAAGAAAATACGAATTCTGAATAATAAATGTAATAATTGATATTTCAACTAAAAAAAGAATTTAAATTTTTAACATAACAGTGGAATTTTGAACCGAATAAATGAATTTTCAAGCAAAAAGTTTAATTTTCAACCAAAAAGATGAATTTTCATCCAAAAAGATTAATTGTCTAGCTAAAAAGAAGAACTTTCAACGAAATACGTGATTTTTTAACCAAGCAGTTAAATTTTCAAGAAAATATTTACATAGTTGAATGCTCAACCAAAATGGATAAATTTTCAACCAAACAGTTGCATTTTCAAGCTACAAAGGAAATTTCTACAAAAATGTTAAATTTTTTAGACGAAATATGAATTTTCAACAAAAAAGTTAATTTTCAACCACATAGTTGAATTTTCAACCAAAAAGAATGAAGTTTCAATTAAGTATACTTGAATTTTTAACATAATAGTTGAACCTCAACCAAAATAGATAAATTTTCAACTAAGCAGTTGCTTTCGCAAACCCCAGAGACAAATTTTCTACAAAACAGTTGAATTTTTTTATACAAAATATGAATTTTCAACGCAAAAAGACCAATTTTCAACCAAAAAAAAGATTTCTTAATAAAATTGTTGAATTTCCAAGAAAATAATAGAATTTTCAACCAAATAATTGAATTTGTAACCAAGAAGAATGAATTCTCAACTAAACAGTTGCATTTTTAACCAATAAAGTTGAATTTTCAAACCAAAAAGACGAACTTTCAACAAAAGAGTTGAAATTTTATTCAAGAAAGATTTTTTTAGTCAAGAAAAAGAAAAAAAATGTCATCCAAATTGTTGAATTTTCCATCCAGTAGTTGAATTTTTAACCAAAAAAGGCAAATTTTGAATGAAAAATATAATAGTTGATATTTCAACCAAAAAATATTTTAATTTTGTATAAAAATATTTGAATTTAACCTAAAAAGACGAATTTCCAACAAAATAATTGAATCCTTGACCGAAACAGATTAATTTTCAACCGAACATTTGTATTTTTAACCAAAAGGATTAAATTTCTACCAAAGATATGAATTTTCAGACTAAAAAGACGAATTTTCAACCAAGAAAGATTTTTTAGTAAAAAAAAAATCGTTTATCAAATTGTCGAATTTTTCATCAAGTAGTTGAATTTCTAACCAAAAAAGACGACTTCTGACTGAAAAATATTATAGTTGATATTTCAACCAAAAAATATTTCAATTTAAAGTAAAAAATATTTGATTTCATCCAAAAAAGACGAATTTTCTTCAAAATAGTTGAATCTTCAACCAAAATAGATAATTTTCAAATGAACAGTTGCATTTTTAATCAAAAAAAATTAATTTCATCAACAGTTTTGAATTTTCAAACCAAAAAGCCGAATTTTCAAGCAAGAAAGATTTTTGAGTCAAGAAATGAAAAAAATATATATTAAATTTTTGTATTTTCAAGCCAAGTATTCGAGTTTTCTACAAAACTGTTGAACTTTCAACCTGAAAATATAAATTTTCAACAAAAAAGTTATTTTTCAATCAAATAATAAAATTTTTATTAGAAAAAAAAATCGAAAATAAAGTTTAAAAAAGTAGCGTTTTAGGACCTTTTAATAAAGTATAATTAATTTGGAAGTGATTATTATATGGCTCGGTTTTACATATTAACAAACGTATTTGAAAAAATTGTTATCTTTATAATATTGTTGCTTTCGTGAATAATAATTCAAATTGTTTTTTCACACTAAACTTTTTTGAGCTAAGATTTAAAAATGTTTTGAACATCTGAGATCTTTCAGCTGATAAAAATACATTAGAAAAAAGTTTAAATGTCGACGGTCATATTTGTGTTTTTCAAATTATTTCTTTCTAGCTTACATACTTACAAAAATACATTTAAACAAATTCAAACATGAGCAATATGAGCATTTTTCGATTCTGTTCTTTATCTATTCTCCAATCTGGGATCTTTTCGAATTTCTTTCTGATGTATTTTTCTCAGTAGAAAGTTTTTAATAATAAATGAAATCCGAGATAAAATCACCTTTTAATCCCCTTTTTTCGGAAAAAATCCATTTTTTTACCTAAAATTGAACTACTGAACCGCTGTGATCCCTGCTATTGTAATAAATTATTTATAACAATTAACTTGTACAATTCATTATTTATATCTCTTAAGTATCTGCATTAATTATAATCAATAGCTAGTTTATTTAGGCAATATTCTTTGAGATAAAGAATCATATTCGTAAAATTTCGAATTTTGTTGCTATAGAGTAATGCCAAGATGAATGTTTATGTGGGCATTATTTATTTATTATTTATTTCTTTACATATTATTATTTATATTTTTATATTTTTATACTTTATATTTTGTATTTTTGTATTATTTAAATATTTATCCATTTTATTTATTTTCTCATTTTTTATTTTTTTATTATATAACAATAATCTCTCACTAGATTGAAACAAAATATTTATCCATATTATACTACTCGTACATAACAAATAGGGTCGAGAAAAAAATTGTCTAACACATGGACTATACGTAATTTTTCGCGTAGAATAGAATGATGATGTTAGTTTTTTCGTAATTTACATTTTTGAACAAATTGTTTGAACGAAAATTGTTAAATAACCGAAAATTTTAATTATTTTTCATGAATAATCAACTTTTACTGAAATGTTTTCATTCGAACATTAACTTTTCGTCTTTGTCTACTGGTCTGCCCATGAGACTTAATAGGTTAAAAAATTGTTTATAACTTTGTAAGTTGCTTATAAATTTTCATGTTATAACAATTTTTCGTTACTAATACCATTCTAATAATCAACAAATGACAAAATCATTTTTTTTCTACAACAAGCTGATATACTGAAGAATGTGTTTAAATATATTGTTTATAACAATTAACTTGCACATTAAATTAATTATTCATGTCCCTCGAGTAGATCTGCATTAATTATAATCAATAGCGAGTTTATTTAGGCAGTTTTCTTTTAGATAAAGAATCATATTCGTAAAATGTCGAATTTTGTCACTGTAGAGTAATGCTAAGATGAATGCTTATCAGGGCATTTTTTAGTTACTTTTTTATATTTAAGTCATTTATGTAACACAAATATATATATATTTAAGTTATAAGCATGATATCTTACTAGATTAAAACAAAATATTTATCCACATTGCGGTTGAATAATAATACTGTAACCGCAAATAAAATAAAATCTCTGAGTCGCAGCGAAAAAAAAGGCTTCGGAGATGACCAAGTGCATACATTTTCTAATGTTATAAACAACACGATTAAATTAAACAACTTTTTAAAATACATCTTTTAATATACAAACACTTTTTATGATGTATTATTGTCATAGTATTTAAAATTATTTTTTTGTTCTCTAGAAAACGAGGCTTCGGAGATGAATTGAAATTTTTACTCGCGACAAATCAATGATTTCAGTTATGCGTTACAAAAAAACTTTTTCACATACATGTATGAACTAATACAAGATAATGCAATGTTATTCTATTTTGAGGAAAACCTGAAAACAAAGTTTTAGAGGGGTTTATGCTAAAAATTTATTGAGTACCCACAATTTTAGGTAAAACATTGCAGTTTCAGAGCATACTGCTTGGAAATTTAAAAATCAAGAACATTCTCATAAAAAAACGCCGCGAATGCTAAAAATCATATTAGAGACATGGCAAAAAGGCTTCGGAGATGATCTATTTGCAGCTCCCACGTACATTCAACTTATGGGAATCGGTTACAAAATTTTTTCTGTTATTACTTACGACCAAAATTACCAGCTGCGCAAATTTTCATCAACTGAAAATGAATAGTTTCGAAAAAAATGACTGGGACTTCAAAAAGGCCCCTTTTAGTAGAATGACCTATATGTATCAGGGTAGAAAAAGGCAGCTTTCATTTCCTGTTTTCCCGGAAGTTGAAGGGACTGTGTGGCCAAGTGTCCACTTTTGCGATGGCTTGCCCAAGATTTCCGGTCGGATCCTTTTCAGCGGATGATCGTGCGACTGGGTTTAAGCACGCAATATTCCGTGGAAAGAACTCCGTAGCTTGAAAGCTGAAAGAAAAAAAAGGCTTTTTTCATTACTTAAATTACTCTTATTACTTTTTCTTATATGGAATTTTATTATATGTGTTAACTATAAAATATAATTCAATCTCATGGTAAAGAAACACGACATAGCTTCAATTTCTGAGTTAATTTACTCCTGCAATATGGCGTACACTCTCTCTGCAATCTTATGCAATCCCTTAAAATGTCTTGTAATCCCATACAATCTCGATTCAATCTCTACAAAAATCTCGAGCAATCTCTATAAAATTTCGTGCTATCTCATACACTGCCTGCAATCTGATGCAATCTCCTGAAATCCTTTATAATCCTATGCAATTTCGATGAAATTCCATGCAATTCTTCAAAATCCCTTTTAATCCTATGCAATCTCGATGAAATTCCATGCAATCCTTTAAAATTCCTTGTGATCCCATGCAATCTCGATGCAATCTTTATAAAAATCTCGATCGATCTCTATAAAATTTCGTGCAATCTCATACGACATAAACTGCCTGCAGTCTAATGCAATCTCTTGCAATCATTTGTAATCCGATGCAATCTCGATGAAATTCCATGCAATCCTTCAGAATGCCTTGTAATCCAGCGCAATCTCGATGAAATTCCATGCAATTCTTTAAAATCCCTTTGAATCCTATGCAATGTCGATGAAATGCCATGCAATACTTCAAAATGCCGTATAATTCCATGCAATCTCGATGCAATCTTTATGAAAATCTCGATCAATCTCTATAAAATTTCGTGCAATCTCATACGACATACACTGCCTGCAGTCTAATGCAATCTCTAGCAATCATTTGTAATCCGATGTAATCTCGATAGAATTCAATGCAATTCTTTAAAATCCCTTTTCATCTTATGCAATATCGATGAAATTCCATGCAATCCTTCAGAATGCCTTGTAATCCAGTGCAATCTCGATGAAAATCCATGCAATTCTTAAAAATCCCTTTGAATCCTATGCAATCTCGATTAAAAGCCATGCAATCCTTTAAAATGCGTTATAATCCCATGCAATCTCGATGCAATCTTTATAAGCATCTCGATGAATCTCTATAAAATTTTGTGCAATCTCATACGACATACACTGTCATTCTTTAAAATCCCTTTTAATCCTATGCAATCTCGATGAAATTCCATACAATCCTTCAAAATGCCTTATACTCTCATGCAATTCTTTAAAATACCTTTTAATCCTATGCAATTTCAATGGAATTCCATGCAATCCTTTAAAATGCCAGGTAATCCCATGCAATCTTGATGCAATCTCCACAAAAATCTCGATCAATCTCTATAAAATTTCGTACACTCTCATACAATATACACTGCTTGCAGTCTAATGCAATATCCTGCAATCCTCTGTAATCCCATGCAGTATCGATGAAATTACAGGCAATTCTTTAAAAAGTTTAAAATCTCTTTTAATCCTATGCAATCTCGATGAAATTACACGCAGTCCTTTAAAATGCCTTGTAATCCCATGCGATCTCAATAAAATTCCTTGCAATCCTTTTAAATCCGTTGTAATTTCATCCAATCCTTTAAAATCCCATGCAATCCTTTGCTATCCCGTGCACTGCTTGCAATCTTATGCAAATACCGTGGAATCTCATGCTCAGTTATAGAAAATGCTTGCAATTTTATACACTCTCCTACAATTCTTTGTAATCCTATGCAATCTCGATAGAATTCCATGCAATTCTTTAAAATCCCATGCACTGCTTGCAATCTTGTGAAAATCTCGTGGGACCTCATGCAATCTCATGCGATCCCATGCAATCCTTCACAATCCCTTGTAGTCCCATGCAGTCTTTATAAAATCCCGAACGATCTGTATACAATTTCGTGCAATCCCATGCACTGCTTCCAGTCTCATGAAATCTCCTGTAATCCTTTGTAATCCCATGCAATCTCGATGAAATTCCATGCAATGCTCTAAATCCCTTGTAATCTCATCCAATCCTTTAAAATCCCATGCAATCCTTTTCTATCCCGTGCACTGCTTGAAATCTTATGCAAATACCGTGGAATCTCATGCTCAGTCTTAGAAAATTCTTGAAAATTCAAGCACCTTTGAATTACAAACGTGAAAATAGTATTTTTAGTTTATTTTTAAAGGGAAGGAAACTTCCGATTCATGTGCATAAGAATCCAGTCAGATTTCTCTAACCGTGCAATCTGATGCAGTCCCATGCAATTCTTTACAATCCCTCGTAGTGCCGTGCAATCTTTATAAAATCTCGCACGAACTCTTAGAGGTTCCAGGTCAGGAACATCAGAGTCGTTATCCACGTTAGCGATCGCAATGCTCTACAATCTCTTGTAATCCCATGCAATCTCGATGTGATTCCATACAGTTCTCAAAAATCTCTTGTAATCTCATGCAGTCTTGACGTTATCCCATGCAATTCCATGCAATCTTTCAAAATCCCATGCAATCCCTTACAGTTTCATGTAATCCTTTAAAATCCCGCGCAATCCTCTAAAATCTCATACAATCTTTTAGAATCCCATGCAATTTCTTGCAATCCTCTAAAATATCATGCAATCCTTCACAATGTCTTACCATCCCATGAAATCTTTTGCAATTTCATGCAATTTTGCAATCTTGCAATCTCATGCAATTTTTCAGTCTTGCAATCTTGCAATCTGGCAAATCTAGTGTACGCCGAAAATCCGAGTAATTAACCCCTCAAACCATATGGAGTAAAATATGTTTTCCAATCGGAGTTAGAAAAACGCAGTATGGATTTAAAAATATTTTTCTACTTTTGATTAATTAATTTTTATTCCAAGCAGAAAAAAATCGACTTCGATGTACGGATACTATAACAGACGCACCGCAAATTTTTAACCATGTAATTAAATATACCTTTTTTATTAAATTGAAAATTTTTTATTACTATCACTTGAGTACTACTTTTATACAATTAATTATGAAACTTATGAAATATTTGTAATTAACCATTGTTATTATTTTTTTTCCAGGTAAGTTTTCATCATTTTTTCTACATATGAAAATTTCTATAGACAGATAGAACATAAGCAGTCCATCAGGTCAGTAATAAAAAAAATATTTATATAAAGGAAATAATCATAAAAGAAATTCTAGAAAGAATTACCTGAAGAACTAAATCGAACAATTTTGTTTATGTTATGCATTCATTTCTATTGCACGCCTAATTTATTTTCATTACGTGTTATTTTAAAAGAATTTATTATTATCTTCTTTCTAATTTTAAATTGGTGACTTAAAAATGAAAATTTACTGAAATTTTAAATTTTCAGTAGAAAAGTAGAAACTTTATAAAGTTTCAGTGATGGTTACTGTAAATTTCAATAGTCTTTTACGAAATCAGTGAAAAAGGACTGAAATTTCAGTGAATTTTCACTATATCGCAAAAGGAATATCGCTGATTGTAACAGGATTTTGACTGATGAAATTAAGAAACTTGTTCACTTATTTTATAGATATTTTAAGCTGAAAAGAAATGATTCAAATAGTAAAAAACGAATGAAAAGATTAAGTGTAAGATTTGTAAATCTAATTTCAATTTCTTTGAAAAATCAGTGACTATTGACTGAAGTTTCAGTTCTTTTTCATTGATTTACCAGTAAACGGACGACTGGAATTTTCAGTACCCGTCACTGAAACTTAAGTAACTTTTCTTATTGAGAAATCAGCGAATAACGATTGGAAATTAAGTGAATTTTGACTGATTTGTAGTATATTTCACCTTACCCCTGATTCCGAGACAATTTTCAGTACAGTCTACCAGTGGATTTTCATTGCTTTCTAGTAGATCTACATTGCTTTCAGGTGAATTTCCCTCCGATTACTAGACACATTTCATTAATTTCCAGAGGATATTGATTGATTCCCAGTGGATTTTCCACTTATTCCCACAGAATTTTCACTGATTTCCAGAGAAATTTAAATGATTGCTAGTATGGATTTCCCCTGCTCTTGTTTCGCAGACAATTTTTACTTATTCCCAGTAGATTTGCACTGATTTCCAGTGATTTTTGCTTTCCTTCTGATGACCAGACACTTTTCGCTAATTTCCAGTGACTTTTGACTGATTCCCACTAGCTTTTCCACTTATTCCCAGACAATTCTTATTGATTTCTAGAGAATTTTCAAAGATTGCTAGTGGATTTCCCCCTGCCTCTGATTCCTAGACAATTTCTACGTATTCCCAGTGGATTTCTACTGCTTTCCAGTCATTTTTGCTTTTCTTCTGATTTCTAAACACTTTTCACTGATTTTCAGTTGCTTTGGACTAATTTCAGATAGCTTTTCCACTTATTCGCAGAGAATTTTCACTGATTTCCAGAGAAATTTCAATGATTGCCAGGGGATTTTTCCTGATCCTGATCCCCTGACAATTTTCAATTATTCCCAATGGATTTTCACTGCGTTTCAGTGGATTTTTTTCTGATTACCAGACTCCTTTCACTGATTTCCAGTAGAGTCCTGATTTCCAGTGACTTTTTCACTTATTCGCAGAGAATTTTCACTGATTCTCAGAGAAATTTCAATGATTGCCAGTGGATTTCCCCTGATTCTGATCTCCTGACAGTTTCCACTTATTCCCAATGGATTTTCACTGCGTTCCAGTGGATTTTTTTCTAATTACTAGGCTCCTTCCACTGATTTCCAGTAGAGTCCAGATTTCCAGTGACTTTTTCACTTATTCCCAGACACTTTCCACTGATTTTCAGTGGCTTTTGACTGTTTCCCAGTAGCTTCTTCACGTATTTTTAGACAATTTTCACTAGTTTCCATAGAAATTTGAAGATTGCCAGTATGGATTTCCTCCAGCCTCTTATTCCTACACAATTTCCACTTATTCCCAGTGGATTTTCACTGTTTTCCAGTGGTTTTTGCTTTTCATTTGATTTCCAAACACTTTTCACTGATTTTCAGTGGCTTTTGACTGATTGCCAGTGGCTTTTCACTTATTACCACAAAAATTTCACTGATTTCCAGAGAAATTTCAATGATTGCCAGTGGATTTCCCCTAATTTCCAGTGGTTTTTACTTTCCTTCTGATTACCAAAAACTTTTCACTGATTTTCAGTGGCTTTTCCACTTGTGTCCAGAGAATTTTCGCTGATTTGCAAAGAAATATTCCAAGATTGCCAATGTATTTCCCCCACCCTGATTCCTAGATAACTTCTGCTTATTCCCAGTGAATTTTCAACACTGCTTTCCAGTGGTTTTCGCTCTTCTTTTGATTACCAAACACTTTTCACTGATTTTCACTGGCTTTTGACTGATTCCCAGTGGCTTTTCCACTTATTCCCCGAGAATTTCTACTGATCTCCAGAGAAATTTCAGACATTCTCAATGGATTTCCCAATGCTTCTGTTTCCCAGACCATTTCCACTTATTCCCAATGGATTTTCACTGCATTCCAGTACATTTTCTTCTGATTACCAGACACTTTTCACTGTTTTCCAGTTAAGTTCTGATTTCCGGTGACTTTTTCACTTATTCTCAGAGAATTTTCACTGATTTCCAGGAAGATTTCAATGATTGCCAGTGGATTTCCACTGATTTCCAGTGGTTTTTGCTTTCCTTCTGATTACCAGACACTTTTGACTCATTTTCAGTGGCTTTTGACTGATTCCCAATGGCTTTTTCACTTATTCCCAGACGATTTTCACTGGTTTCCAGAGAAATTTGAATGATTGCCAGGATGGATTTCCCCCCGCCCCTGATTCATAGATAACTTCTATATATTCCCAGACCATTTCCACTTATTCTCAAAGGATTTTTACTGCTTTTCAGTGGACTTTCTCCTGTATGTCAGACTTTCCTCACTGATTTTCAGTGGAGTTCTGATTTCCAGTGACTTTTCCACTTATTCCCAGAAAATTGTCACTGATTTCCAGTGGTTGTTGCTTTCATTCAGATTACCAGACACTTTTCATTGATATCCAGTGGCTTTTGACTGATTTCCAGTGGCTTTTCCACTTATGTCCAGAGAATTTTCAATGATTTGCTGAAAAATCTTTAAATATTGCCAGTGGATTTCCCCCTGACCCTAATTGCCAGACAATTGTCACTTATTCCCAGTGTATTTTCTTTTGATTACTAGACACTGTTCACTAATTTCCAGTGGAGTCCTGGTTCCCAGTGGCTTTTCCGATTTCCCCCTGACCCTAATTTTCAGACAATTTTCACTTATTTCTCGTGAATTTTCACTGCTTTCCAGTGATTTTTGCTTTTCTTCTGATTCCCAGAAAATTTTCACTGATTTCCAGAGAAACTTCAAAGATTGCCAATGGATTTCCCCGTGACCCTGATTGCCAGAAATTTGTTTAATAATTCCCAGTAGATTTTCACTACTTTTCAGCTGTTTCTGCTTTTCTTATGATTAACAGACACTTTTCACTGATTTCCAGTGGAGTTCTGATTCTCAGTGGCTTTTTCACTAATTTCCATAGAATTTCCACTGATTTCCAGAGAAATATGAAAAAGTACCAGTGGATTACCTCCTGATCCTGATTCCTAGACAATTTTCACTAGTTTTCAGTGGATTTTCAGTGCTTTGCAGTGGATTTCCACTGATCGCCAAGGAATTTTCGCTTATTCCTAGAGTAGATTTTCCAATTTTGCGCAAATTCTCAGTGGATTTAGATGACTTATCAGTTGGTACTTATTCTCAGAACGTTTTCACTAATGATCAGTGAAATTTCAGTGGATTTTCTACTGATACCCGGAGAATTTTTACCGATTAGTGAAATGTCATGGATCTAAATGTAGGATGTAACTATGACTGAGGAAATTAATATTCTCCATTGATTATTAAAAGAGTCCCCGTAAAATATACTGACAGACTATACTTAAACCTAATTTTCCCCATTTGGCCTTCAACCGCAAAACGGCACAAAACGTGCTTAAATTACCGTCTATTACCACACTAATGCTGAGAGAGTTCCAGCTAGGTTTTCTAACGTCAGTCCTATCACTTACAATGTCAGCTGGACGTGTCCTGGGGTCATTCCGCGACTCTCGCAAGACATCCGGTCGATATCTGGCCACGTTAGGTACGATCTCGTTCCATTCGCGAGTAGAAGCCAAGAAGCGAACTGTGAAGCGGCGATATCCTGAAAGGAAGATTCTTTGTTCGAGACAGCGAGTAAGCTGCTTTCGAGCTAAAGACGACAAGGACGCCCGTAGGTTGGACTCGGAGCGCTCCTAATTGACGGCTCTCGCGAATTTTTTCTTAACTGACCGCGAAGCCAGAAGCCTCCTCATCCTCACTCCTCCTCCTCATCCTTCTCATCCTCCCTCTTTATATCTCTCTCGTTCTTCCACTTTTAATCTCTCTTTCACTTTTTCCTTACAATCTTACATGACCGAATCCATATGAAATCGCTTAGAACCCAACTCTACTCAATTTTTCGAAATCCAGATATTATCTTTTTGAATCTAGAAAATGAAATAATTGCCAGTGGATTTGCCCCTGACCTCGATTACCAAACAATTTTCACTTATTCCATGTGGATTTTTACTGAATTCCAGTGGTTTTTGCTTTCCTTCTGATTACCAGACACTTTTCACTTATTTTCAGTGGCTTTTGACAGTTTCCCAGTGGCTTTCACATTTATTACCAGAGCATTTTCACTGATTTCCAAAGAAATTTCAAAAATTGCCAATGGATTTTCCCTTGCCCTGATTACCTGACACATTTCACTCATTTTCAGTGGCTTTTGATTGGTTTCCAGTGGCTTTTCCACTTATTACCAAAGAATTTTCACTAATTACCAAAGAAGTCTCAAGGATTACCAATAGATTCCCCCTGACCCTCATTTCCAGACAATTTCCACTTATTGCCAGTGGATCTTCATTGATTCCCAGTGGTTTTTGCTTTCCTTCTGATTACAAAAGAATTTTCACTGATTTCCAGAGAAATTTTAAAGATTGCCACTGGATTTTCCCCTGTCCTTCATTTGCAGACAAATTTCACTTATTCCCAGTGAATTTTCATTGATTTCCAGTGATTTTTGCTTTTTCTCTTATTCCCAGAGTATTTTCACTGATTGCCAGAAAAATTTCAAAGAGAACCAATGAATTTAGCCCTGCCCCTGATTACCAGACACATTTCACTGATTTTCAGTGGCTTTTCCACTCATCACCGGCCACTTTTAACTAATTTCCAAAGAAATTTCACAGATTACCAATGGATTTCCCCCTGCCCCTCATTTCCATATAATTTCCACTTATTCCTAGTGAATTTTCATTGATTTCCAATGGTTTTTGCTTTCCTTCTGATTCTCAGAGAACTTTCGTTTATTTCCAGAGAAATTTTAAAGATAGCATATGGATTTCCCCCTGTCCCTGATGACCACACATTTTACTGATTTCCAGGGGCTTCTGACAGGTTTCCAGTGGCTTTTCCACTTATTTCCAGAGAATTTTCACTTCTTTCCAAAGAAATTTCAAGGTTTACCAATGGGTTCCCCCTTGCCCCTCATTTTCATACAACTTACACTTATTCCTAGTAGATTTTCATTAATTTTCAGTGATTTTTGCTTTTTCTCTGATTCCCAGAGAATTTTTACTGATACCTAGAGAAATTTCAAAGATACCCAATGGATTTCCCCCGGCTCCTAGTTGTCAGGCACCTTCCACTTATATTTAGTGCCTTTTAAATGATTCCTAGTGGCTTTTCCGAGGGCTTTTTCATTTATTACGAGAGAATTTTCACCCCTCTCTCATTTCCAGACAATTTCCACTTACTCCCAGTGGCTTTTCAATGCCTTCAAGTGGTTTTTTAATTTTCTTCCGATTTCCATAGAATTTTCACTGATTTCTAGAGAAATTTCAAAGATTGCCAATGGGTTTCCCCCTGCCTCTAGTTGCCAGACACTTTCACTGATTTTCAGGGGCTTTTGACTTGCTTCCAGTGGCTTTTCCACTTATTACTAGAGAATTTTCACTAATTTCCAAAGGAATTTCAAGGATTACTAATAAATTACCTTCTACCCCTCATTTCCAGACAATTTCCACTTTTTCCCAGTGGATTTTCACTGATTTTCAGTGGCTTCTGATTGATTTCTAGTGGATTTTCCACTTATTACCAGAGAATTTTCACTAATCACCAAAGAAATTTCAAGGATTACCAATAGATTCCCCCTGACCCTCATTTCCAGACAATTCCCACTTATTGCCTGTGGATTTTCAATGCTTTCCAGTGGTTTTTCCTTTCCTTGTGATTACAAGAGAATTTTCACTGATTTCCAGAGAAATTTTAAAGATTGCCAATGGATTTCCCCCTGCCCCTGATTATCAGACACTTTTCACTGATTTTAGTGACTGGCTCCCAGTGGCTTTTCCACTTATTACCACAGCATTTTCACCCCTGCCTCTCATTTCCAGACAATTTCCACTTATTCCCAGTGGATCTCCATTGATGTCCAGCGGTTTTTGCTGTCCTTCCAATTCCTAGAGAATTTTCATCAATGGATTTCCCCTTGCCACAGATTACCAGACACAATTCACTTATTTTCAGGGGCTTTTGACTGGTTTCCAGTGCCTTTTCCACTTATTACGAGAGAATTTTCACTAATTTCCAGAGAAATTTCAAAGATTACCAATGGATTTCCTCCTGCCTCTAGTTACCAGACACTTTTCACTGAATTTCAGGGGTTTTTGACTGTTTTTCAGTGGCTTTTTCACTTATTACCCGAGAATTTTAATTGATTTCCAGGGAAATGTTAAGGATTACCAATGGATTACCTCTTGCCCCTCATTTCCAGCCAATTTCCACTTCTTCACAGTGGATTTCATTGATTTCCAGCTGATTCCCAGAGAATTTTCACTAATTCCCAGAGAAATATCAAAGATTGCCAATGGATTTCTCCCTGCCTCTAATTATCAGACACTTTTCACTGATTTTCAGTAGCTTCTGATTGATTTCTATTAGCCTTTCCACTTTTTACCAGAAAATTTTCACTAATCATCAAAGAAATTTTAAGGATTACCAATAGATTTCCCCTGACCCTCATTTCCAGACAATCCCCACTTATTGCCTATGGATTTTCAATGCTTTCCAGTAGTTTTTGCTTTCTTTCCGATTCCCAGAAAATTTTCACTGATTCCCAGAGTAATTTCTAAGATTGCCAATGGATTTCCCCCTGCCCCTAATTAACAGACACTTGTCACTGATTTTTAGTGACTGGTTCCCAGTGGCTTTTCCACTTATTACCACAGTATTTTCACCCCTGCCTCTCATTTCCAGACAATTTCCACTTATTCCCAGTGGATCTTCATTGATTTCCAGCGGTTTTTGTTTTCCTTCCAATTCCCAGAGAATTTTCATCAATGGATTTCCCCTTGCCCCTGATTACCAGACACATTTCACTGATTTTCAGGGGCTTTTAACTGGTTTCCAGTGGCTTTTCCAATTATTACGAGAGAATTTTCACTAATTTCCAGAGAAGTTTCAAGGATTAATAATGGATTTCCCCCTGCCCCTCATTCCCATTCAATTTCCACTTATACTCAATGGATTTCTATTGATTTCCAGTGGTTTTTGCTTTCCTTCTCACTCCCAGAGAATTTTCTTTGGTTTCCAGAGAAATTTCAAAGATTGCTAATGGGTTTCTCCCTGCGCCTGATTATCAGATCCTTTTCACTGATTTTCAGTGGCTTCTGATTGGCTCCCAGAGGCCTTTCCACTTATTACCAGAGAATTTTCATTGATTTCCAGAGAAGTTTCAAGGGTTGCCAGTGGATTTTCCCATGCCCCTCATTTCCATACAATTTCCACTTATTCCCAGTGGACTTTTATTGATTTTCATTGATTTTCAGTGGTTTTTCCTTTCCTTATGATTCCCAGAGAATTTCACTGAATTTTGAATTCTTTTGAATTTATCCTGAATTCGTTAAAATTCATTTTGTATTCTTATAAATTTCATCGAATTCTTTTGAATTCAAAAGAACATTAAGTCACATGGTTAATGCACAATAGCCACTTTCAGTCACTTTTTGGGTTAGAAATGAGTTAATTTTGGTCACTTTTTCCTTTAAATAGGTCACTTTCTTCACTTTTTTCATTTTTTTTGAGTAAATTAGGCTGTTGTAGCCCTGTTGAAATATAATAATAAGAGTTCAGAAAAATTTAGCATGGACCCGAACCTTTGAAAGTCCTAGAATGTCGGTAAATATCGGTAATAGGGATCTGTAATCATAATTTCATGGAAAAAATGCATGAACGAGTCCAAAATACAGGAATCATCTTTCTTAGACTCTGGAAGAAAATACGGTAGTTATGAAGAATGTATTTTCCGCGGCGATCAGGCTTTTATCTGTTCTTCTGTTTCTGCCTTTCACAAGAAGAACTGAAGGCCGAGTAGAATTGGAGCCCGTGTAGGTGACTCGTATGCAAAAGAGGAAGAAAGAATGAAAGAACGAGATGCCTACAGCAGCATTAACGCGTCGGCATTCGCGGTTTCCCCCTTTTAACCCCCTTTAAAAAGGGGGGGGGGAGGTTCGCTCTTTCCCAATCACCAATGTCTTGGAGCCACCGGACCCTTACCATGCCAGTTACCTTATGTTACCTATATATACCATCTTACTTCCCCTGTCCTCTCACATTCGAAAAGTCACCTGGAGTCTTAAAATTTATCTTTCTTTTATACTTCTACCTTTTACAGTCTCAAAATTAAACAATTGCGATATAAAAGGATTTGTCATTAAACGTTTTTCGAATAGAAGCCTTTAAAAATTACTATTTTTTGATTGTATTATATTATATTATATTTATACAATTATATAATTTAACCGGTTGCGCTCGGGAGTTTTGGTTTTCTGCAGTTTTCCACTACCCTGTCCAAATATTTAGGTGAATGCGAGCTAAAGGGTTTAATGTCTGACAATCTTCTGTGAGAGGGGGGATTTAAGATACATAAAAACCAGAAAAGTGTATGCGTGGAGTAAATGAACACTATAATTATATTATTATATTAATTTAAGTTTCAACATTTTGGAATTCCATTGATTCAAATTGACAAAATGCAATCTGGAAATTTCACAGAAAAAACAATGCAAACATTTTAAATATTCATTTTTTTCTTTAAAATTTTTAAATTGAACTTTCATAAATACATATTGTGTAAACTTGAATCCGTGGAATTTCACCGAGAATCAGGGACTCATTTTCCAAGATTTCAATCAGTGAAAATCCACTGGGAATACTTCAGATTGTTAATCCTAAAAATTTTTTTAGTATAAATTCAGCAAAATTTGTCTGAATTTAAATAAAAGTGGTCTAAATTTAAGATGGTTAGTGGTTATATCTGAATTCTAGAATTGCGTCCTTAACTTAAAATTTTTTTTCTCAAATTCAGACAAACTTCACTCAAATCCAGACCAATTCGGCTGAATTTAAGTTCATGAATTTGAAGGTGTAATAATTTAAGGCATTTTTGTACTGTGTAAATTTATTGGAATTCGAGTCGATATTGACTGATTTCTCAGTAGAATAAGCTAATGAAGTTTCAGTCAAGGATAAGAGAATTTCCAGTCCTCTTTTCACTAGTTAATCACTCGAAAACGGCTAAAATATTCACTGATTTACAGTCGATTTTCACTGATTGAAATCTTGAAAATTAGTCACTGATTTTCAGTAAATTTTCACTGATTCAAATTTCGAATTAAAGAAGACTGAAATTGAACAATTTTGAATTCAAAGCGTTTAATATTATTTTATTCAAAGCGTTAACAAATAAGAAATTTCGAATTGAAAGTTATTTGAAATTAAACAATTTTGAATTGAAAGCGTTCCACTTTAAAACGTTTCAAATTTCTGTCCTTTATTTTGAATCCGTCGAATTTTTATTGCATTAAAATGAAAATTATTGAATATTTTGAAAACATATATTTTAATCTTAAAATTGATAAGATTTTTAGAAACTTGAATTTTAAATGGCAAAATTATAGAAGGCTTTCAGTTTCCTGTATTCATTACTGTGCAAGTGTAAACACTTAAAATTATATTTTTTTATGGCTTCAATTATTAAAGCATTTATTAAAGCATTGCTTAAGCCTTATTTGTTAGAAATATTGAATTTTTAAGAATTTCGTTTTTTAAATTATTGCCTTTTAAAGGGAAAGGCGTAGTTTCTTGAAAAAAGGCTCAAAAAGGGAAATTCTTTAAAAAGGGGATTAATTTTAGTATTCAACAATAACTGGAAATCTATAGAGTAACGTTTTGCTCTTGAATTTTGCAAATCCTCATAAAGTAGTCCAATTAATTTCACATCGCGACATGGACCTCGTATAATTCAAAGCGTTCTTTGGCGTCAGTGGAAGGCGAAGCTCCTGGCTTGCTAGCGTTTTTCCCTCGTTCCGCTGAGTCTCAAAAGCCTCAAAAGGTTTCTGGGATTTTCCCGTTTTCCCGGCTCGATATGCTTCGTTGTCGAACGAACCTTCCTTCCTCTACCTGCTAGCTTGCTTCCCTGAAAGTGGATCGTTCGACTTGCGTTCCCGTTTCCAACGGAAACTCGGGTGCTGATCGATTCCTATGTAGTTTCCCCGGTTAAACCCACTGCGAATCCCCATAACTAAGGCTGCCAACTAAACTATTCCAAATCTTCAATTTTACTGATTTGTTTTCTTCCTTTCATTCTGTAATTCTTGCCTTCACTGTGTTAAAAATGTTTTTTTTTGTGTCGGGCAGTTTCGATATCCCAAAGAATTAGTCAAAATTCTTTGACAGTAAGTGGAAAATCCACTGGGAATCAATGAAAACCCACTGGAAATCAGAAAAATTTCACTGGAAGTCGCCGGTAAACCACTAGAGATCAGAGAAATTTCTCTGTCAATTAGTCTAGGAGTCAGTGGCAGTTCTGTGGGGAATTGTGAATGAATGAAAAATCCCTGGGTGTCAGTAAAAATTTTCTAGGAGTGAGCGAAAAATCCACTGGGAATCATTGGAATTTCTCTGAAAGTCACTGGAAATCCACTAGGAATCAGTAAAAATTTTTTGCAAATCAGTGGTTGATCCACTGGGAATCAGAGAAAATTCACTGAGAATGAGTGAAAAATCCACTGAGAATTAGTCAGTATCCACTGGGATTAAGTGATAATTATCTCGGAGTCAGTGAAAATCCACTGGGAATTAATTTGAATTCACTAGAAATCAATGAGAATACTCTGTCAATCAGTGAAAGTCCACTGGGAATTAAAGAAAATTCTCTGAGAATAAGTGAAAATTCACTGAAAATCCATTAAGATTTCTGAAAATTAGTGAAAATCTACTGGAAATCAGTGTAAAATTAACTAAGGTTCAGTCAAAGTCAACAAGAAATACGTGAAAATTCTCTAGGAGACAGTGAAAGTCCATTAGTAATGAGTGGAAACTCGATTGAGAATCAGTCAAAGTCCACTGTTTATCATTAGAAAATCAACTGGAAATCAGTAAAATTTCTCTGAGAGCCACTGAAAAATCACTAAGAGTCAGTGGAAATTCTGTGGGAAATTGTGGGAGTCAGTGAAAATTGTCTGTGAGTGAGTTGAAAAACTACTGGGAATCATTCAAATTTCTCTCAAAATCACTAGAAATCTGTTAGGAATCAGTGAAATATCTCTGCAAATCAGTGTTTGATCCACTGGGAAGCAGAGAAAATTCGTTGAGAATAAGTGGAAAATCCACTTAGATACAGTCTGAATCCCCTGGGATTAAGTGATAATTCTTTGGGAATCAGTGAAAATCCACTAAGAATTAGTTAAAATCAACTAGAAATCAATGCAAGTTTTCTGTCAATGAGTAAAAATCCACTCGAAAAAAAAGATTCTCTGACAATCAGTGAAAATTCTCTGGGAGTCAGTGATTGTCTACTAGGAATGAGTGGAAAATCGATTGAGAATCAGTCAGAATCCACTGGTTATCAGTCGAAAATTAACTGAGAATCATTAGAATTTCTCTGAGAGTCACTGAAAAATCACTAGGAGTCACTGGAAATTCTGTGGGAAATTGAGAATGAATCAAAAATCCCTGGGAGTCAGTGAAAATTCTCAGGGAGTGAGTGAAAAATCCACTGGGAATCATTGGAATTTCTCTGAGAGTCACTGGAAATCCACTAGGAATCAGTGAAATTTCTTCACAAATCAGTGGTTGCTCCACTGGGAATCTGAGGAAATTCACTGGGAATGAGTGAAAAATTCACTGAGAATCAGTCAGAATCCCCTGAGATTAAGTGATAATTCTCTGGGAATCAGTGAAAAGCCACTGAGAATTAGTTAAAATCAACTAGAAATCAATGCAAGTTTTCTGTCAATGAGTAAAAATCCACTGTGTATCATTGAAAATCCACTCGAAAAAAATAAAGATTCTCTGACAATCAGTGAAAATTCTCTGGGAGTCAGTGATTGTCCACTAGGAATGAGTGGAAAATCGATTGAGAATCAGTCAAAATCCACTGGTTATCAGTCGAAAATCAACTGAGAATCATTAGAATTTCTCTGAGAGTCACTGAAAAATCAATAGGAGTCAGTGGAAATTCTGTGGGAAATTGGGAATGGATCAAAAATCCCTGGGAGTCAGTGAAAATTCTCAGGCAGTGAGTGGAAAATCCACTGGGAATCATTGGAATTTCTCTGGGAGTCACTGGAAATCCACTAGGAATCAGTGAAATTTCTTCGCAAATCAGTGGTTGATCCACTGGGAATCAGAGGAAATTCACTGAGAATGAATTAATAATCTACTGAAAATCAGTCAAAATCCCCTGGGATTAAGTGATAATTCTTTGGGAATCGGTAAATATCTACTGGGAATCAGTTGAAATCCACTAGAAATCAATGAAAATTTTCTGTCAATCAGTAAAAGTCCACTGTGAATCAATGAAAATTCTCTGAGAATAAGTGAAAATTCACTAAAAATCAATTGAAATTCTCCGAGAATTGGTGGAAATTTTATAGAAATCAGTGTAAATTCAACTAAGAATCAGCCAAAATTCATTAGGAATACGTGAAAATTCTCTGGGAGTCAGTGAAAATCCACTAGGAATGAGTGGAAAATCGATTGGAATGAGTCAAAATCCACTGGTTATCAGTAGAAAACTAACTGAGAATCAGTAAAATTCCGCTGAGAGTCACTGTAAAATGCACTGGGAGTCAGTGGAAATTCTGTGGAAAATTAGGAATGAATCAAAAATCCCTGAGAATCAGTGAAAATTCTCTGGGAGTGAGTGGAAAATCCCCTGGGAATCATTGAAATTTCTCTGAGAGTCACTGGAAATCCACTAGGAATCAGTGAAATTTCTTGGCAAATCATTGGTCGATGCACTGGGAATCAAAGGAAATTCATTGGGAATGAGTGCAAATTCACTGAGAATCAGTCGAAATCCACTGGAATTAAATGATAATTCTCTGGGAGTCAGTGAAAGTCTACTCGGAATTAGTTAAAATTCATTAGAAATCAATTAAGATTCTCTAAGAATCAGTGAAAATTTACTGGGAATCAGAGTAAAATCAACTAAAAATCAGTAAAAATCAACTAGAAATACGTACAATTTCTTTGACAGTCACTAAAAATTCACTAGGAGTCAGTGGAAATTCTGTGAGAAATTGGAAATGAATTAAAAATCCCTGGCCGTCAGTGAAAATTCTCTGGAAGTGAGTGGAAAATCCACTAAGAATCATTAAAATTTTTCTGGAAATCAGTGGAAAAGCCACGGAAAATTAGTGAAAATTCTGTGGAAAGTAGTGCAAATTCACTGAAACTCCAGTCGTTAGTGACCAATTTCTCAGTAGAAAAAGTTACCTGAGTTTAGATGGCTTTTAATGAAAATTGCATTCATTTCTTACTGGGAAATCAGTGAACATTCATTGAAATTCTAGTAGTTTTTCACTGATGTTTGAGTAAAAAAGTTACTCAGATTTCAGTGAAGTTTACTGAAAATTCAGTATCATTCTCTGCTAGGGAATAAGTCATAGATAATAATCAAGAGACGTAAAAAAATCCAATCTCGAAAAACGACCCCAATTCTTTTCCACAAAAGAGAAAGGCACCAACCTAAAAGACAAAAAAAAATAATAAAAAAGCAAAAAGGGTCCTCATCCTTAAAAAGACGTCCCTGGCACGCGATCGATGTAAATCGTACCGTGACTTGCTTTTTTTCATTTCGTACTCTTCGGCTTTCGCGCTCGCAGAGATGGCCTCGACCAGAACTTGGGCTCAGGGGCAAAAAGTTGTTTACAAAAAAACAGGCTCGGATTGGACCATCAAGAGATCGGAAAAAATCCCGATGGACTGCTCTCTACGTTTGGATCATGGGAATTTGACTGAGAATTATGAACTCATTTTTTAAGATTGTTGTTCTGAGCCATATGAGCCCTGAGCCAGAAGAGTTTTTAACCAGAAGATTTCTGAGCCAGATAAGTTTTAAGCGTGATGAGTTCTGAGCCGGAAGAGTTCTGAATCAGATGAGTTCTAAATCAGATGAGTTCTGCGTGAGATGCGTTATAAGTACATATGTCTATGTAGAAATGTTCCTTATTCTTAAAATATACAAACAAAAGCCAAATTAACTCATGGAAAAACGTGATTTGTTGAGTAGGTTCAATAATGATAAACTTAATTAAACTTCTTTAAATAAGCTGTCTTATAGGATTTTCTGTAACGCAGAATATAGATTTCAGAGCATCTAAAATTTCGGAGTTTTGAGCCAGAAGGTTTCTGAGACAGATAAGTTCTGAGCCGAAAGAAATCTGAGCCAGATGAGTTCTGAGCCAAATGCTTCCTAAGCATTTCCGATGATAGGATAGCGTGTCTATGTAGAAATATCCCTCATTTTAAAAATATATAAAAAAAAGAAAATTTACACATGAAAAAACATAATTCATTGAGTAGGTTCAATAATAAACTTAATTACACTTCTCCAAATAAGCTGGCTTACAGGTTTTTCGATAACGCATTCTTAAATGATTTTCACCTTGAAATGGAAATTGACACAATGGTCTCTAAAGAGCATGTAGAATGTAGATTGCAGAGTACCTAAAAATCCGTATTTTTGAGCCAGCTAAGTTCTGATCCGGATGAGTCCTGAGCCGGCAGAATTCTGAGCCAGAAATGTTCTGAGCCACATGCGTTCTCAGAATTTTCAATATTAGGAAAGCATGTCTATGTAGAAATATCCCTAATTTTAAAAATATAAAAAAACGCAAATTTACTCATGGAAAAACATAATTCATTGAGTCGGTTCAATAATAAACTTAACTAAACTTCTCCAAATAAGCTGGCTTACAGGTTTTTCGATAAGGCAGCTTCAAATGTTTTGCACCTTGAAATGAAAATTCACACAATGGTGTCTACATGTACATGTAGAATGTCGATTGTAGAGCATCTAAAATTCCGGAGTTTCAAGCCAGAAGATTCCTGATCCAGATCAGTTCTGAGACGAATGAGTTCTGAGCCAGATGAGTTCTGATCCGGAAGAATTCTAAGCCAGAAGCATTCTAAGCCAGATAGATAAGTTCTAATCATTTTTAATAGTAGGAAAGCATGTCTATGTAGAAATTTCTTTAATTTTCAAATTATATCAACAAAAGCAAATTTACTCATGAAAAAAACCTAATTTGTTGAGTAGATTCAATAATAAACTTAATTACACTTCTTCAAATAAGCTGGCTTATAGGTTTTTCTATAACGCGTCTTTAAATAATTTTCACCTTGAAATGCGAATTGACACAATGGTATCTATATGGGCATGTAGAGTGTAGATTGCAGAGCATCTAAAATTCGTCTCTTGCCCCGAAGGCTACAATGCACTCCCGTGCTCAATAATAAAGACGCATGGGTATGCGGCGCATTAACCTGAAGTTATATGGACAGGATTGTCGACTGTCCTGCAGTTCGCGCGTCGCGCTCGAAATTGGCCATGTTTATTTCATCACCTTAGTTACGGTTAATCTTATCTTAACCTATCTAAGAACATGCCAACTATATAATTCTCAAATCACCTTCAGTTATTTTAATCATTTTCCGAATTTCCAATATCTCTTACTTATCAATCTAGAAGTCGCGTGATGCTCATTTAAACCTCACACTCTTTTCACAACACCGGTCCGACACGGGTGGCTGAGCAATATCTCTGGTAATCATCCCAGGTGAAGAGCTTCACGAAGCCATCATACATCACGATTCACACATTAACACTCAAACTGACTGATAAACCCATAGGAAGGCCATACTCTTTATTCCAGTCACATCCGCTAGGCAAAGCTCTTCACGAGGGGCGATGGGTATACAAAACCTTTCGTTTCAGGTGTCACTCTTCTTCTTATATTCAATTGTCCTCCACACAGTTAAAATGGAGTGTCAAAGTTGGATAGTCAAAATTCATAGTCATATTGATCTTCTAAATCGTCGAAAGGGCCTTCCGTAATTTTTTCGACATAGAGAGATTATTATTTGATGTTCAGCCTGACAGTTTGCAGAGGTTCAGATTGACTATCAGGATAATCAAGTTATCCTTCCGGAATGTCAATACGGTCATATTGTTTTCACTCATTTCGACCATCCATGGAGGATCAGATGAACCGTCGCGATTAGTGTATTAAATTTAAACAGATTCTCAATCAGTTTAACCTGCTTGTCTATATTTCGAAAGTGCGTGGAGAGTGATGTACATAAGAGAGAATACGGTGGAAAGGGTATTAGTTTTTTCTTTTGAATTTTCAACGTCAAATTTGATGCTTAGGATAAAGGCGTCACTCAACGCTCAGCAATCAATGTGTTCTCACCGTGCCGTTTTTGACTGGAAACGTGCCAAAAATTTCATCATTCACTCGTGATACAGAAATAAGAGAAACAAGATGCGTGATAAGCTTCATATCGGTTTCTGAATTTACTCCAGTGTTTGAAATGTTAAAATTCAGTGCAGTGACGCCGTGTACTTAGCCTCTCGTGCTCCAAACAATATATTGTCAACGTGCACTGCTTGTGCATATCAAATCATGTCGCATGCACCTCGCTCCCCACAAATAATGAACAATGCTTTTAGATTTTATAAATTTTACACACATTTTCAGGTTTTGCAATTTCCACTTAACTTTATGATTTCCAGTCTTTTATCAGAGAGACTGGAATCTCGCATATATTTATAATGTAGGTAGAAAAAGGATAACCAATATGGAAGATATGGGATAATCAAATCAACCCTCTAAGGTATGATCAAGTGTATCCTCTTCGAGATGATCAAGTCGACTATCCGCAATGATCAAATCGATCCACAATGATGATCAGGTCGGCCCTCTGAGATGATCGACTCGACTCTCTTAGATGATCGATTTGAACCTCCTGCGTTAACCTTCTAGAGATATGTGTAGGCACTTTGACCAACTAGAAGGTTGTCCTACAGTCGACCCTCAAAGACAGTCAGTCTGAACATCTAGATGTTCAAGCTGACCAACCTTTCTTACTTCGGTCTACCTCTGGGTACGCTACCATTCACCTTATTTAAATACACTTGTTTCGTTAACCGTCCGTCAGTCATTCTCTCAACATGAACAAACCATCTCAGCAAGTTTTTTTCACTCTTGTCAATCAATGTTT
>JAUMHM010000071.1:21248145-21258282 GCA_032362435.1 Melikaiella ostensackeni | reverse complement strand
GAAATTTCTACAAAACAGTTGAATTTTTCCTACGAAATATGAATTTTCAACAAAACAGTTAATTTTTAACCAAAAAGATGGATTTTCAACCAAAAGGGTTATTTTTGTGCCTAAAAGAAAAACTTTCAACAAAATACATGAATTTTTAACGAAGTAGTTGAATTTTCAACAAAATAGTTAAATCTTCAATGAAAGCAGATAAATTTTCCAATAAAAAGTCAAGCCACAAAAAGAAAAATTCTACAAAACAGTTAAATTTTTCACATACGAAATATGAATTTTCAACAAAAAAGTTAATTTTTAACCAAATAGTTGAATTTTCAACCAAGTACCACAAGTATCAAGTGCCACAAAGATGAATTTCTTACCAAACAATTAAATTTTTCACGCGAAAATATGAATTTTTAACAAAAACTTAATTTTTAACCAAATAGTTAAATTTTCAACCAAAAAGATTAATTTTAAACCAAACATTGCATTTTTAACCAATAAAGATGTATTTTCAAACCAGGAAGACGAATTTTCAACAAAAGAGTTGAATTTTCAGCCAAGAAAGATTTCTTAGTAAAGAAAGAAAAAAAATTCAACCAAATTGTTGAATCCTCGAACAAGTAGTTGAATTTTCAGCCAAAAAATACGAATTCTGAATAATAAATCTAATAATTGATATTTCAACCAAAAAAAGAATTTAAATTTTCAACATAACAGTGGAATTTTGAACTAAATAGATGGATTTTCAACCAAATAGTTGAAATTTCAAGAAAATATGTCTTTGAATCCTCAACCAAAACAGATAAATTTTCAACCAAGCAGTTGCAAATTCAAGCCATCAATGAAATTTCTACAAAAATGTTGAATTTTTTACTCGAAATATGAATTTTCAACAAAAAAGTTAATTTTTAACCAAATAGTTGAATTTGCAACCAAAAAGATGAATTTCCATCCAAAAAAAATAAAAGATTAAATTTCTCCCTGAAAAAAATAACTTTGAACAAAATACATGAAGTTTCAACCAAGTAGTTGAATTTTTAACAAAACAGTTGTATCCTCAACCAAAACAGATATATTTTCAACTGAACAGTTGCTTTTACAAGCCACAGAGACGAATTTTATACGAAACAGTTGAATTTTTTACACGAAATATGAATTTTCAACAAAAAAGTACATTTTTAACCAAATAGTAAAATTTTATACCAAAATAGTTGAATTTTCAACCCAAAATGACAAATTTTCAACCAAAAAAGATGACTTCTCAATAAAATTGTTGAATTTTCTGCGTAATAAAATAATTTGTAAAAAAAAAATGAATTCTCATTTAAATAATTGCATTTTTAACCAATAAAGATAAATTCTCAACAGAAATGTTAATTTTTAACCAAATACTAGACTTTTCTACCAAAATAGTTGAATTTTCTACCCAAAATGACAAACTATTAATCGAAAAGGATGACTTCCTCACCAAGTTATTGAATTTACAAGAAAATAATTAAATATTCAACCAAATAATTAAATTCTTAACAAAAAAAAAAGATGAATTCTCAACCAAACAGTTGCATTTTTAACCAATAAAGATGAATTTTCAAACCAAAAAGACGAACTTTCAACTAAAGAGTTCAATTTTCAATCAAGAAAAATTTTTTAGTCAAGAAAGAAAAAAAATGTCAACCAAATTATTGAATTTTCCATCAAGTAGTTGAATTTTCAACCAAAAAAGGCAAATTCTGAATGAAAAATGTAATAGTTGATATTTCAACCAAAAAAGATTTTAATTATGTATAAAAAATATTTGAATCCAACCAAAAAAGACGAATTTTCAACTAAGAAATATTTTTTCGTCAAGAAATGAAAAAAAAATTATTTATGTGTCTTAAGTATATCTGCATTAATTATAAGCAATAGCGAGTTTATTTAGGAAATTTTCTTTTGGATAAAGAATCATATTCGTAAGTACTCGATTTTCCGCATACATTCCTGTACCTTTTTAATAAATTATATAATCAAAATAATTTTTTTCCAAATATTTAAAAAGGAAAAAGATAGTTTAAAAAAATTATAAATTCAATTTTCCCGCCAAAAACCTGAGATACAAAAAAAATATTTCAAAGAAAAATTATTGGCTTTAAAAAGCTCTACACATTTTCCATTGACCACTTTTGACTACTTCCATTCAATTTTCCTAACAGTATTTTTCACGGTTAAAAAGAAAACTACTTACCCTATAAAAAAGTGATCAATGGAAATCTTTTAGATCTTTTTAAGGCCAATAATTTTTTGTTGGAATATTTTTTTTATATCTTACGTTTTTTGGCGAGAAAATTTTTGATTGATAAAACCAGAACAATTGTCCCCTCTTTTTATTTCTTAAATAAGTATGACACCGGCGTAAAAACCGTTTTCCCTCACACAGGGGGTCTCAAAACGTGCAGATTTGATAAAAATTGGGAAAGTGATTTTTCACATGAAACCAATACCTTCTCATATTATGAGAATGTAAAAAAAGAATTTAAGAAGTGACCTTTTTAAATCAGGCAAAAATTAATTTTTGAAATAAAAAAATTATGTGAGAAATGCTTTCAACTAAAAAAAAACACGTATTTAAATGTGAAATTTCTTTCATAGTTTTATGTATGTAAATAACTGCGCCGAAGACTGCATCTAACAAGATGATCAGAGTTGGGATTTTTTGTTAAATCTCACAAATTACCTTCTGAGATTCCATTGGAAGACTATTATTTTGCCAAAACATTATTTGCCAATGGCGATCCATTTTCGAGAGAAATGACTTTTTTCAAAAAAAAAATTGATGGATTGAAATGTTTATTTATTAAATTCTCATGCATGATAAGATAAATATAAGATTTTTCTACCAGAAAAGACAGATTTTCAACAAAATACATAGATTTTCAACTAAAAAAGATAAATATTCAACCAAAGAGATGAATTTTTAACTAAAATGATGAATCTTCAAACAAAAAATTAATTTTTAACAAAGGAGTTGAAATTTCAACCAAGTAGTTGAATTTTCAACCAGGAAGAATTATTTTCTACCAGAAAAGACGAATTTACAATAAAATACATGAATCTGTAACCAAGCAGTTCAATTTTCAACTAAAAAAGATAAATAATCGACCAAAAAAATGTATTTTTAAAAATAAGTTCAACTTTCAACCAACTTGTTGAATTTTTGACCAAGAAAGATTGTAATCTTTAATAAAAAATAGTTGAATTCAATAAAAAATACGAATTTCCAACAAAATGGTTGAATTCTGAACCAAAGCAAATTAATTTTTAATCAAACATTTGAATTTACAACAAAAAAAGATAATTAAAAGAAATTTCTACAAAAAGAGGTGATTTTTCAATATAAAAAGACGAAATTTAACAAAATTATTGAATTTTCAGCCAAGAAAGATTTTTCAGTCAAGAAAGAAAAACAGTTCCGACCAAATTGTTGAATTTCACGCCAAAAATACGAATTTTCTACAAAGCAATTGAATTTTTAACCCAAAAATATGAATCTTTAACAAAATAGTTAATTCTCAACCAAACAGTTCAATTTTCAACCCGAAAAGACGAAATTCAACTACAATGATGAATCTTTAACCAAATAATTGGTAAAAAAGGCGATTAAAAAATTATCTTGATGATTTACGATTGGATCTATACAAACACGTTCAACAGCAATTTTATTTGACCTTTTAGAAGTACAAATTCTAATCTTTTGACTTTTTTTTTATCTCGCGTCGTTTGGCTCAAAAATTAAATTAAAAATATTCTAATACCGTTTTCCATACTTGAAAAACAAACAACGCCTCCTACCAAAAAATGTTTAAGGGAAAGTTTACAGGCCATCGTAAAAGAAAAAATGTTGATATATCAATTTTTTTTCGTATCTCGCGTTATTTGGCTCAAAATTTGAATTATCGATTTTTCAAGAAAATGCAAAAAGTTGATATGACAATCTTGTAGGGCTTTCAAAAAGCAGCTTTTTTCTTCTCTTGACTTTTTTTCATATCGTGCGTTGTTTGGCTTAAAATTTTCATTATCGTTTATTTGTTTAAATTTTGTAAATGCCATAATGACTTTGTGAAGCTCTTCACCTGGGGTGATTGCTAGAGAGATTGATAAGCGACCCGTGTCCGAGCGGTGTTGTGCGGCGAGTCTGTCGTTTGAAGGAACCACACGCGACTTCTAGATTGATCTAAAACCTATCCCCTCTCCACCTATCCCCTCTTTACCCAACAAAAAAACAAAAAAGAACATAATAATAATGTATATCAGGGCCTGAAACTGTGTGCAGCTCGACACACTCTATGCAGTTCTAATTTTAAAGTGTGCAGTCAGAATAAAATACACTAGAACCTCCATTTGACGGCGGTCTCGGGTACGGCCTGCGATGTCCGTGACGCCCTTCCAAGGATTTCTATGACATTAACAGTCAGGGCCGTATGAACGAGCGCTTTCAACACGGGCTTCACGCGGTACTGCGCATTCTTCGCGCTTGGCACCTGATCGGACGCTTTTTGGGCGCTGTTTGAAACGTTCAAAAATATATTTTTTGTTTATTATAAATAATGGCTTTTTAACTCAAAGATTTATCCATTAGACCAAAATTAATTAATTCTGAGCAAAATTAAAAGTAATTAAATCACTATTTTGTAACTAAGAAATATAGTTGACTAGAATGATAAATTATAATTGTCAGAATATATTATGAATATTATAATAATTTCTAAATTATAAATGTGATAAATAAATGAAGCATATTTTTATTCACAGAATAGTGATTTAATTATTTTTAATTTTGGTCTAATGGATAATTCTATGAGTTAAAAAACCATTATTTACAATAAACAAAAAAAATATTTTTTAGCAAGTCAAACAGTGCATGGGTCTTAATAAATGTTATCTTTAAAAAATGTTTAAAAGCCCAAACATAACTTAAAAAAACCTGTTCTAATTGATGAATAATATGCATTCAATTTGTCTGAGGCAATGGTAAATTAAATACTTATCTGAAATGACGAACAAGTTTTGCTGCTGCACGTTAGAATACACTGGAACCTAGATTTAGAGAGGGTCTCGGGTATTGCCTCGATGGCCATGACTCCGTTTGAAATGTGAGCTTTTGCTTTAATGATCGGCTCGGATATTTGATCACCTCTGTCTCTCACTTGTTTAAACCATTCTAACATCGCAGCCTCCAAAACCATATTATTACTTGTTTTCGACGATTCCTTCTTCACATATTCATAACTTTTAACTTTACTCCTTAAATGCACTGCCCGCTTTGTCGTTACGGTACTGCGTAACTGCGACGCGCTCCCCGCGCCACTTTCCCTGTCCTGCGGTAAATGGAGGGCACTTAAGCTGAGGTTCCAGTGTATTTGTTTGTCTGCTTACTTATCTTAAGCGTTTAAGGACTGCTCAGCTTCTCGTTTAAAGTGAAAGCTTTCTCTCTAATGATTAGTCCAGATTTTGGATCACCTCTGCCTCTCTCTTGCCTGAACCATTCTAACACAGCAGCATCCAAAACCATATTATCACCTGTTTTGATGATTTCTTCTTCAAATATTCATAACTTCTAACCTTATTCCTCAACTCAGATTCGCGAGCTATCACATACAGCCCTGACTGTTTACACCATAGAAATTCTTGGAAGAGCATCACGGTCATCGCAGGCCATACCCGAGACTGGCGTTAAATAGAGAGTTAAGTGTAAAAGAATATGTACTTTTAGAATTAAAATTCGAAACTTATTTAGAAAGTGTCTAGGGGCCAATGCTGATCATAAAAAAATGTATAAGCGGTTAAAGAATCTGGCCCCTCAATTGTAAACCTAAATTTGTTTCCAATTATTTTAATTGCCCACAATACTTTTTTCTCTCGTCAAAACATTTCCAGCTTGTTATATAGATTTCTTCTTGAAATTATAATATCAAAGGCAGCTACCATCCGCATATACCGAAATGCAAAACCGATCAGGGGTCGAATGACAATGAACCTGAGGGACAAATAAGTGCCGAGAACCCCTTTAGAATGAAAAATAAAGCACCGGCAAAGGGCTTTGTGTCCCCTTAACAGTGAGAAAGTCAGTCGTAATTGAATAATAAAAAAGTGATATCGATATCAAAATAAATCCGGTTGATATCCGCTAAACTCGATTAATTAAAGACTCAGAATCAAGTAGATTAGCATCATTGGAAAGAGATAGAGGGAATGGAGAAGGCAAGATGGGAGGGGGAACATGAGTGCAAGGAGAGCTTTGACTTATCCTTTGACCTATCATTTGACCTATGACCTTTGACCACTGAACTTTTTCCTTTGATCTGTCATATTTGACTTTTGACACCTGATCTTTGTATGATCTCTGACCTATCACTTGACCTTTCAAGTTTGTTCGCTGACCCTTAAACTTTCACCTCTAACCTTTCACCTTTGATAGCTGATGTTTCATCCTTGACCTTTGAATTTCTGACATTTAACATGCGATACCTGGCCGAAGACCTTTCATGTTTTACCTCTGATCTTTCGCCGTTGACCTCTTCCCTCTCAGCCTTCTCCCCTGACCTTTGAAACTTGACCTACTGCTTCCCCCTCTTATCAATTGCCGCCAACTTCACTATTTTCATATTTATCAATAAAAATTCATTTTCTTTAAATTTTTAACATTCGAAAAATATTTATTAACGAGCTAATTATACCCCTTTCTATTTTTTTTTACTATACTTTATAGTGAATTTTGGGAAAACAAAGGGAGTATAATTGTTTTGAAATCGCCCCAGATATTAAAACTCTTCGTGATTCCAAGCAGGAATAGCTGGCGTATCACTTGTCACTTGGTTACTATACTTTGTATCTGTGAATGGCGGACGTTTATCTCCGTGTGATTTACGACAAAATCCCCGCCGTTTCCCTGTGCGAGTTGAGGGACGTGCCCTCGCCTATAAACTAGCAAATATTTCCGATTCGGCAAAACGTTTTGTCATTCGATACGCATTCACGCAATTGCGTCAAATTTACAACAAGTTACCAAATACAAGCTGAAATGTTTGTAAACAATGAATCAATAATGGAAATCACGAATCAAACCTTTTTTATACAAATACCTGTTACCGACATTCACCGACACTCGGCAACTTTCAAGAATTCGTGCCCGTACTTAATTGAAAAGTCTATTCACAGACGTGAAAAGTTATCAAATATAAATCATACTGCGAACATTTTTATTTTCTAATTAGTTTTTCTTCTTGTGTCTTCATCTACATTTCTGTCACGTAATTAAATATTAAACAAATAATTTTTTGTTAGAATCTGGCACGAGATTTTTATGTGAACGGAAACTATAATTTCTATTATAATAAAGGCATGCATTTCGGCCAACTTCATAGTCCCTAAACCCTATTGGTCAATTTAGTTAATCATTGATATCTAATGTATTATTATTATAAAAAAAAAAATTATATCTCAAACTTAAGATGGTTCTAGTCCAATATGTCTAAAACACTTTTTGAGTTGGATATTTGTACCAAACTGCATATATTGCACGGGGCTATCCCGGTTTTTATCATCAGTCACGGACGCATTTTGGTAATGCAATCAAGTGATCTGATGAGAGTGATATGCATAATTTGACATTATTATTATTATATTCAAATTATTATTATTAAGTTCGAGAGAAAGATTCGATAAGTCGATAATTCAAGCAGGTGCAAATTTCAAAACAGTCAACATTTCTTGCTTATTAATAATAAATTATTGCAATAGTTACAAAACTAAAAATAGGAATAAGTGTTTTTAAGACAAATTAGTCATAAATTGAGTAAAATTCATAGTTAGTTTCTTTAAACATAGGGCAAAGGGGGAAAAAAATCAAAATTTTGAGTTATCTCGAAAAGGGTGAGAGATACGCGAAAACTGTCAAAATTTTTACATCCTCGGTCACCCTGAAATGACCCTGGAAAAAGATTTTGAAAATTCAAGAGAAAAAAAAATTTGAGTTATTTCAAAAACGGTGAGAGATACACAAAAACAAACAACATTTTCTGGTTATTTAAAGGGATATAATCCGCAGTCATCCTGAAATAACCCTGTAAAAAGATTTTAAAAATTCAAGAGAAAAGAAACATAAATTTTGAGTTATTTTAAAAAAGGTGAGATATAAGCGAAAACTTACAAAATTTTCAAATCCTCGGTCACCCCGAAATAACCCTGTAAAAAGATTTTACAAGTTCAAGAGAACAAAAAAACAAAATTTTGAGTATCTTAAAAAAGTGAGATATACGCAAAAACGGACAAAATATTTTGGTGTTTATAAACGAGGATGGACCTCGATTACCCCGAACTAACCCAGTAAAAAGATTTTCCAAATTCAAAAGAAAAAAATCAAAATTTTGAGTTATCTCGTAAACGGTCAGAAATACCCAAAAACTGACAACATTTTCAGGGTTTTACAAAAAGGTATGTTCCTCGGTCACCTCGTATTAATCCAGTAAAAATTTTTAAAATTAAACAAAAAATTAAATTTTCACTTATAATAAAGACAAATTAAGTCAAAACTTGCAATCTAATGTAGTTTATTGCATTCCATGCGGGGGTTGTAATGCGTGCTACATAGGACAAACAAAAAGATACCTAAAAACTAGAATCTATGAGCATAAAAGGGACCACCTCAAACCTCCAGAAAAAAAACCGCTTTGGCAATACATTCTTGGTATCACGATCATGTTTTCAAATATGAAAATACTATAATTCTAGATAAAACGGAAAAATACAAAAAATGTCTAATCTTAGAAATGGCACATATAGTCACAACACAAAGCGTTAATGAATGGATATCTTAGGAAATCTATCGGAATTCTATCTTCCGTTACTGCACAAAACCAAATAGGCCAATACTCAAAAAAGTTTTTTAAAAATCAAGAAACCCAAAAAATTTTCAAATCCAACAAAAATGTAAGACTACAAAAATACAGAAAAATTTTAATAAACTATGCATAAAAAGGAAATTCTTTTTTTTTTGAAATCCTGATAAATATACGAAAAAAAAGAAAAAATTAATTAATAAAAATTCAAACATAGTGTAATAAAAATACCTAATAATGCATTAAAAAATATTTCAAAGAATGCAGAACAGAAAGCGTAACAGCAAGCTGCATTCTCGCATATCTGGTTTAGGAAAACATCACTGATCCCAGCCAAACCGTACAGGGGAAAAATACGTTATTGTCCACTTAGGAAACATGTGTTTTTAGGAAAGCCGGCTTTCACTCAGTTTCATTCTGTTCTGTGTGTCTGCTTTTTAGTATTTTAAGATCAAAAAATTTGTAACTACATAAAATTGGTTTTTTCTTACATTTCCGAAGTTCAGTTCAGATTTATAACTTTATACTTTTACTTTTTATGGCTCTGTTTTTTCGTATTTCAGGTTTGCATAGCATAACTTTGCAATCTTTGCTTTTTATGGTGTCTTATGCTCAAAATGGGGGGAGGGGGGAGGCGAGAATAAATAAAGCACAAAAAAGTATAGGAAAAAATTAAAGAACAGTTTTGCCATTTAATAAATGTCTGCCTTCTCGTCTTTCAGGTTTTCTAATGTATAATCTCTTAAATGCAATTTTTAATGGTCGACTCACCGTTTCTCAAGTTAAAAAATTTATCATTTGAAAAACAGAGTGATAATTTTAATTTTCTTTCGAATATCTGACTTCCATATCACACGGTCATCAAAATTAAAATTTCTTAAGTGCCTTTCGGTCTCTCAGGTTTCCATATTTATAATCTATAATTTTTTTGCTTCCTTTTGTGTCTGATGCTCAAAGGGGGGGGGGGAGTATAAAAACATTAAATAGTAAAAGGAAAAAAAACTCAAAAGCAGATAGCCAGTTTTAATTATCTGCCTTGCGTATCTCAGGTTAATTCTTAATTGTCATGGTTAAGTATCGGCCTTTCTGTCTCGCAGGTTCCAAATTTACAATTTATAATTTTTTGCTTTTTGTTGTGTCTTATGCTCAAAAAGGGAGAGGGGACAGAGAATATAAAAACTATAAGTACTTTAGGTAAAATTCAAAAACAAATTGCCATTTCTAATTATCTGACTTCCATATCTCAGGTCTTCAAATTTATAATTTCTTAGTT
>JAUMHM010000071.1:21235225-21248045 GCA_032362435.1 Melikaiella ostensackeni | reverse complement strand
TAACAATCTTATCATCTGCAAACGCCAGTCCACGTACTTTCACTGTCCCGAGATCAACACCTTCTTCGTCTAAGAGAAACATTCTTAGACATTCGTCCATGTACATATTGAACATTCAGGAGGACATAACGCATCCTTGTCTAACGCCCTGCTTGATATCAAAACAATCGCTCAGTTATCCATTCACTCTTACACTTGCTTTACTAGTTTACTACCATTATATATTGCTTTTATTGCTTTTAGAAGCCAACCATTCACTTACTCTCAAACATTTTTCTATAATCTGTCTCTTTTTTATGATATGCTAAGTGCCATATTGTTCCTTTTTTGAAACGCCCTGATAAGTGTAACTCCCGGGACACCCTAATTCACCTCTAGCATATCACCTGTTCACAAAAATGACGCTACTTTACTCTCCATGTGTGTGTAGTGTGTAAGTATACTGTCTTATTCAAGGGATTAATTTTCGCGACGAAACCGAAGATCCGTGAGGAAACCTGATCACCCTCATCGCTCAATTCGTCTCCCAGGCGTCTTTGGGAAAGAGGGTCTCTTTCTTTGTGTATGCCACTGGATTACGTACGTCCTACAGTGTACCTACACCGCATTGCAGAAAGCCGTCATAAACATTTACAAGCCAAAGGACGACACGCCCGTCTCGTTTGCTTTGCTTTTATTTGGTTTCGTAAGTTTCGTTCACTTTGGCATCTCAGAGTCTCGACCTGGAATCCTGGATGGTTCTGGAGAAATGGAGACCCTGAGTCCAGGCAAGAGGCCTGCCTGCTGCGGATAAGAGAGTTCATACTTCATGTTCCTTGCTGGCTGATTTTCCCCGCACAGCTGGCGTTCTCCCCAAAGCGGCCTTTTTTGGCAGTAGCTTCTTCGCCTCTTGCCTTCAAAGTTTAAACTTTAAACCGAATTGCAACTTACTCGTGGCATCTCAAGGCAGAACATGCCACTCACTAAATAATGAGGAAAAAGGGGCGTTCCGGATAAAGCAAAGACGACCCCGCCGAAACGGTGGCGCCGGTTTGTTCAGGTTTCTTGTACCTGGAACAGGATTCACATTGTCGTTAGTGAATAAAGTATATGACGGTGTCGAAGATTTTCGGAAATCTGGCTTCAAGGTAGTTAAGAGCTTAACTGAACACAATAGAATAATCTGTATTATGTAAATTTGGCCTAGACGACCTACACAACTATAAACCTGAAGGGAAACTGTTTTCGTAATCAGAGTTTGTACGATATTAAAAATGAATTAGTGCCTAGTCGTTTACTAATTTTAATGTCGTTTTTCATTAAAAAATTAATATTTTGCAACTCAATATATATATATAGAAAATCATTATAAGAAAGTCAGTATAGAAGTAAATAATGTTAAAAGATTGAAAGAATTGATGAAAAAAGTAGTGAAACTACAAACAAATGATTTATTTATTTACTTATCATAGGATTTCAAATTACTTCAAGGGATTTCATAGGATTTCAAAGATTTCAAGGAATTTTATAGAATTCCAAAAGAATTAAGAGATTTCAAATACATCAATGGATTCTAACGAATTGTAAGGGATTCCAAAGAATTCCCACGGTTTTGAGCGATTTCGTCAGATTTCATAAAAATTTCACGAGATTTGTAATGATTTCAAAGATTTCCAAACATATCAGGGAATTTTAAGAGATTCTATACTGTTTCAATATTTCTCGAGGGACTTCCACAGATTTAAAGGTTTTTGGAAGGACTTTATACGCTTTCCAATCATTTCACCTAATTTTAAAGGATTTCATCGGTTTTCAAGAAGTTAAAAAGTATTTCTACGGATTTCTTCAGATTTCGAAACATTTCAAGAGATCTTAGAGGATTTTTAAGATTTCCAAACATTTCCTGGGATTTTCAGGAATTCCAAAGAATTTCAAGAGATTTCAAAGAATTTTGTAGACTTTCCAAAGATTTCAAGGGATTTCTAGAGAACCTAGGAAAATAAATGAAACTAAATAAATTAATTTTCAAGGGATTCTTATGGATTCTTAAGATTTCAAGGGATTTTAAGGTATTTCAAGGAATTTCACAAGATTTAAAGAATTTTATTGAATCTTCAAGGATTTCAAGGGGTTTCAAAGATTTCTAGGGATTTGAACGTCTTTTTTTTTAGAGAACTTTATGAAATAAGTTCAATGTAATTTATATTCAAAGGATTTCAAATAAATTCTGCTTATTTTAATGGATTTTTACGATTTCCAGACATTTCAAGGGATTCCAACAATTTCAAGAAATATAAAGGAAGTTTAAAAATTTCAAGGGATCTTAGAGAACTAAATTCTAGAGAATGAAATTTCACGAGATTCCTAGCGATTCCAAACGTTTTAAAGGATTTTAAGCTATTTAAAGGAATTTTGAAGATTTACAGGGATTTGACCGGTGTTTTCATAGCTTCAATGAATAAGTTTGATTTACTTTATATTCCAGGGATTTATAATGATTTATACTTATTTTAATGGATTTTTACGATTCCCAAAGATGTCAAGGGATGTGAAGGAATTTCAACGAATATCTAAAGAACTTTGGGGAATGAATTGAATTATATTTCAAGGGATTTCAAGAATTTCAAGTGATATGAAGGAATTAAAATTTGTTTAAAGGATTTCAAGGATTTCAAGGTAATTAAAAAGATTCCAAAGAATTTCAAGATATTTGTAAAATTTCAAGGGATTTCAAAGAATTTTCCAGGGTTTCCAAAGATCTTAAGGGATTTCTAGAGAACTAAATATTGTAAAGTGAAATCTTGAGGGATGCCTAGCGATTCCAAAGCAAAGGTTTCAAGGTATTTTAAGGTATTTTAAGGAATTTTAAAGATTTATAGGGATTTGAAAGGTTCTTTTAGAGAATTCTAATGATAAAGTTTAGTTTAATTTACACTCAGGGCATTTCAAATGAATTCTACTTATTTTAATGCGTTTTTACGATTGCCAAAGATTTCAAGAGATTTTAGGGAATTTCAACGAATTTCTAGAGAACTTTAAGGAATAAATTAACTTTTGCTTCAAGGGTTTTCAACAGCTTCAAGAGATATAAAGGAATTTAAAAAATCTCAAAGATTATAAAGATTTTAAGTTATTTTAAAAGGCTCAACAGAATTTTCAAGATTTAAAAAAATTTCGAAGGATTTCAAAGAATTTTGTAGAATTTTCAAAGATGTTAAGGGATTTCTAGAGAACTAAATTTTATAGAATGAAATTTCGAGGAATTCCCAGCTGTTCCAAAGCAAAGGGTTCAAGGGATTTTAAGGTATTTCAAGAAATTTCACAAGATTCAGAGGATTTTATTGAATCTTCAAGAATTTCGAAACTTAAAAAATTTTTAAGGGATTTCAAATGATTTTACAGGATTTTCAAAGATTTCCTGGAATTTTTAGAGAACTCAGTTTTAGAGAATGAAATTTCAAGGATTCCTAGCGGTTCCAAAGCAAAGATTTCAAGTGATTTTAAGGTATTTCAAGAAATTTCACAATATTTGAAGGATTTTATTGAATCTTCAAGATTTTCGAAACTTAAAAAAAGATGTCAAGGGATTTCAAATGATTTTATAGGATTTCCAAAGATTTCAAGGGATTTTTAGAGAACTAAGTGTTAGAGAATAAAATTTCAAGGATTCCTAGCGGTTCCAAAGAAAAGGTTTCAAGGGATTTCAAGGTATTTCAAGGAATTTCACAAGATTTAAAGGATTTTATTGAATCTCCAAGAATTTCAAAACTTTGAAAAAAATTTCAAGGTATTTCAAATAATTTTATAGGATTTCCAAAGATTTCAAGGGATTTTTAGAGAAGTAAATTTTAGAGAATGAAATTTCCAGAAATTCTTAGCGATTCCAAAACAAAGGTTTCAAGTGATTTTAAGGTATCTCTAGGAATTTCACAATATTTAAGGGATATAATTGAATCTCCAAGGATTTCAAAGGAATTCTAAGATTTCTAGGGATGTAAACGATTTTTTACATGTAGAATTATTTCTACTTATTTTAATTGATTTTTACGATTTCTAAAGATTTCAAGGAATTTTAAGGGGTTTTAAGGAATTGCTAAAGAACTTTAGGAAATAAATAAAATTTTAATTCAAAGGATTTCTATGAATTTCAACAATTCCAAGGGATATGAAAGAATAAAAAAAATTCCAATGGATTTTATAGGTTTTAAGTTATTTTAAAAATCCAGAGAATTTCAAGAAATTTCAAAAATTTTTAAGGGATTTTAAAGAATTTTGTGGAATTTCCAAAGATTTCAAGGAATTTCCAAAGATTTCAAGGAATTTAAAAGAATTTCACAAAATTTAATGGGTGTTATGGGACCTCCAATATTTTAAAGATTTCAGGGGATTTCACAAATTTCAAAGAGTTTCTAGAGACCTTTGGGGAATACATTTAATTTATTTTATTTTCATGGGATTTTAAATTATTCAAGGTATTCAAGGGATTTCTACAGATTTCAACAAATTTCAAAGATATTAATGGATTTAAAAATACACAGAAACATTTGTGCATTTGTACAAAATACAGTTAAATAAAAAAAATGAATACTGGAAATGGCGGATAGTGGATTGACATCCGAGGTATTGGAAAAAAACATTTTTTATTATCGGTTAATATCTTCTGTTCTCTTTTTTGATTTAAATATTCAAGAAAAACTTCCTATTGGTTCAAAAATTATGGCAAATTTTGTACATGTACAGTTTTTTCTAGTGAACAATAATAAAAAATTAGAAATTTAAAACCAAATTTTTTACCTACTTTAGAGTTTTCTGAATTTGTGCAAAAATATGTTTTTTGGATTGAGTTAAATGCACACGTTTTTGAAAAAGTTGAATATGTCAAACCTGAAATTCCTTCAGCTTGAACCAAAGAAACATGTTATTATTTCTCTTTTGTGAAAAAATTGTTTTTCGCTGTGTTTAAAACTTTCCAATATCGCAAATAAGATTAAAAATACCAAAATCCCTAAATTAGTAAAAAAATTTTTTCCGAGAAAGCAAAATGCGAGGCAACATGATAACATGTTTCTTTGGTTCAAGCTGAAGGAACCTCAGCTTCGACATAATCAACTTTTTTTAAAATGTGTGCACATGACTCAATAGAAGAAAACATGTTTTTTGCTCATTTTCAAAAAATTCTAAATGAGGCCAAATTTTTTTTTTAATTACAAATTTTTTATTTAATTGTGCATATAAAAAAATCGCTATAATTTTTGAACCAATAGGACATTTTTTTGTGTGAAAATGACGAATGACTTACATAAAAGGAATAAGTATGACGCTAAAATTATGGTACTTAATTATGGTAATTATGTTATCGCTGAAAAAAATTTGACGAACCTAATAAAAACACTTTGGTTTCTAAATAAATCTGCATCACAACTTAGAATTATAAAATGCTTTATTAAACAGAACTTGATGAAATTTAAGACTCTTCAGGGGGTGCTTTTTTAAATTTTGAAGGTGATTCTGTCAAATAAAGCGTTTTCTAATTCTGAGTTGTGATGCCGATATATTTAACAGGGTGTCTACTCATCTGGAAAGCCTGGAAAACCTGGAATTGTTAGGGAATTTTTTTATATCTGCAAAAACCTGGAAATGTCAGGGAATTTTTTTTCAAGTCAGTAAATTTTTTCGAGCTTGCTAAATTAAAAAAGAAGTAGTATAAAATTAAATAACAAGGATTTTTTATTAATAAAATAACCTTTATGATACTGGATTTATAGTGATTTAAACCAAACTTTTTTATATCATTTTCACTATTGTCAGGAAAACATATTTTATTCTAAGTATTAATATGTTAAATATGCACTGAATTTTAAGTATGAAGATAAAATAAAAATTTGTTTCAATTATTATTCAAATTCATGTAGTTTAGGAACAAATTCAAGAAATGATTTATTATGTTTTCAGTATTATTAATTTATTTAGTCATTCGATGGTGATAATTAATATATTTAAGAATATTCTGTAATGATTTGTCAAAACTTAATAAATTAAACACAGTAATTAATTGAATTAAACATGAGATTAATTATCTACCGAAAAAGACGAATTCTCAACGAAAAATTTAATAGTTGATACTTCAACCAAAAAAGATTATTTTTCAACCAAACAGTTGCATTCTTAAACAAAAAAGATGAAATTTCTACTGTAAGAAATAAATTTTCAAATCAAAAACATGAATTTTTAACAAAAGAGTTAAATTTTTAACAACATAGTTAAATTTCACACCAAAAAGATGAATTCTCAACAAAATATGTAATAGTTGATATTTCAACCAAAAAAAATGAATTTTCAACAAAATAGTTGAATTTCAACTAAAAAAAAAAAACATTTTCAACCAAAAAAAAAAAAAAAAAAAAAAAAACGAATTTCCAACAAAGGAGTTGAATTTTCAACCCTAAAATATGTATTCTCATCAAAATAGTTAAATTTTCAACGAAAAAAGATTTAAATTTTAGATAAAAAGTTGAATTCAACCAAAAAAGATAAATTTTCAACAAAGTATGTAGTTGAATACTCAATTAAAAGAGATTTATTATAAAAAAACAGTTGCCTTTGCAACCAGAACGATGAATTTTATATCAAAAAAGACAAATTTGCTACAAAATACATAAATTTTCTACCAAATAGTTGAATTTTCAATTTAAAAAAGATGAATTTTCAACAAAAAATATTTAAATTTTAAATAAAAAAAAAGTTGAACTCAATCAAAAAAGACGAATTTTCAACCAAATGGTTGAATACTCAACTAAAACAGGTTAATTATCAACCGAACAGTTGCCTTTTTAACCAAAAAGATTAATTTTTCACCAGAAAAGTACAATTTTTAAAACAAAATATATAAATTCTCAACCAAATAGTTGAATTTCAATTAAAAAAAGATAAATTAAAAAAAAAACGAATTTCCGACAAAAGTGTTGAATTTTCAACCCGAAAATATAAATTTTCAACAAAGTAGTTCAATTTTCAAACAAAAAGATGAATTTTCAACTTAAACGATGAGTCTTCAACAAAAAAAAAATAATGTTTAACAAAATAGTTCAACTTTTAACCAAGTAGTTGAATTTTCAACAAAAAAAGATTGAAGTTTTAAATGAAAAGCAGCTGATTGCAACAAAAAAAAAAGAATTTTCAACAAAATAGTAAAATACTCAACTAAAACAGAAGAATTGTCAACCAAACAGTTGCCTTTTTAACCAAAACGATTAATTTTGTACCAAAAAAGACGAATTTTCGACAAAATACATCAATTTTTTACCAAATAGTTAAATTTTTAACTATATGAAATATATATTTTTAAGAAAAAATAGAATAGTTAATTTTTCAGTTAAAAAAAATAATTTTCAATAAAAAAAGGAATTTCCAACAAAATAATTAAATTTTCAACCCAAAAGATGAATTTTCAACTGAAATGATGAATCTTCAACCAATAAAAGGAATTCTTAAAAAAGTAGTTCCACTTTCAACCAAGCAGTTGCATTTTCAACCTAAAACGACTTAAATTTTAAATAAAAAGCAGTTGAATTCAACCTAAAGGGACGAATTCTCAATAAAATAAGTAGTTTACGATCAAATAGTTGAATTTTCAACAAATTGGTTGATTCCTCAACCAAAATAGATTAATTTTGTACAAAACAGTGGAATTTTTAACCTCAAAAATATGAATTTTCTATGTAAAAGTTCATTAGTTTACCCGTTCAGATATTTACAAGGACTGAAAAAACATTATTTATAATAAACTCGCGAAATTGTATACATATTACGATTTTTTATGTTAATTACTTAAAATTTAACTATTCACAAGTGGATAATAAAATTAGGTCGAGTATTATGTAATTTGAATGGCTTCATATTAAGAAAAATTATACCTGGAAAAATCTAGGAATACCTAAAAAAAAACTGGAATTGTCAGGGAATTTTTTTCCACGATTAGAGTAGACACTCTGTATGATTTTCAGGTTTTCTAGTTCCTATTGTAAAGTATCACACTAAATCTGAAATTATTAATTTGATCTGCTAGAAAATCATCCAAGAATCTTCAGATGTAGTGCGGTTGCGGCACAATAAAAAAAATTTGATACTTAACTATAATAATATACTCATTGTTTTTTGAACTCATTTATCACATAAATGTATCAGGTTACTTTAAATTCATTTAGATATTTGATTTTCAAAATGCAAAGGTACAGAATAATGTTACATTAATTATGTGCATTATAGAATAGAGAAAAACTCAAATTCTTCGATGTAAAATTGAATTAAGTCAAATTAGACGTGTCCTACAGTCTTTAAATTTTTATTTAATATGTGCAAAAGTAAATTTATTCAGAATTAATAAGTAAAAATTGTGTTATAACAACAACTAAAACGTAACTATTTTTCAGCACTTTCATAGCCTCGTAAAAATCGTTGTGTTTAGTTTTTTAAATGAAAACTCACCTCGTTTTATTCATTTTCGCGGATAGAAAACTGATTAAGAGAATTAAAAAATCGAGGATTTATTGTATATATTTTTTCTTTTTCTTATATAAAAAATATAAATATTCTAAATGACTGTGAAATCTTTTTAATCTTTTGAAGTCTCTTGAAATCTCTTGAAATTTTTATGAAATTTTGAAATATTTTAGAATTTTTATTATTTTCAAATATATTCAAAATTTTGAATCTATATATCATAAATTTACTTCTTGTGTTCAAAATTAGTCACCTTTAGTCACTTTTTAGCTTAAATTAGTCACTTTTTGCACTTTTTTGAAGTACTTTAAGTCTGTGGCAGCCCTGATTATTGTTGAACAAAGTAATTTTTAAATTACCTTCTCAAAATTTAATCGTTTGAGTAGGAACGATACAGTTTCTTTTCTTAAATCGTTTAATAATAATTTTTTTCTTATCAAAAGTATTTATTTTGCGTCCAAGCTGTTGTCTGAAATAAAAGCAATGTATCTGTGTATCTAAAAAAACATTCTTTTTGTCTGTAGTTTAAAAAAAATTGTACACTATAATCCCAAAGTTTTGCAGCCATTTTTAATAAGAATTAGCATAATATAGTGATAAAAAAGCAAGATAACAGCAAAAACATAAAAACGGTAATTTCAAAATCAGATCTTACTTCACAACTTTAATATTTTTAATAAATTATTGTTTCTAAACTGCTTTTTTCGATTCTTTTTTTAATTTGCTATGTTTTGAAATTTTTTATGTTGGAATGTCTTTTTATATATTAATAAAATTTAATAAAGTAGAATAATAAGGGAAGTATGATTTTTAAATAAAAATTATCTTTTTTTTTAAAAAAACTAAAATTCTCTTCAGTGCGAGAGATTATTGACACTTTCGATACAAAAAATCCTGATATTTACCACTTTTTTTCAGCAATTGACGTACCCGTACTTGTGAACGCAATAACGGACGTGATTGAATGTCGTAAAATGGTTAATGGGCGGAAATAACTTGGGTTATAAGCAGTTATAAAATGTAAAAAAAATTCACGTGTCGGGTGTCATTAAATGCTATTTTCTACAGGTGACAATTTATTATTATTTTTTTCATAAAAAAAAACGAACTCTCGTTCAGACTCGGTATATTTCCTTCTCGGCGGATGTAATGTTATAAACTAACCGGGCGTGCGACGGTCTTTCAAGGCCGCTAATGAAACTAATTGGGTGTAACGACACTGTCATAAACTTCTCGACATTCTCTGACTTCTCTGCCTCGTATGGTTTCATAACTTTGTCCGAAATCCGTTTCCTACCCGAAAATTAGTTGCTCACTAAGTCGCATTTCTATGTGTAATTGGAAATACACCCAACTCCCCGTTCAAGTCCAGTATCAGGAGTTGCCTACTTTGACCGTGAGGCTCTTCCAAGAATTTTAAATTGTAAATTGATGTAAACAGTCAGGGGGAACTGCGTAACTCCGCTGAGCTCGGCGCCTCTCTCTCTCGGCCCCTTGAACCCCGTATCATCGAATGCGAGGCGGCGGGAATCCTCTCTCTCGCCGTCTTCGACCCCTCGTCTACGAGTGCGAGCTCGCAGACATTCTAGGAGGGACATAAGCCGAAGTGCCTTAAGTCGGGAGTTGAGAGTAATTAAAAAATATTTTCCTTATGTATGAGCTAAAATCGAGTTCCGAATAAAAAATGAGTTTATTATTTAGGGGCTTTTTTAAAACTATGTTACCAGTTTTGGACTATTTTCCAGCCCCCCCCCCCCCACCTCCCCAAAGAACCGTAACCTGGCTAAAGACGGATTTCACATTTATTCTGCGTTTTTTGCGTTTCTAGTGAGTTCAGTTACCAATGTGAATGAATGAACGAATCAGTAATGAATGAAGAATAATGAAAAATATTTAAATATGTATCAGCCTTCACAGTCTTGAATACTCTGAAAACAGGGGCAATACGGTGATGTTTCACGAAAATAGGGGAATGAATTCCTTTAAATAAAATAAATGTACATACCATATTGAACTCAATATGAAACTCTTTAAATTCCTAAGATTTCAAGTCGAAATATATTGCATTTTCAACAAAGTAGTTGCATTTTCTACCAAAAAAGATTTTTTACCTCAAGAGATGAATTTTCGACCCAAAAAAAAAATTTTAACTAAACAGTTGTATTAACAACCATATTGTTGAACTTTCAAACAAAAGAGACGAATTTTCAACAAAATAGTTGAACTTTTAATCAAATAATTCAATATTTCAGCCAAAAAGGCAAATTTTTTTAAGACAATTGAATTACCAACAAAAAAGTTCATTTTCAACCAAGAAAGATGACTTTTCTACCATAAAAGATAAATTTTCAATATAGAGGAACATATTTTTAACAAAAACGGTTGAATTTTTGAGCAAAAAAGATGACTTTAACAAAATAGTTTAATTTTCAACCCTAAATGTAGAACTTTCAACAAAAAAGTTCATTTTCGACCAAAAGACGAATTTTCAACAAAGTACATGAATTTTCAACCAAATCATTAAACTTTCGACTTAGAAACATAAATTTTCAACCACAAATTAAATAGTTTAATTTTCAGCTTAAGAAATTACTCTTCAAAACAAATTTTCGATCAGATGAATTCAGCGAAAAAAGATAAATATTTAACAAAATAGTTCAATCCTTAGTGCGAAAAAATGAATTTTTAAAAAAGAAGATTAATTTTCTACCCAAAAAGACGAATTTTCTACAAAAGGGTTAAGTTTTCAAGCTAAAAAGTAAAAAATTTAAAAAAACGGTTGACTTTTAAACCGGGATAGATGAAATTTCAACAAGAAATTCAATTTTCAATCAAGAAAGATAAATTTTCAACCAAATAGTTGAATTTTCAATGAATCTTATTTTTTTTAAGTGGTTCAACTTTCAACCAAGTATTTGAAGTTTCAACTAAGAAAGATGCATTTTTAACCAAATTTTCTACCAAGAAAATGAAGTTTCCACCAAGAAGATTTATTTTCTTCCAAAAAAGATAAATTTTCAACTGAATACATTGATTTAAAAAAAATGGTCGAATTTGGAAGCCAAAAAGACAAATTATCTACAAAACAGTGGAATTTTCAACCCGAAAATATCAATTTTCAACAAAATAGTTGAATCCTCAACCAAAAAGATGAATTTTCAGCAAACAAGATCAATATTCTATTCAAAAAGACGAATTTTCAATAAAATACATAGATTTTCTACTAAATAGTTGATATTTCAACTCATGAAGAATAAATTTGGCACCAAAAATGCAATAGTTAAATTTTACGATAAAAAATTAAAACGACTTTCTAACAAAATAGTTGAATTTTCAACCAAAAAGGCGAATAAAAGAATGGATTTTTAACAAACTATTCCAACATGCAACCAAGTAGTTGATTTTTCAACCAAGGAAGATGGATTTTAAACCAAATTATTAAATTTTCGACCAAAAAAAAAATGAATTTGCAAGAAAAAAGTTAATTTACGACTAAATAGTTGAATTTTCAACTAAAATTATGAATCTTAAAAAAAATACAAAGTGGTTTAAGTTTAAACCAAGTAGTTGATTTTTCAGCAAAACAAGATTTTAATTTGAAATCAAAAACTGTTGAATTTAACACAAAAAAAAAAGAATTTTCAACAAAATAGTTGAATTTTTAACTATAAAAGAAAAATTTTCGATTGAAAATGGAATAATTGAATTTTCGATTAAAAAAAAAAATAAATTATAAATCGAAAATGAATTTTCAACAACTGTTAACTGTGAACCAAGTAGTTGAATTTTTTACCAAAAAAGATGACTTTTCAAGAAAATAGTTGCACTTTCAACAAAATAATTGGATTTTCAATTAAATAGTAGAATTTTTGACCAAACAAAATGAATTTTGAACGTAAAATATAATAGTAGACATGCCAACGGAAAAAAATTAACTTTTAACCAAACATAGTTGGATTTTTTTCATTGGGTTCTATTAATTCAGTTCGCATTTAGGCGGAAAAGGGAAAAAAGGGGAATTTTTTTTGAAAACGCAGTAAAAAGCTAAAGAGCGGAATATGGGAGTGTGTGAAGTTTGAAATATGAAAATGATTTTGAAACTTATTAAGGGCATGTGATACAGTCAAATTCCTACATTACGGACCTCTTTTTTTCGGTGTACCAAATTTATTTTTGAACCATAGAACTTTTTTTCAAAATAAGGTATCAGACTGAAAGTTTGGAAAATGCATCAGAAGACAATAACCTACGTTTATGTACTTCAGTTGAGTCGGAATTTTGCAAAAAATTATTTCCGAAGAAATTAAAACTGGGAGCTAATCGAGAAATTTTTTGAACCATA
>JAUMHM010000071.1:21214915-21226253 GCA_032362435.1 Melikaiella ostensackeni | reverse complement strand
CGGGGGGCTCACTAGAAGGAACGTTACGAGTTTAGATAACGTTTAATACGTTTTCTGATGATACATTTTAACAAAGTTTGAGAATTTTGTACAAGATGGCCCTGCAACGGTACAGTTCATTAATAATAACTTAATAAGCTTAAATACAAACTAAATTAATAGACCCTATAGAAAGAATCCAACTATTTTTAGTTAAAAAATAATTTTTCTGGTTGAAATGCCTACTATTACATTTTTGGTTCGGAAATCATCTCGTTTCATTAAAAATTCTACCGTTCAGTTGTAAATTTAATTAGTTCGTTGAAAATGCAACTATTTCGTTAAAAAGTCATCATTCTTCGTCAAAAATTGAACTACATACTTGGTTGAAAATTTGATTATTGTGTTGAAAATTCGTTTCATTTTGGTTTAAAATTAATGTGTTTTGATAGAGGATTAAACTATTTTGTTGAGAATTCGTCTTTTTTGGTTAAATTCAACTGTCTTTGATTACAAATTTAAATTTTTTTTGGTTGCAATATCAACTATTACATGTTTCGTCAAGAATTGATCTTTTCGGTTGAAAATTTAGCTATTTGGTTGAATGTTGAACTCTTTTGTTGAAAGTTCATTTTTGTTGTTGTTAAAGATTCATCATTTTAATTGAAACTTCATGTCTTTGGTCCAAAATGTAACTATTTTTTTTAAATTTGTTTGTTTGTTTTTGTGGTTGAGAATTAGTTTTATTAACTGAAAATGTAATTCTTCCATTTTTGGGTGAAAATTAATATTTTAAATTGAAAATTGATCTTTTCTAGTTGAAAATTCAACTGTTTGTTTGAAAATTCATGTATTTTGTTGAAAATTCGTCTTTTTTGGTTTAATTCGACTGTTTTTGATTTCAAATTAAACTCTTTTTTGGTCAAGAGTAGAAGATTCATCATTTTAGTTGAAAATTCAACTATTTGGTTGTAAATTTTGGTTTTTGTTGAAAATTTATATTTTTGGTTGAAACCCCAACTGTTACAGTAGAAAATTAACTTACGCGTTATAAAATCATATTTTTCGATTGAAAATTCAAATTATGGCTAAAAATTTAATTATTTGGTTAAAAATTCATCATTCCTGGTTGAAAGTTAAACTACTTTGTTAAGCATTTATTTTTTCAAGAATCACCTCTTTGGTTGAAAATTAAACTGTTTTGTTGAAAATTAATTTTTATTTTGTCAAAGATTAAGTTCGTTTCTGAAAATTTGACTGTTCCATTCTTGGTTAAAAATGCTTCTTTACAAGTTATAAATTCAACTATTTGGTGGAAAATTAATGTATTTTGTTGAATAATCGTCTTTTGGGGTAAAAAATTAAAGAGTTATTATTTTTTTTAGCTAATATTTTTGGTTGAGGATGCTAATTATAAAATCTTTTACTTTAAAAATTGGAAATTTTAAGTCTTCATTTTTAAGCATATACATTTTAGATTCAAAGAATTAAAAAATTCAGTTTAGAAGACTTAATCATTTAAAAATTAAAAGCATTTGGAATTGAAATTTTTTGATAAAAACGTTTTAACTTGATCAAATGTAAATATTAAGTAATAAATGATTTTCAAAATTGGACTGTAGTTCGAGTATTAAAAATTGAACAATAATTGATTTCACAAGACAATTCTAAATCTGTTCAAAATTAAACAATTTGCTGATTTTGACGTTGAAAATTGAACTATTTCAATTCGAAAGCCTTAGTAGTTAAACAAATGTAAACATCCGATGGAAATTTTATCAACTATTTCCAATTTTAATATAATTTCAAATTAATAGATTCATAATTAAACGCTTTCATTCAAATTCAAATCCTATTCAAATATTGTTTAAGTTTAATATATTCCATATTTGTCGGAATTAATCGTAAAATTTTGAAATTTTGAAATTTGTAACTTAACAATTATTAATTTGAAACGACTTAAAATTTAAATACTTTAACTTTTAATTTAAAAAGTTTTCAGTTGAAAAAAAATTTAATCATGCAATTTTTAGTGTTTCTAACTTAAAATCGTTTAATTTTGAACATTTACATATTCATTGATTCATTTTTCAATTTAGAGCATTGAAAGTGATAGCGTGGATTAATTTTTTTAACCAGAAATCTTTGAATTATTCGAATTATAAAAGTTTAAAATTTAAAAATTTGCAGTTAACGGATGTTACTGCTATGGAAGCATTCAAATTTCATAAAATTTCAACAATATGCATAGTAGTGAAAGGTATTTTACGTATTAATCTACATCAAGTAGGTATGCACTTATTATAATGTATAAAAATACAAAGCAATCGGTTTTTTAAATGTCCCGATAAATATATGTAAAAAATAATTTTTCTTTACTTTAAAGCTAAGGAAGCATAATAATCTCACGGAACATGTTCTTTACATTGTTACTAAACTAAAAACAAAAGTTTTTAAAAATAAAATGTGGAAAATCGTTAAACTAAATGCTATTTACTTGATTTTTATCGATTTTTTCTATTTCTTTTTTTAATTTGTTAAAATACATAAGACAAACATCTGGTTAAGGTACAATTTTACCGATTTCAGGAAGGGAAACGATTTTGAACAATGACCTGCTATTCATATTTTGCGTCGTTTCCGCGAAAAAATGAGATTTTCAATCGTAGAGAAGAGAAACTGGATCTGCAAGCACTTTTGGATTAAACTTAATCGAGACTAGCCGTGGATGCGGTGCCAAACTAACCCTAAAATATCAATATTTTTGAGAATTAATTTTGCGCAAATCATCCCCTCACTTTCGAAGGTCATATGAATCCATTTCAAGGAAAAAAGATTTTAAAATATAAACAATTTTTTGCCACAAAAGTCAAACTGAGAAGGGCCCCTCAATAGAATCACCCATATCTTCCTAATTGTGAGTAATGACTGTTACAAAAAATAAGTCCATTATGAACAGTTTGAGGAAAGTTTCTACTTTTATCAGAAATCAGTATTCAGTAAGCGGAAATTTTATGGGTTTATTGCCTTCTAAAATCTGCACGTGACTCAAAAATACAGAATGACTGCGAAGAGTGGTCGTCAGTGGACACCTCAGCGATGATTCGGCTGAAAGTTCACTTGAATTCCTAATCTTTGTAAATCCCCGTCGCGTCGGGGAATTTATGGAAACAGAAGCAATAGGGAGTAGGGAATAGGGTTAGGCTAGAGATAGAGATTTGCTTCAAGAGGAAAACGGGGATTTCGGGGGGTTGAGGCAGTATTAGTCGTAGTTACGCCATTTCTATCTCAAACGAGGATCTTCAGGAGCCGAAAACTGTTTAGATTCCCCGTTTTCCGCCTCTCGTTTAAAAAAGAAAAAAAAGGAGAAGGATGCTTCCAAGAATTATAAACTCTCCTAAATAGTGGGAATGTAAAACAGACTTTCCAAGTAAATTTCGATAAATTCGAGGAAATTTTCCAAAAAGATTGGGAATTAAGTAAACCCCATATAATGTGGGGAATTTTTCTAAGTTTGGTGAATTTTGCCAAAAATTGGAAAAATTTAAGATAAAAATTAGGAGATATTTTCTACAAGAAAGAAATTATGTTATGATTCGTTCAAATATATATAAATGAAAAATTGGTCAAGCTTATGAACAAAATTCATCATTCTTGTGAGTTAAAAGGTTTTCAGCGACTCCGATTTCGAATTTGTACACTTTTAGAAATATCCTGAACTTTACGAAGTTATTGAGTTACAAAAGCAATGGAAAATTTTATGAACTTTCTGATACTTTTACGTAACTACATCTTAAAGTTACGAAATTTGTAACTGAATTTTCCGAAATTTTGCATAAAATTAAACAATTGTGACGGAATTTTCTCAAATTCTCTGGTGGAATTGTATTTTTACAACAAAATTCAATAAAGTACAGCAATGTGAAGATTGAAATTTTTTGTAAGAATTCGTAATTACTTGTGAAATTTGCTAAAGTGTCCGAATTCTAGAAAAAACTTGTAGCTTCTAGTAGAATTATGTCTGTAATTTTCTACAATTTTAACGATTTTTTAAAAAACAATTGAAAATTACAAAAATAATACTACACTGAAAAAAAATTCTTGGACCCAAAGAAATGCATTTCTTTGATTCCATTTCTTAAAGCCAAGGAAATTGTTTGCTTAATTGTAATAAATATTGCTTAAAGGCAACAAATTCGTGTATTGTTTCAAAGAAATCATTTCTTTGGGCGCCACTTCTTTGAAACAAAGAAATATTTCTTTGTCTATAAGAATGTGAGATAATTAACTTAAGGAATTAATATCTTTAAAACTAAGAGCCTAGTTTCCTTGAATCTCGTTTTCGCAACCAAAAAAATATTTCTTTAGTTCAATTATTTCGAGCCTTCGAATTAAAAAAATTCTATTTGAAATAACTAATTCATCGATGAGTGGATCAAATATTTTGGCTTCTTTAAATTACTGAAATATTGAGATAACTAAAAGCGATATTTATTAAGGGAAAGAAATATTTCTTTCATGTATAAGAGAGTTGGTATTGCAAGTGTTTGATTCCAATAAGCCGGCAAAACAAAAAATTAGTTCTTTACGTCAACAAAAGTTTTGTTAAACTAACCAAAATTTGTTTGGTGCAACCAAGAACAAATTGATTTGGTGGCACAAATTCCAACAAAAGTTTTTTATTGGCGCAACAAAACAGTTTTCTTAGTGTATGAAATAGAATCTGTTTAGTTTTGAATAATGAGTTTAAAAAATCTTCAATTTCGTACTTCCAAGGTCCGAATTTAAATCTGTGGAATTTTACTGGAGAAAATCAGTAACTTATTTTTCAAGATTTCAATCAGTGAGAATCCACACTGAAATTTCACTGATTTTTTAGAGGATTTTCAGTTTTCACCAATTAAAAATATTGCAAATAGCTCACTGATTTTACATTGGATTTTCACTGATTCTCAGCAAAATTCGACTGATTGAAATTTATAAATAACGCAATTTTTGATGATTCGATTGCAAATGGTACAATTTCGAAAATTTCACAGAATTTGGATTTCAATATCGAATGCTTCTAAACTGAAATTGTTTAACTTTAAAATCTTCAATTTAAAATATTGTACACGAGGTAGATTTTTTCTCACTTCTCCAAAAATCAATTTGACCAGTAATCGATACAAGAACATCAAAATATTAATTAATCAAGAATGTTATTTGTCATTATCAAATTTCAAATGATTCAATTTCTTAATTATTTCATTTTCAGGGACTGCCATTTTTTCACTGTTATCTTGAAACATTTTACAGTTTTCAGGCTTCAAATAAAAAAATTAAAAATTGATAATAAATGTTTCAATTTATGAAAATAATTTTACTGAGGAATTATGCATATAATTACACTTAGTTATTCATTTTACGAATTGGACAATTTCCTAAATAATACTCAGTGAAAGACACTGCTTCGAATTTTAAATTCTTTACTTCTTAAGAATGAAAGTAAAAAAAAGAATGTTCAATTAAACGCCTTGAAATTAAAACTGTTCAACTTTAAACTCTTTAATTTGAAACTTGATATTTTTAAAACCTTTCATTCACAATAGAATTTGACATTGTAATTTGAAAGTACTCAAAGTTGGTTAATGTTTAACGTATAGTTTTAATATTCTTAAATTCGTAATGACTTTCTCTTTAGATGTGCAACTGTTAAATTTTCCAAAATTTCCAAGTTGACACTTTTTTCAATTTTGAATGTTTTTAAGCACATTCTTCTTGAAATTGGTTATTTTCTATAAATTCTATTAGAAATCGCACTTTCAAATTTAATATTGATCAATATTTTGAATGCTTCTAAACTAACGTGTGTAAATGTTAATCTTTTTGTGTTTTTAATGTTTGAATGTTCCAAACTTCAAATACTTACATTTTGAAAGTTGCCAATTGGAGATTGTTTAATTTTAAACTCTCAAATTGAAAATTTGGGAAAACAAAAAATTTTTAAAGCTTCATTATGTTATTTTATAGTTTTTAATGTTTTTGGTTGAAAATTGGCAAATTTTAAAGGTTCTTAGCTTTAAATGTCTGCATATTGAACAGTTCAATTTCAATTTCGAACAATTGTGTATTATGTCTTGAAACGTTTTCTTTAATTTACGTTCAGAAATTCAAGGAATATTAAAAATCTGTTAAAAGCTATTTTTGTAAACATTTGTATGAACCACTTCAATGCTTCGTGATCTCTCATGACCGAAAAAATGAGATAACATACCTATCAAAACACTTTTAATAAGCATTTCACTACAATCGAGAAAAAAATTCCGGTCACTGAATCAAATTCTCGTCGTTTTCCGGTTTCCTGGTATAGTAGACACCCTAAATGCGTTTTAAATGTTTAATATTGAGCAATTGTAAGGATTTCGATTAAAAATGATCTTTTATTAACTTGCAGTCAATTACTAACTAAAAAAAATTAGTAATTATGGAAATTGCATTGATTTTTGTGAAAAATGACTATCAATTTAAACATTTAGAAAAGTAATAGAAAGTATATTATTTCGTTAAATTTTTTGTAATTCCTTCGATCCAGAAAATACCATCATTTTGAAACAACTCGGTAAAAATGAATTGTTGAAAAAGCTGATGAAAATTTCTTATAGGGGTAAAACTTAAGAAGTCATTGTCAACTCATTTTTGCAAAAAGGTGTCCATTTTCAAGAACAAAGCTTTTCCCATGCCCATTAATAATTTTAGGGATTTCCGTGATAAAAATTCAAAAGCCCATTTTTACATAGACCTGTGGACCACTCACTACTGGACTAGATCTTTATATCTGAGTATTTCAATCTATAGATCCTGAAAAGTGAAAACATAAACACAGGTCCTTCAAGTCGGTTCAACCAACTTCTTTCCACATTGTACATTCCTCATACTTCAATTAAACTAACAATCGCTATTACATCGACAATTTTCCCTCAACCCTAATAGAAATACTTCCCACAACTTGACACACTTCCATTAATTGAATTAATTCCCATTCCCAAATTTCCGAAAACCCAAAACTCAGAATTCTACTTCCCTAACTACAGTCACCCCCTCAACCCCAAACAACCATCCAAACTAGAGACACTGACGAAGTAAAGGAAATAGATAGAAGAGACGGAGAGAAACCCAAGAGGAACCTGAGTGCTCGGGTAGTATAGGGTCTCCGTGGAAATTTACCGGAGCGCGAGTTACGGGGAAGTTGCCCGTGGTGCTGGTTGAGCGCCCTACGCCCTCAGTTCGTCGCGGGTCTCGCATCGCGGCTAAGAGCAAAGGGGCGCCAAGGGTTTGGGTCGTTTGGTATACCGTGTGGACTCGGGGGATGCAGGGGGGGAGCAGGGATAGTTGGAAATGCTCATCGGCGACTGCCGCGGGGTTGGCTCAGAGGGGGTGAGGGGTGAGGTGTAGCGGCGAGAAGAGCGTTGGTCGGGGTAGAGGGATGAGGGGAAACGGGGCGCTTGTGTATTCCGCGGTAAACGGCCAGACCTGGTCGGCGGACCCTCGCATGGCCTGCAGCTGTCTCCTAACCTTACCCCTCTGTCCTTCCCTTTCTCTCTCCCTCGAATCCTCGCGTGCACGTGCTTTCTTCCTGTGTGCGAATTTGCCCTCTATGTGTGTACCTTTTCCAATGTGTGTGTATGTTTCATTAGAGTAAGTTTTTCCCTTATGCTTGTGTGTAATCGCGACTTGAGCTGCGTACGCGTTATAGATAACGTAGAATTCTGGTTATGCTGACACAAGATGTTAATTGCTCTTTTCTATACACTATAAGCCTATAAGATTGATGTTATTGAGTATAGATCACTGCTATGTTATGCAAAATGCAAATTGTTGCCACTTTGCACCTTTTTAATGTCGATTTCTTTTACAGTTTAAAATGTAAATAGCTACAGCTCTAGGATAGAAAGTCCCACTTCTGAAGTCAAGAATTCAAGATTCAAAGGATGCCCCTAGGAAGGTAATCGAGATAGCGAGGAGAAAAAGCTAGATGCAGTAGATTGGTGTAATCCAGATTGAATGAAAAGTATGACATGGTTTTAGGCAAAATTGGACTGATCTCGAGATTGATCAAAAGATCCTTTCCAAAAGTAGATGATCAAAATTGGGATTGAATAACAAGTTAGCCACGAAAGTTACTTCATCAGCTCGATCATCAGAATTCATTGCAGCAATCCTTTCTCATCGTATCTATCATCTATTAAACCCTTTTCTCTCTAAATTCTCAATCCAAGAAGAGCATAACATCATTGAATAGCATAACATCACAGTAAATCTGAAGCTATCATTGTTGCTGTAACGGTATTCAATCGATACGAACATCTGTTTCAATATAAAGAAACAAAAGACTGTTACACTCTTGCATCATTTTGTTGCAGATCAAATTGATACCTTCACATTTAGTGTGATCAACATAAATGCCTCGCAAAGTTTAAAACCTAAACCTAAAGATAGAATACAACCAGCGAACTTTCAAAATCCTCAAGAGAATATAAATCGTATCTCCAAAAACCGGACGCTCTATCGGCTCTATCCCTCTTTATATTTACGAAGGCTCCTAATTTTCCAAGGCACGCAACAAAGGAAGAGACCGTGACCAAGGCGTCGCCGCTGCCCTGAAAATATCAGCATTATCCTCAGTCGCGTCATCGGCGGGTGGATTTGCCAATGACGAGGGCCAAGCAAACGAGGTAGGTAGGTAGCTAGCTAGCTAGGTACGAAGCTACGGAGGTAGGTAGGTGGGCAGATAGATAGGATAGACTAGATAGCTATAGCTATAGCTATACTAGTGCGACTACTAATATACCTATATCTACATTCTACATTAGTAGTGGTCTAGTGCTCTATCTATAGATAGATGTACCACTAGAGCTTACACAACCATAGTCACAGGATCCTATCCCGCTTTCTCCATCGCGAGTTAACTCAGGCCTCAGGGGCCTGACTCACTCGCTCTCCTGTCGAACCCGATGCCGCGGTCCATACCTCCCTCGGTCGTGAACACGGTCGCGTTTGCCTCTGGACGTATATTTACACCGAGTCGATGGCGCGGTGGTGGGTCGTCGTCGTGGGCTCTTCTACCCGGCTGGTCCCTACCTAGTACATTACAACCGAGGGTGTAGGGTGGTAAAACGTGGCGATGCGGGGCAGGAAACCAAGAGAGAGAGACACACACACACACATATGCACTGCCACGAAGCACACATACGTGTATTAACGCACACATGTTGACATTTGCGTTAAAGCACACACATAGAGGCGTTAACGTTAAAACACATACATAGAGATTTGTGTGGTACTAGGGTTGCACATATACAGCCGCTAATGCACACATCTTCATCACTGTTGACACACATACATATATATGGACGAATAAACACACATGTGCATGCATTTGCGGAAATGCACAGTGCACACCTTTGGGGATACCATATGCAGTGTGATGGAGACGCATACATTGGGAAGTGTATGTACTGTGGGTTACACAGATACGTGTTCGCATCTTGATCTTGATATGTCACATCTACCTTTAAGTAAACACATATACCAAGCAAAGAGTTACATAAAACACAACCATCAATATTCAAATTTTCCTTAATACGCGCACATATGCAGGTTTCCGCACAATAATCCGTTCCAACAGTCTTGCAAGTACACACTGAAAAACAGTGGTAGCATTTTTGATGCAGCTCATTTGTTATATTCTCAAAATAAGATTTTTTTTTCTCGAAATGAGTATACTTTAAGAGTGAAATTGTAACATGAAGATAGCTGCATTCTCATTCTCTGTCGTCACATTTTTGTTGCAACTCAAAACAACACCGAATAGTCGTACTTTTGAGGATCGGCGTATTTCTGTGCACAGTGAAACGTCGATCTTGAAAGGTACAACGAATTCGGTGTAGTTTTGAGTTGTAACATTTTTGAGACACGAAAAAAAATGAAGGTAAAATGGAAATTTTTATTGTTCAAAGTGAGATAGAACAAATTTCACACCAACGGTTTTCTGAGTAGAGAGGCATGCGATCTTAAAAAACTGTAGATGCCCATTTCATATATATTTACATTTGCATTATATATATATATATATATATATATATATATATATATATATATAGTATTCATTGAATATCATATCCACTCCACCAAAACTCATTTTAAAACACAGACACCAAAATTTGACTGGAACCACATGAATATTACCCCAATTATATTTTTCCTGAGAGTCTAAATCTGAATTATACAGCTACATTGAACTAATTTTTAGCAGCAAAAATTACTGGAACATTATAGTGAAAATAATATCACTGATTCAATAGTCAAATAACATAACAACCTAAAAGTCAAATATAACTAAAGATTAGTGACTTTTAAATAATTAGTGAAATTTTTGACCGAATAAGAATTGGCCCTAATTTCTATTTCTATGAATTCTAGTTGACCTTACTTTTATTTTTTCGCGGTTTGGGATAAATTAGAGAAAATAGTAGTTTGGAAAAATTAAAATAATGCCAAACAGTAATTCGGAAAAATTAAAATTTGGTCGAATGGTAATTGCGAAAAATAAAAATTCCAAATCATATTATTCATATTATATTATATTATACATTTTCAAACTGAGTTTCTTCAATACTAAAACATTCAAAATTAAGAAATATTTTACATGTAGGGTTATGGGGCAACCATTTTGTAATACTGAAACTTTGAGCGATTTAAAACCAAGGAATTTGGAATATTTAAGCCTAAAATTATTAAACCCATATAATCCACAATAAATAAATAAATTCGAAGTTCTATTTTGAACGCCTTTCTCTAATTATTCAATATTGAAAACTTCAATCTTCGAATTTCGCATTTATTAGGCTTTCAATTTAGAATAAATTTGCAGAACCTCAAAGGGTTTAATTCAAAAATCATGAAAATTTAATTGTTTCCAACTACTAAAGCTTTCAATTGGAAATAAATTAGCAAAATCTTAAAGGTTTCAATTTCAATATCTTGAAAATTAAATTTTTTCAATATTGAAAGATTTAAATTTAAAACTGCCCAACTTTTAAGGCTTTTGAATTTTAAACTGTCTAATTTTTAATATATCTAAGTTTGAGATTATTCAATTTACAAGGATTTAAATTACATACCAAAATTTCAATTAATAATGCGTCTAATTTAAAATAAATTTGGTAAGTTTGGAAGGTTTCTAATAACAGCTGTTAAATTTCAAACACTAAAGATTTGAGATTATCTAATTTGTCAAGTTTTGACCTAAAATTATTCAATTTTGAATATGATAAATTACAACTTTTTCAAACAGTGAGGCCTTGATTAATAAATTATA
>JAUMHM010000071.1:21204627-21214815 GCA_032362435.1 Melikaiella ostensackeni | reverse complement strand
GGGGGGGGGGTAAAAATCATCCGAAAAAGCGTGACGTAATACTTGAACGGCCCATTACAATTATTCTTTAAAATTCAACAATTTAAAATTAGAAGTAGAACAGACTATTCCTACAAAATATAATGCAACCCACAGTAGATAATCATTAATGAAAAATACCAATGTATCTACAAATCCTAAAGTATCATTTTTTGATCCAGCGTCCGATCAAAAAATGATATTTTGGGATTTAGTGTGATACTATACATCTTAATAAATTAAATTAAAATTAATTATTTCAAGTGTATTTATGATTTTAATTAATGATTATCTACTGCAGATTGCATTATCTACTGTAGAGGTGGAATTGAAGGGTCGCCGGACAAAAAGGGGTAAGTAGCAAAACGCGAATTTTACAGGAGACACAAAAAACTGCCTAACTTTAATGCATTAAATTTTTTTTAACAAAAAAGTACTTTCGAGCTGTTACTTAACTCTATCGAACCATGAAAGGAACATCCTAAAAGAAGCAACCATCTCCGAGAAATCTTTTGTCAAAGGAACCGAACGACGCGTCCCAAAAAAGACGCTTTTGTCTAAGAAAGAGTTGCATACATTTTTTATTTTTTAATTAAAAGAAAGTACTTTCGACTTATTACTTAGTTCTATTAAACTGCGAAAAGAGCGCTCAAAAAAGCAATCATCCACAAGAAAATTCTTTTCAAAGAACGGCATGTCTCAAAAAACGCTGATTTTGTCTCAAAAAGAGTTGCAAAACTTTTTCATTTTTTAATTAAAAAAAAAAGGAATTAATATCGAGCTATCACTTAGCTTTATTGAATCGCGAAAGGAACATCCTGAAAAAGCAACTACTTCCAAAGAAAACCTTTATCGAAGGTACAGTGTATCACCAGAAACCAAAATATTGACACACGAAGAGTTGCATAACTTTTTTCTCTTTTAATTAAAAAAAACACACAATAAAACAATAAACTACTTTCGAGAAATTACTCCGCTCTATTGAATCGTGAAAAGAACAGGCGAAAACAAGTAGTAATTACTTTTTTTTTAAATTACCAAACATGCATTTTGACCGACTTCAAAATCAAACTGGACCACAATCTTCTACAAGGACATGAGTAAAGTCAAAATAATTACTGTAAGCCAATAAAACCAAATTCCGAAATTCGGCACTTACGCCCTTTTGCCCGGCGACCCTTCAATTGTATCAATCTTAAAGAATTTCAAAAAAGTCGAAAAAAGTTTGCACGATATGAGGTACTAATTGAAAAATGGTGAATGTAAAAGATTATAGAGACCAGCACTAATGAATTAATAACTTCATCCGAATACAGATTTCATTTAAACTGTTTCTGGGTGTCAAGGGTGAGTGACACGATAAAATCTTGTTTTTTTACATGATTTGTGGTGTCATAGATGTGAATGGAATTAAAAGAAACGCGGAATTTTCGACAGTCGTGTATAGTAATAGTCGGCGACAGCAAAGGACGAGCTTAATTGACTGATTACGGGTTGTAACCGCGTAAGTGGATGCGGAGAGGATTTATGGTTTTTAGGGAAGAGAGGTTTACGACGGGATAGAAAGATGGGGTCGAGATGAGATACAGTTCAGTGAGTTGTTTAGAGTTTGGAGTTGCTCGAGAAGTTGTGCAAGGTTATGATTTCTTTAAATTTCTATAACTGGGGAAAAAGAACACAAGGGGAGTTAAACGTAATTTTTTTACAATTGCCAAAGGGGAACTCCTGATTGAAATTCCCTAGTTTATTATTTCCACTTTCAACCTCCAATCTCATACAGGGTGGTGAGGGAAATCGGTTTTTAAATTCCCTCACTTTTCCCTGACATTTCCCTGACTGAAAGATGAAATTCCCTGATTACTGTAAACTGGGGCTAAGCGGCGCATTTGTAGGGAAATCGGTGCACCCTTAATTCTCTATTTAAAAAACGATATCGCTTCTTCAAAGTTTTTCAATAGAAGTTTTATAATTGTTAGTTACGAGCCTTTATATTTTTCACCCAGAAGAAGCAAATATTGCATTCAGAAATGTAAAATGAAGGGTGTGACGCTTAGTCCCAGTTTACGGTATTCTTTTTCTTTCTTCTCTTCTTATCTAAGTCTACGAAGTACCTTTTCATGCGGATGAAATTCGTGAAACTGACTGTAAGTTATTTTTTCCACATCGATTTCATATCTTCGTTAATGGTAGGATGATGATCAGTTAAATACATAGTCATAAAACCAATAATAATGAGGATATGAACTCGATGCAAAAAAATTACTTTGTTTAACGAAGTTCATCCCAGTTTTGACAGTCATCGTACGCTTTTTCATATTTCCTGACTTCTTCCGGTTTTCCCAGTTTTTCTGGTCGCTCACTCCCCGTCAAAGCGAAATTATCAATAACAATTTTAAACTCGTGTTAGTATAGTTAGGGAATCTGACTTTTCCGATTTGTCAGGCATCGCCTGTCATTTGGAGAATGTCCGATAAATCAACACTTTTTCGGGGTTAAACCGTCGAGGGGCGTTGAACAGCGCTGAAGCTCGCCATTTCGTCCGTGGTCATTCTTTCTTCGTGATCGATCTTCCGCTTCGAGTATCGACCGTCGCCATCGCTTTGACCCTGCCAGTTCGACTCGTCATTGAGTCGCCCGAGGCTATACCGCGGGTGTGGCATGGCGTAGCTTTCCTCCCCTTTCCCGGTTCCCAATTTACACCATGGGAGTCCAGAATACGGAGTTTAGGGCCGCCCGCGGCGAAGCGGGGAAAATCGCGACGATCGTGGCAGGATACCCTGCGACGCCATTTTAGGGACCAAGGGTCGGTCACGTCGCCTAATCTCTTGAGTATTGCCAGACGCTTTCCCCGAAAAACGTCCAATAATGAGAAGAATGCACCGGATCTCCTAACATCTTAACGCTTTAAATGGTTTAAATACTTCAAATACCAGTACCATAAAAAAAGTTGGTCACGAAAAAAAAAATGGAAAGTTTCCTCTTCTTTCCTCAACTTACGAGTAATGAATTGTTTGATCTAATATTCGGTTGCTATTTTATTCAATGAGGATATATGATAGCGTGCAGAGATAATTATATGGTAGATGTGGTGTGTCATTTTTAAGCTCCCTCGTTTCCATTCTGAGTTTTCATCCAACCCTCACTTGTTGATTAATTCAGTGTTTTAAGTGACGCTTTTAACTGTGGAAAGTACATGTGATAAATGTTGGGTGGAATGTGAAATTAAGTTTACACAAGAGTCGTTGTTAGACGGCGGTTTTTTGCTTAATTTTTGAAAAACTTATCAGACTTGGTCAATGGTTAATTGATTAATGACCATGGGGAAATGTTTGATAAAGAGCAGTTAACAGAAAGCGATTGGCTACCTGCAGTCTACAGGTAAACAATGAATTATATAACTCTTATTAAAGCAGTCAATGTAAGTCTTACCATCTGTTAACACAAAATGGGTTTATAGACTACGAGTAATTCGTTTAGACTTTAGATAATTCAGAGCCAAGAATCCGAGGATTGATTTAATGCCATTACCCATTCTCTCCTTCCATAACCGTTTCCCTTCCCAATACTTAACAAAGTTGTCATTGGAAAAGCAACCGAAAATCTTTAAAAACCAGTTAGTTGTCAAATATGATCAACAGCTCTTTATTATCCACTGTAGAATATTTTTTTAGCAAGAGACTCTTGAAATAAAAAAGTGCCTGATCTACGGAAAAGGTGAAATTTACGGGTAAAAACTGGGAGGTGAAGATACGTGATTTCCTTTCCATGTGAGAAGGTTTGCGTGGGGAATTTCGAAATTTTCAAGCGATAAAAAAAGAGATCGATAGCCACCCTTGTTGGACCGGAACACGTAGACCATCTCACGTACGCGTCGACCGCTCACATGGACAGGGTTGTACACTCACACGAATGCCAGCACCCGCGTAATCGCTCCCGAAGAAGAAATCCCCGAAGCATCGTCGTCGCAGTAAGTGGAGGCGGAGGTGGCGAAGGAAGAAGAAAACGGGCTTTGCTTTGGTAGTGGTGCAGCTGCTGGCGATGGTGTGGTCGTGGCAGTCGCAGCAGGATGCGAAAGTGGAGGAGGAAAGTAAAGTAAGGACCGAGGGACGAAGGACGCAAATGTTGAGGATGCGAGGAAGAAATACGGCAGAAGAGAGAGAAAGAAGCAGGGCTGCAGCTAGTTGATTGGCAAGATCGATTGGGTCGCATTTTCTAACTTTAATCCGATTTCAGCTCTTATCGATCAGATGATTAGACAGGAGGGGCGCTATGTTGTTTTGCAATCATTAACTGTTAGAAACTTATTAGCAACTGTTATCTGCAGGTTGCTGTTTATCAAGGACTGTAGAGATTTGCTTATTAATAAATGAGAACTACGTTTGAAGTTTCTAATGTGGCTGAGGTTGACAATGTTATCTGTATGCAATTTTTATTAAGTACTATCTGTATAGTATGGTTGTTCCAAATGACAACTACCAAATGGTTTTTGATACAGTTGTTCATTGTTAATGATAACCCATGCCTAAAGATAAAAGTTAATGAAAAACAGCATATAGAAAGCATTAGGTGGTTGTCAATTATTATTGAAGAGCGATACCTTCAGATAGTGGTTCATGAAGAACAATAGAGTCAAACATAACCACATTGGACACTACGTATTAGTGGTTAACTCTTAATGAATAACCATACCAACAGATAGTCGTTAATAAAAAACTGCATACAGACATCATTGGCAACAACCGCATTGGAAACTTTTAACATAGTTGTCATTTGTTAATGCACAAGGCTACCTAAACATCACCTATGTACATGGTGCAGGCTAATAAAAAACAATATTGTCAAACACAGCCACATTGGAAATATTTAAGGTAGTTTTTCATTGTTAGGTAATGATCAATGATCATTAATTAGATTAGGTTAGATAGAATATCTACTAGCCTACAGATGGCGGTTAATGAAAAACAACGTTGTCAACCACAACCGAAATATATACTTTTAACGTAGTTCTTGATTGTTATGTAATGATGATTGATCATCAATATCTACAGATAGAAGTTAATGAAAAAAAGCACACAGAAAACATTAGGTGGTTGTCAATCGTTGAAGAGCGATACCTACAGATAGTGGTTCATGAAGAACAATAGGGTCAAACACAACCACATTAGACAGTATGTAGTGTTCAAATGTTAATGAATAACCATACCAACTGATAGTCGCTAATGAAAAACTGCGTAAGACATTATTGGCAACAACCGCATTAGAAACTTTTAACATAGTTGTCATTTGTTAATGAACAGCCATACCTAGACATCACCTATACAGAAGGTGCAGGATAATGAAGAACAATACTATCAAACACAGCCACATTGGAAACATTCAAGGCAGTTGTTCATTGATAGATAATGGCAACCACAACCAAAATGAAAACTTTTAACGCAGTTGTTGGTTATTACGTAATGATGATTGATCACCCATACCTACAGATAGTGATTAATGAAGAAACATACCTAGTCATTACTTACAGATGGTAGATAATGAAAAACAACATTGGCAAGCACAACCGAATTGGTAGTTGTTAATTGCCAATGAACAACCATGCCCGCAGATAAGAATCTCTAACATCTTCATCATTTAATGACTATTCTCAAAAAACCGTTAATTTTCAAGAATTCTTCAATAGATAAATTTTTTCTTCTATTTATCAGTGGCTATAATCATCGTAGTGACCTGAAGAAACCCCATTATTAAGTATGCAACCGGGGTAACCATTGTTCTTTCAATGATATCGTGTCCTAAAAATTGATTAGAATCTAATGTAACCTAATATTTTTAGTTTTTTGTGACTAATTCGTATATGTCTGGTGTTTTGGCGTGCTACGCCAATGGAGAAGTGGGATTTTGCATGCGTATGCAGTTCTCGACGTGCACAAAGTTCGCGTATTAGTCCGGCTGTTTATAGTGCGCGAGAATCGAAAGCCGATCGTTTCGCGGCTTTCTTGCGACGAAGTCGTGAGAGAGCTTTTTAGCGATGCTCGTAAAGCCCGAAAGGGGCAGCAATCGATAAGCTGTCAATTTCCTGTTGCATCGTTATGACCCTCGCTCGGTGCATCTCCCGTGTCGACAACGACCGATTTTTTTTGCCCCTTGAACAATCAACCGACTTCTCATAATGCATATAAATCGATCCCCGATATACGAAACGACCAATTAACTCAGACAAATAAAAGCCTCCACGAAAATATTTCAATTTCATAATATCCACACTGTCAAAAATTAATGTTTGAAATTTAATACATTAATGTGTGAAGCCATTATCATATAAAATTATCTTATTTCTACAACACATTTGATTGAAAATTCAAATAGAAAAGTGTGTGAATTCTCTAGCAAACGTATTGGAAATTCCATACATTTTTACATTAATTCCAACTAATTTACTTGAAAATTATTGCAAAAATTTAGTCTAACAGGCTCTTCATTTTCTTCGTTAGTTTCCTGAAATTTCAGCATATTCTCTTTTAAATTTCATACACAAGTGTATTAATTGAAACCTGCTATGGCTGTTGAAGTATAACATTCAAATTACAAAATTGTATAATTTAGAATTGAAAGTCTTTGGAATTAAAGAATTTGAAACTGATACTCTAAATATTGTACAATAATGTTAAACTGCGAGCCATAATGATTAAACAATTTCCAATTGAAAACGTTAAAAATCTTATAATGTAACTTCAAAATTTATTTTCGAATTATTTAATTTCGAATTTTATGTGCGCGATTATCTTCAGACTGTTCAATTATTCTATTTCAAATTGAAAGCCTTAATAGTTAAACAATTTTACATAAAAAACATTTCCAATCAAATAGCTTCAAATATTAAAAATGTTACGAAAACAGATTCATTTTTTATTCTTTCAAAATTTTAAAATTTTAAATAGAAAACCTGAATAGACAATTTTAAGTTTGAAATGTTCATATGTTACCAAATTTAAATTGAAATCAATTATAATAATTAACCATTTTTAATTAAAATCCTTTAACTTATAAAAGATTTAAAATTTTATACTTTCAAAGTAGAAGTCGTAAAATTGAACAATTTTTGTTTTCTGTCCTGAAAACTCTAATAATCATTTCAGTACATTTTCAAAATTGAAACGCTTGAGAGTGAAGATTTTTAATTATTTGACTAAAACATTCCAAATTAATAATTTAATACTGCTATGTACTTGAAATTTAATTATAATCTTCAAATTGCAAGCCTGCAAAATTAAACAATTCCGAAAAAGCATCAAAGCCTCTGTGTTTTTAAATGTGTATAGAAATTAATTTTTCAAATTCACGCCTTGAAAATGAATCCATTTTAAAACAAGGCATTAAAAATTGAATTGTGTTTGAACTTTACGCAGCAAAAATCTGTGAATATTCTTTTCATATCTTTAACCCTTCGTTGCACAGTGGTAACGTGGGTTACCACCAACTTAACTTCAGATTTTTGCTATTTAATTAATTGTTAACGTATTTCGCTCGGGTTTTCATTATTCATTTGCTAATATATTGGTAAGAGAACATAAAAATACAGTTTATTTGACATAATTGTTTATAATAATTGTTATATAAGTAAACAAAAATAAAAAAAATCCTTTTTTCGAAAGAATTCATTTTTTAAATGTCTTGAAATTCTTTAGAGTCTGTTAAAAAACCTTAAAATTTTTCCTTCCTTGAAATTTTGTAAATCTTTTGAAATTCTTTCGAATATTTTTAAATAACTTAAAACCTTTAAAATGCTTGGAAATTTTGTTAATTCCTTCATATCCCTTGAAATCCGTGGAATTTTGTGAAATCCCTTGAAGTAATTTGAAATCCTACTTTAAATAAGTAAATGAATAATTCGTTTGTAGTTTCTTTTTTTTTGTATCAATTCCTTCAAAATTTTACTATTTATTTCTATACTGATTTTCTTGAAATTATTTTCTGTAATGATTTTTCTAAAATCGAGAAAAAATTACATATAAGAAATTCATTATAGGAATTTATTATAGGCCTATATTGAATTTCCTATAATATTTTTTCCTGAGGAAATCTTACCAAATCTCTAAAAATCCATTAAAATACCTATTTTAAAATCCTTTAAATTCTTTTAAAAGCCATTAAAATTCCTCGAAAATCCATTAAAAATTCGGAAATCCTTTGGAACCTTACGAAATCCTCTAATATCCGTGGATATACTTTGGAATTTTTTGAAATATCTTAAAATCCTTTAAAATCCCGTGAAATCATCGAAACCCCTTTAAATCTCTTAAGATTCGTTAGAATCCCTTAAAATGCTTTAAAATCTTTGCAAGTCTTTTGAAATCCCGTGACATCTTCTAAAATCTTATAAATCCCTTCAAATCCCTTCATATCTTCGAAACCCATTAAAACTCCCTGACACACTTTAAAATTCGTGAAAAATTGACAATCTCTCTAAAATTGTACTAGGTAATTTTTCCAAACTCTTAAAATCTTTTAAAATCATTCGAAACCTCTCGAAATCCTTCAAAATCGTTTGAAATAATTAAATTTTTTAATTCATTGAAATACTTTGTAGTCCTTTGAAATACCTTTAAAAACTTTGAAATCTCTTGCAATCGCTTCAAGTCACTCGAAATTTTTCAAATCTTTTGAAATCTTGTTTACAGTGAAAATAATTGATATATTGTTGATTATTGAGTAAAAAATATAAAACCTTACGTAAGAAGGGAGGGGCACAAAAATCTTACAAAACCTCACAATGCGGGGGAGGGGATCTAAAATTTCAAAAATCATCCTTCCGTAATTGATGGACGTCCCCTTCCTGAATTTTATGTACCTTTACCCTCGCCTTTACCTAAAACTAATTTAAGAATTAAAGTTTTGAAAGTTTAAATCATAATATATGAATTAATTTTACTTCAAACACTTTTGTGATTGAAAGTGCTTTCAATTTCAAAACATTTTAGTGCACGATGAGTTAAAGCCTCTTAACCAATTTCCACCTTGTTTACTCCATCATATTATCCCTGGAAAAAAATTAGCTAAAAGGTCTAAAAAGTAGTGAATAATGGATTTGAAGAAACTGGATACTTGGAATTGTATGTATACAATTTTTTTAGTTGAACTCGATGACTTCTTTTCGAGGACGGGTTCGGAGTCGGACGCTTGAAATAATCACTTTCCCTCATAAGGACTCTGTAAAGTCGGGAGAGATTTGTCGACCTTCATGAGAAAATATTATTCGACGTGACCAAGGAAGAAGAAAGGCAAGAAGTCGAAGAAAAAGAAATGCCTTACTGGAAGTTTCACCGACGAGGCCGAAAACCGTTAATTATATAACGCAACTTTCAGCCTTGAACAAAAAAGGCACAGGTTGTTTTTCTAGAAGGTTCTTTGATTCGTAAAAGTAGGATTTTGATTTAAAAATAAATTTCTTAATTGCGATGTTTTTATTGACCAAATACCAAGTAGGGAAAAGAATCTCTATTATTAAGGTGATAAAATTGTTTTTTTCTTCTTTTTTTTTTTTTGGTGCTTTGCAAAGACGACTTAACCTCGTGTCACGCAGTGAAAATTAATCGCTTGGGCAAGACGGATTCTGGGTCTGGCATTTTTAAACTACGTATTCGCGAGGTCCAAGTCCGACTGACCTCTGCGTTCTACAATGTGTTTCTTCGTAGAGACCATTTATCGTCGCCGTCACTTTGTCGTGGAGCCTCACGATAGTCGCTCTCAACACAAACACAAAACACTCACACTTGCACGTATAAACACAAACACAAAGCCAATTTTAACATAGACGTGGAGCCACGTGTCCGAGCATGAAGAGAGCTAAGGCGTCGCACACAGTGGACGGTTTTTTGAAATTCTGTCTCAAAATCGCATGGATTCAGCCAAAGAAGTATTATCCTGAAAGTCAATTTTAAAAATCGTTCAAATTTTACTTTTAAGGACTAATACTTGTAGAGAATTTCATGGAGCATCTGTTTTTCCTCTTGCAAAAATTTGTAGGTTTTGTAGTTTTTGAAGTATTTGGTAAGAAGTAGATTTTTCGATTAAGGTTCAAAGAAGTTTTCTGGCAAGTTTCAGCTCAATCGGATTAATGGGTAAAAAAATATGAATGTTTTAAATTTCAAGCGGCAATCTTGACGTTGCCGC
>JAUMHM010000071.1:21150786-21163315 GCA_032362435.1 Melikaiella ostensackeni | reverse complement strand
TGTTTTAACAACAACTAAAACATAACCATTTATCAGCACTTTCATAGCCTTATTAAAAACGTTATGTTTAGTTTTTTTAAATTAAAACTTATTTCGTAAGCTTCATTTTTAGTCAGATTTTTCATATTTGTAGCCCTCTTTTCAACTTTTTAAGCTGAAATACGAAAGTTTTCGTTTTGAAATTTGACACTGGAGGTTCTGTTCATTTTCGCGGATGAAGACTCGCAGGGAGAAAAATTACAAATTCAGAATTTACAGTATATGTAAATTAAGTCCTTATTTTATCCCCCTGAAAATTGAATTTTTAAATATTTGGCCAATTTCAACTTGGTCATTACCTCGTTTAATCAAACCTCAAAATTGAAATTTGAAAATTTGAAATTTCGGTAGAAAAGAGCTTGAGATCTAAGCAAAATTTTCAGAGGGATAAAATGAAGACCTGACGTACACATACTATAAATCCTCGACTTTTTTATTTCAATTGTACAGCAACCGCAGTAAATCTGAAGGTATCGTTTTTGATGCAACGGTATTCAATTGAAACGAAAATCTGTGTCAATACAAAGAAACAAAAGACTTACATTCTTGGATCATTTTGTTGCAGATCAAATTTATACCTTCAGATTTAGTGTGATGCTTCACAATTAGAACTAGTAAACCAGAAAATCATAAATTTAAATAATTTAAATTTTGATACTGCGAATAGCATTTTCATAATATAGATTAGTATATAGATTCCATACATAAATTACTTAGATTTTCTTATGTCTTTTAGATAAAATCTAAAATTATATGGAGAAATGTGACTAAAGTGACCTTTTCCTTTAAAAAAGTGACTAAAAAGTGACTTAAGTGACTGTGTCGCAGCCCTGATTATAGGTCTTAAAAATATAAAGGTCTTGCATTTGATAGTCTCGCAATTTAAGACACTCTAAAAACAAAATCAGAAACTTCCGTCTCACCTCTTTAACTAGCATATAAGCATTCGTCATTCCTTCGCGAATATCCGAGGGTTGATTGTATCTCTTCCTGCGCCCCTTTTGTCCTCTGGATTTCCGCCTCACACTGGGACCAGGACTGACCATATCGTAGGCCGTTTCCGCCGTGCTCTGAATTGCGTGAACTAATCTAGAAGTTAATTCGAGAGCAGCCATCGCCGTGGAAGTAGTGAAACTGTTTGCTCCTCGCTGCAAACCTCGCACTATCCTTCCATCTTTTTGGTACTGCTCGATTGGCATCCAAAAAAGATCTCGAATTCCCTGGACTGCAAAAAAGGACAAAAGAGTTAAAAATTTAATTCACAATTAATATAGATTCTAGGTCAATAGAATATAATAATTATAATTATAATTATATAATCAGTGCCGGTTTAAGGAAAAATGCACCCCTAGGGATTACATTTTTAGGTGCCCCCCTCTCCTTCTTTAAACCTTTTCATATATTTTTCTATTTATTTTTTACTAAATCTCCTTAAATTATGTTACCAAATATGTCTAGTAATTAAAATTTGTTATTCGATATTACTTGTTCATTTTATAAGTACATATTACTCTCTGCATTTGAATCAGTGAGATTTCACTGATTTTCAGTGGAAATCCTGACTGATTTCAATCAGTGACTACAAAGAAAAATTCGAATTCACGTCACTATTGACACTTTTTGATACTTTTTTTCAACGATGCAACTATTTTTTCACTTTGCTTTCAAACATATGTATTTTTAAAATTCTTCGCTAGATTGGCTAAAATATCATATCCGCCAACTCAAAAATTAACAGTTTGAAATATTTTGAAGATTTCGAAACTTTTCAAAACATTTCAAGGGATTTCTAAAAATTTCATGAGATTTCAACAGATTTCCACAGATTTCAAAAGATTCCGAGAGGTTTTAAAGGATTTTAACTGATTCCACGGAATTTCAGATAATTTTAAGCGATTTTAAGAGATTTCAAGAAGTTTAATCTGATTTCAAAGTTTTAAAAATTTTGAAGAAATTTTAAGAGATATCTGTCATAAATTTCAAGATAATTTATGGGATTTCAAAGTATTTTAAGGGATTTGTAGGGATTTTACCACACATATGCGATTTTATAGGCTCTCCAAAGACTTTAAAGATTTTAAAAAATTCAATGAGTTTTAAAGTATTAAAAATATTTTAGGGTATTTTACAAGAATCCAAGAAATTCCAAGAGATTTAAACAAATTTCTAGCGATATTAAAAGAGTATCAAAGATATAATAGAATTTTGAAGATTTCAAGGGATTTTATGGTGTCTCAGAGGATTGCAGAGATTTAAAAATTTGTAAAGAAATTTTAAAAGATATTAAAGATTTCAAGATACGGGATTGCAAAAGATTTCTAGCGATTAGACAAGATTTAAGGGATTTTAAACATTTGAAAGGTTTTTAAAGAGTTCAGGGCATTTTAAAAGATTCCGAGAAATTTTGTGAGATTTCAAAGAATTTCACAGGATTTTAGAAAATTTTAAGTGATTTAAAAATTTATAAGGTACTTCAAATGATTTCCTAAGATTTAAGAAGATATAATAGATTTCAAGGAATTTTTATGGTATTTATAAAATTTCAAGGGATTCAAGGAAGTTTACAAATTTGAGGGATCCATCGGATTTCAAAAGAAATTAAAAGGTTCCATAAGATTATAAGAAATATCTATAGCTTTCAAGGGGTTAAAAATATTGGATAGTTTTCCAGCGATTTCAGAGGATTTTAACAGAATTCAAGGGTTTCTAATAGATTTCAGTGAATTTTAATGTATTTTATAGATTTCAAGGGATTTCAACGGATTTCTAAAGAACTTTAGGGAATAAAATGAAATGAAAAGGACTTCTAAGAATTTCTAATAACCTCTACGGTTTTCAGGGATTTCAGAGATTTCAAGGGATTTTAAAGATTGCAAGGGATTTAAAAAGATTGAAGGGTTTCTCAGGAATTTCTATAGGATCAGAGATTTCCGGGGTTCTTAAAAGATTTCAATGGATTTCAAATCTTTCAGGGGATTTTAGAAGATTCGAAAGGATTTCACGTGATTTTATGGAAGATGCATATTGTATACCAGATTGCAAAAATAGTTAACTTCTCGATTTAATATTAAAATTACTGCATGATACTATTTTACTACAATTTTTGAAAATTTATGCCACCATTGACACTATTTTAAATTTTCCAAATATGTCTCAGATCTGTAATGATCATTTGTTCATATGATTTGATTACAAAATCAACAAATAATATCTAATAAAACATTTTGATTTTTGATTACGTTAAATATTATCATTAATGTCTAATGACAAATTTTGATTACTAAACCTCTCTCACAACATAACTTGGGGAGAATTAATAGAAAGAACTATTTCTATCTGCCTTCAACTCTTCACACTGGGCATCTGTATATAATTTGTTCATAAAATTAAGATCAAATATCGAACATAATTTGAGGAACGTTAAGAGAAAAAACAATTTCTTTCTGACCATAAATATCTAGAGTATGCATTTTTTAAATAAAACTTGTTTATAAAATTAACAAGGAATATCGGATGACGAATTTTCATGATAAAATATCAGCTGGTCGATAAAAACAAGTAATTTTAACGCAGAAATATAATGTTGATTATTTGTTAACTTAATTTGTGTATAATAATTAACTTCACAACTGGCAAATTTGTTTGTTCCAAACAACCAAGCATTTTAAATCCAAGCGATACTGAGCTTAGTGAGCATAGGAAAAATTATTACAAGAAGATAAAAGAAATGAAAAAAAATCGACATTTTTTCGCCATTTGCAATATCATAAAAGTTTAAACATACAGAAATTCAAAACTTTGTGCACACAGACCTCTTTAAAATTGAATAAAGAATTTTTCCAAAACAAAAATCTAAACAAGGTCATGTATTGGCTTCTGCAAGTTATTTTGAATCTTGTTTTTTAAACCTAGAGCGTGGCGCCCTTAGGCATTTGCCTATCTTTGCCTAATGGGTAAACCGGAAGTGCATATAATTGAATAATTTAATAGCTAATTCACTTACAAAGTTGAACTAAGGAGTGCATAGGCCCGACACCCACAAGAAGTCCCTTCAGTTGATTATCCTTAATATCTTGGATCCATTCCTGAAGCAGATACGTAATTAATTTGTCTAAACCGAGCAAGCCGTGCCGATAGGACAATTCTTTCAGTCTTAATTCCGATTTGTTCAAATGGGTTAATCCCAGTAGGATCCCCACCAGGGGCCCGCGACTGAAATCCACGTGTTTTCCTTGGTAATCCACCTTCACGTTAACCGCTGGCGAAAAAACAACACTCCTGAAATCAAAATAGCAAAAAAATTAGTATTTTAAAAGGTATTTCAATTTTAATTTCATTCAAGAAAAACTTTCCAGTTCTCTTTGTCGATAGAAAAAGTTTTACAGTTGAACAATCTTAGATTTAAATAGTTTACGAGATATTTTCGATTGATACATTAGGAATAAGATTCCAATTTAACAATTTTAAATTAAATGCCATTAAACTGCAACATTTTCAATTTAAAACTTTGATAAATTGAGCAGTTCAAAGATTTTTGATTAAAAATATAAAACCAAGCTATCATTTTTAATGCTCTAAATTAAAAGTAATCCTGTCTTTCAACTCACATCAATAAAAATGTTAAAAATAAAACATGTCCCTTTTCTCACTCATCAGTACAAAATTGAGAATAAAAAGTTCCCCCTTTTATCTGAATGTTAAAAATACCAAATTTGCCCCCCGACCACTCAATAAAAATGTTACAAAGAAAAAAAATGGCTTCTTCTAATTCAGAAGAACAATTAATAACCGAACTTTCCTCCCTTCCAACTCAATAAAAATGATAAAAACAGAAGAAGTGCCTCTTACAGTTTAGAAAAACTTGGAAACCAAAATTTCCTTCCTTGCAACTCAATAAAAATGTTAAACAGAATAAACTTCCTTCATCCAATTCAGAAGGAAAAGAAATGACAAAAATGTCGTCCTTTGTAACTGTATAAAAATGTTTAAAATAAACAAATGCCTCTATTCCAATTGAAAAAGAAATTAAAAAAAAAAATTCCCTACCTTCCAACTCGATAAAAATCGTAAAAAATAAAAAAAAGTAACCTTCTTTCAATTCATAAAATATTTAAAACAAAAATTTCCTCCTTTCCAACTCGATAAGAAACTTAAAAATATAAAAAGTCTCCCTGACAATTCAACGAAAATAAAAAAATAAAATTTCCTCGTTTCAAACTCAATAAAAGTGTTTAAAAGATCAAATTTGCCCACCTTCAACTCAACAAAAAGTGTAAAAAATAAAGATATACCTCTTCGAATTCGGGGAAAAAATTGAATAACAAAATTTCTTCCCTTTTTTAAAAAATTAGTATTATGAAATTCAAACTTTTTTTTATATACATAAATCTTTTAAAGTCGAATTATTTTAATTAAAATTAATAATTGTTCATTTGTCATTTATACAACAAAATTCAACACTTTCACTTACAAATTAAACATTTTAAAAAATGGACCAATTAAAATTGTGACAAAGTTTAAATTTAGCACTTTAACGATTCGAAGCTTTCTGTTTCAAACACTTCAATATTTAATAGTTGATTTATAATTGCTCATTTTATATAAACAATGAAATACAGCTGAATATTACAAAATTGATCTTTTTTCAAATTAAAAATGTTCAAATTGAATGGGTTAAAAATGGAATATTTTAGACTGAAACAATATTGAAATAGGATTTTAAATTAAATAAAAACGTTTGATTATGAATCTATTAATTTTAGATTATTTTAAAATTTTTTTAAAGTTAAAATTGATATAACAGTATTATTTATAATTTTCACGTTTTAAGCAATAAAAATTTAATAATTTAGAATTGAATTTGAAATTAGACAATTTTGAATTACAAGTTCTCCAAATTGAATAATTTCAAACTAAAAGCATTTGGAATGGAAAAAGTTTGAACTACTTTAAGTTCGATAAGTTCAAAATTGAATAACTTTGAATTAAAAGCGTTCGAAATTGAATAATACTAAGATTAAACAATTTCGAATTAAAAACTGTCAAATTTGAATAATTTCGGACTTAAAGAGTTAGGAATTAAAAATTGTTTTAAGATTTTTAATTGGACACGTTGAAAATTGAAAACATTAGAAAGTAAACAATTTTCAATTCAAAATTCAAAATTGTTTGGTTTAAAATTAATTAATTAATTTTTAATTAAAATATCAATATTCCGAATGAGAAGAATATAAGTATGCATTAGTGGAGTAAAAATGCTGAAATTAATCAAATCATTTGAGTCGAGCAATAAATAGTTGTGTTTAACACCCGAAAGAAGAAAAAAAATTGTTAATGTCTTTTCTTCGGTTTCTGAATTTAAAAATTCATAAAATTTTACCTATGGGCTAAAAAATTATAACGAATCATTTATGGCTATAGATTTTGGGATTGAGCAACAATAAAAAATAAAAAATAAAAAAAAATTTGTTGTGCAAAATACAATTTCTTAAAACGTAAAAGATCACTTTTTTAAATTTAGTTAATTGCACATATTTAAAAGTTGTAGGTACATGACAGATTTGAAATTCCTTCAGTTTGAAAAGAAGAAACATGTAAGTATTTTGTTAGTGAATAGTTAGGAGCAAAAAATTTTCGTAAATTTGAAAAAGCATATTTTTTTCACATTTTCAAAACATTATAACTTGCTCAAAACATTTTGTTTTTAATTTTTTATAGCTGTTCACCATGAAAATCTTTACTCACTAAAAATTCGGAAAACCTTTCAATTTTCAAGTTCAAAAACTAAACACAAGACATTACCGATTTCAACCATTTTTGTTGTACTTCTTTCGAATATCAAAGCACAACTTTTTTTTCTCGACTCAAATGATTCGATAAATTGGCGAATTTTTACTCTAAGGCCTAAAATGGAAAAACTGCGCTAAATTCACAATGCAATTTTTAAATAATTTTATTTTAGAAAAAAACTATTCTACTATGCTATTATGCGAAAATTTCAAGATTATGCGACGAAAATAAAATTATGCATTTTGATGCGACCTTAAATTGAGTATATTTGCGGGGTTGCCACAGTCCAATTAACTTGAAAAAAGTGACCTACTTAAACCAAAAAAGTGACCTACTTAAACCGAAAAAGTGACCAAAAGTGACTAATTTTTAAACCAAAAAGTGACTAATGTGCATTAATTATGTGACTAATGTAATGAGATGAAATTGATAAGAATTCAAGGCGAGTTTAAAAGACATCAGAGTGAATTCAATAAAACTAAAAAAAAATCCATTGAATTGTGTAGAATTAAATAAAATTGAGTAACGTTGATTAAATTTAAAAGAACTCAAAAAAATTTAGGATGAATTTCGAAAAATTCCACAGAGTCCCAAAGAATTAAAAAGAAATTATGATAAATTAATAAGAGGTCAGGGTGAATTCCAGATGAATTCAAATAAATTGAAAAAAATCCAAAATATTCTATTGATTTCAGTAACATTAGAGTGAATTTAGATGAACTCAAAGGATTGTAAGAGAATTTGATGAAACTCATACGAATTCAAGATGAATTTTAAAAAATTCAGGATAAATTCAAAAGAATTCAAGACAATTCAAATGAATTTAAAAGAACTCAAAGAAATTCAGGATAAATTTATAAGAATTGAGAGTGAATTCATGACAATTAAAAAAATTCAGGGTTAATTCGAAAGAATTCAAATGAATGGGGAAAAACATATTACATTGATTTCAGTAAAATTGGAGTGAATTTAGAAGAATTCAAGGGAGTTCACGAGATTTTTATGAAATTCATAAGAATTAAAGGTGAGTTTAGAAGACTTTAGGGAGAAATTCAATAAAATTAAAAAACTCCATTGAATTGAATAGAATTGAGTGAATTTAGAGGAATTCATAGTGAATTAGAAAAAAATCAAGAAAATTCCAAGGAATTAAAAAGAATTCAGGGGAAATTAATAAGCGGTCAGCTTGAATATCAAATGAATTCAATAGAAATGAAAAAATCCAAAATATTCCGGTGATTTCAGTAACATTAGAGTGAATTTAGAAGAATTCAAGTGAATTCGATGAAACTCATACGGATTCAAGATGAATTAAAAAGAATTCAAGGTGAATTTAAAAGAATTTAAGATAAATCAAAGGAATGCAAAGGGATTCAGGATAAATTTATAAGAATTCAGAGTGAATTAAAAAAATTCCGGGTTAATTCAAAAGAATTCAAATTAATTGAAAAAAAGCCAAAATCCGAAAAAATCCATTGATTTTAGTAAAATTGAAGTAAATTCAGAAGAATTCTAGAGACTTTGATGAAATACATAAGAATTCAAGGTAAATTTGAAAGACTTCAGGGTGAATTCAATAAAACTAAAAAAAATCAATTGAATTGAATAGAACTGAGTGAATATAAAAGAATTCAGGGTGAATTAATATGAGGTCAGGGCGAATTTCAAATAAAATTAAAAAAAATCCATTGATTTCAGTAAAATTGGAGTGAATTTAGAAGAATTCAGTAGAATTCAAGAGAATTCGATGAAACGCATACGAATTCAAGGTGAATTAAAAATAATTCAAGAGAATTAAAAGGAATTCACGATAAATTTATAAGAATTCAGAGTGAATTCAAAACATTTCAGGGTTAATTCAAAAGAATTCAAATTAATTGAAAAAAACCCAAAAATCCAAAATATTTCATTGATTTCAGTAAAATTGAAGTAAATTCAGAAGAATTCAAGGGGATTCCAGAGACTGATAAAATACATAAGAATTCATGGTGAGTTTAAAAGACTTCACGGTGAATTCAATTAAACTAAAAAAAATCCATTGAATTGAGTAGAATTGAGTAGAATTAAGTGAATTTAGAAGAATTTAGGATGAATTAAAAAAAAATGCAAGAGAAATCCAAAAAATTTAAGAGTTCAAGGTAAATTAAAAATAATTCAACAGAATTCAAAAGAATTCAAATTAATTTTAAAAAATCCAAAATATTCCATTGATTTCTGTAAAATTGGAGTGATTTTAGAAGAATTCAAGGGAATTCAAGAGACTTTAATGAAATTCATAAAAGTTGAAGGTGAGTATTACAGACTTCAGGGTGAATTTAATTAGACTAAAAAATTTTTTTTTAAAGAGACTGAAAAGTGATTTAAAAAAAAGTGACTAAAAGTGACTTAAGTGACTGCGTGGCAGCCCTGTATATATGGCATGGGACCTTTATATAACACGAAAATTCTGAGTTATACTTAATTTTGAGACATTACGCGTTTCGCATTAACTAGAGGTCCTTATTTATTACTAAACAAATTAATTTTGAGCCTTTGATATTTAAAATGGTTGCATCTTTTTTACTTTTTGCATTTTGAGTGCTTTAATTTTTTATATTTCGAGTTTGAAGTCTTTCAACTTGAAACTGTCACAGTCAAATGGTATATTGAACTTTATTAATTACTGACTTTTTCTTTAACTTCAATGAAAAAAAAATTAAATTCGTCAATGCATCCAATCTTTTATATCCAAATGCTGAAAAAAAGCATAAAAAAGTCGTCTTCATCAAAACAGAGGCCTTTTAAAGAAAAGTGCGTCACTACGAAGTCTGCCAACTCTCCAAAATTCAAAATACTCACCTAAAATACAACGGCTGACTATCGTCCTGCGTTTCGCTAACAGTCTTTGTATTCTTCTTACTCTCCTTAATCCTCAATTCATCCTCCAATAAAATCAACAAATTCTGATCCACTATGTCGTTTCCCTGCGATAAATCCATCGTCCTTGAACTCGAATCCGAATCATTGACACTCATAACCGGAGGATGATGAGTCGGCGTTCCTTGTTTTGAACCCGGACTCGATTGCACGCTATTACACGCGTTCAAATTTTCCTGACTCTGTTTAGAACCATCGCTCAATTCCGTGAAGAAGTCTACTAAAAAGTGCAAACTATCCTGATCGATGTTGAGTTGCAAAGGCAAGGCGCTGATCTTCAAGCAAACTTCCTGGGCCGGGTGTTTCGGATCCGGGCGAATGTGGACCGCCTTCATTTCGAACATATTCGCGTGAGATTGTCTAGGCGTTCCTTCACTGCTGTACTGGTAAAGAAACTTGTTGATGTTTGAAGAATCGAGGCGATCTTTGATCTCGATTTCGTTTACAAGGAGAATTTGTCGAGAAGCTTGAGTTGTGTCTTCGGGATAAACTTCGTGCTGGAAGCGGATTTTGTGCAACTGAAGTTCCATTAGGAGTTTACTGTTTCTTCCGGGACCTCCGAGACTGTACCAATCCGAAGGAGATTCTCTGGTTCGAGCTCGGGGTGAATTTGGAACGCTGCCGAATCGAACTTCGTTTGGAGATGATTTACTGAATCCAACACCTCCGGTCACTGAACGGCTCCTGGAAATATTCACAATTTTTACTTGTAGTGTGTTTTTAAATTTGTGTCAAATTATATTCAATCTTATGTTTAAAATTATGTCTAAAAATTAATTATGTCTTGTTGTTGCAAAAAGACAATTATTTGAATTTGAATTATTAACAAAACTAGCAATTACGATTCGCGCGCTATGCGCGCGAGAAGTTTCTTATTAACAGTCAAATTCTTGATACAGAATATTTCCCCAAAATTTTATGAATTAGAAATCAAGTAGAAGAATTTTTAATTCGTAACTTTCAAAATTTAATAATTGTAGGTCGAAACTTAATAAATTATATCATTTCGAATCTACAGTGTTTGAAAATAAATAATTGTGAATGTATTTCAAATTGAAAGGATTAATAGTTGAAAGTTTCGTAACTTAAACCCTTGCAAATTCAATCATTGCAAATTCAAATATTACACATTAGACAGATTTTAAATTGGGAAATTCAACATTTTTTGGTTCAAATTCAAATCGTTAAAAATTGTGTAATTTAAAAATTAATGCATTTGAATACTTGAACGATTATAATCGGCCCTAAAGAATGAAATTTTGAGAATTAGATCATTTCAAATGGAAAGCGCTTTAAGTTCTTAAATTTTTACAGATTTTAATTAGTTAAATAATTGAACTGAAATCGTTCAAAGTTGAATAATTTAAAACATAAAATGTATGATATAATTTAAAATTTCAAAAGCTCAATCTTGTATCACTTTAAATTAAAAGTCTTAATAGTTGCACAATTTTCTTTTTTTTCAATTTGTCGAATCTTCATTGGCCTAAGTGTACAATTGTTCAATTTTGCATGCTTTAATTTTTTAATTAAACTAGGTATGAAAATTTTCCATTTTTAAAGCTTCTACTGTGGAATTGTACAAATTTAAATGTTTTCATTTGGAAATCGTCTAATTTTTAAGCTTTGAATTTGTACAATATTGAACGCTTAAGTTTAAAACTGTTCAATTGTTAATGTTTAATATTTAATTTTAAGATCTTCAATCTGTAGAATTGTTCAACATTTTAGAGTCATTGATTAGAAGATTCTTTTCTAAATAATTAAAATTATTAATTGTTTAGTTATGAAGGTTTGATTTTGTAAATTTAGATATCTAATAAACTGTCCATTGAAATGACAGAAAAAGTCACGAGACAAAAAAACGCGAAAAAAACGCTCGCGAAAAGCGAGTGGAAACAAAGGAGTTTCAACTTGGACAAAGTGAATGAATGAATTTGAAGATTAATAATATTAATTTAATTAATTTAATATTGTTGCATTACAGCAGAGCATTTTTATTTGAATCTATACTGTTTAAATTGTTTTTACTAAAATTAGATATTAAGCATTAAATATTGCATAAATCTAAAATTTAGGGAATAGAAAATTGAATCTGACTGTATAATTTTTGAGAGATTTGTGTACCATTTAAAACAGTCAAATTTGAACAATTTAAAATTTGAAACGTCCAAAACTTAAGAATTATTAACTTCAAGTGTTCAAAATAAAACAATTTTTAAACTGGAGTCTTTACAATTTGGATAAATTCAAACTTACATTTTGTAAGATTAACAATTATGAATGAACAATTTTTCAAAATGAGACCGGATGAAATTGTTAAAATTGACCAATTAAAAAAAAACGTAATATACTGTGTGCACCGTGAAAATTCTGAAAATTTTACATCGAAATATCATAATTTTTGCAATTAAATTATTTGAATTTGTACTAGTACAAATACAAATCTAAAGCTGTAACAATTTGACAGGTGTCAGAATTGAACCTTTAAAAATAGAATGTTTCTATTTCGTATCTGGGATGTCCTATAAGGGAAAGTTCACATATTACGTAACGTTATTTTCAAACTTTTTACCCCCCCCCCCCCACCCCGGCAAAATAACAGACCGTAACATTTCTTCGGACCCGCCCTCCCATAGATACGTAACATATTTTATATTTTGTTTAAAAACATAATAGACGTTTTCTGAATAAGTAAAAGGTCCTTTAAGATAAAGTGTTGTCTAGAAATAAATAATAAAGATAATATTAAAATAATAAAACAATATTTTTATTTTACACTGAA
>JAUMHM010000071.1:21125454-21150213 GCA_032362435.1 Melikaiella ostensackeni | reverse complement strand
AAATAAATAATAAAGATAATATTAAAATAATAAAACAATATTTTTATGTTACACTGAATGGTTTTAAAATATTTGTTTAGTCATATAAATATTGACATTACTTAATATGGATTCTAATTAAAATTCGCCTATTTAAAACTTTTTTTTCAATACAATTAAGAATCGCTCAACAGTTTTTAATAAACTGAAAGTAACGAAACACTGGGACAATAAATTATATCTTTGGATTGAATCCATTCCACATCAGGCAGGTTCAACACTTCAGGCCGTAGAATCTCTCAGCGACGAAATACATATGTTGTTTTTTAGAGAAAATTAGGCGACACGTATTTTTCTGATTTGAGAAGAAACAATTTTCCACGAAGTAACAAGTACTTTAATTTGTACGTCTATTAAAAAAAAAACACTAATTTTTTCTTAAAAATTTTATAGGTTTCGATCTGATTCAGATATTCCAATTCTTTTGGATCTTTGTGAGTTTTACCATCCTCTTTCGAAATCAGTCGGAAAAAAAGTTCAAAATTAATAGAATGCCGACGATTTATTTGAAAATATAAAAATTAGATATTCACAAAAAACCCCACTTTTATTTTTTGATGAATTTGGCACTGTATAAAGAAGACATTCTGTAAGTTTTATATGGACTTAATCATTTTTGTGGCCACGAGCATTTTTTTCGAAAACTTGAGTTTTCACATTTTTCGTACAAACAACGAAAGATTCAACAAAATGCTGAGAAAAAAATTGGCTCATTTTAAAAAGTTCTACAAAAAATACGAAATTGTGATATCTTGTATCATTGACGAGAAAAATTAGAAAATTATATTTTCCGGAAAAAAAATTCTCTCGGACACAAAAATGGTTCAGTCGGCCTAAAACTTAGAGGATGTCTTCCTTACAGAAGGTCAAATTCAACCATAAAATTGACAAAAAATATAAGTTTTTTTTTTTGTGAAAATCGACTTTTTAGTTTTTCTATCAAATCGTCGCCACTTTGTTAAATTTGACCTTTTTTTCAAATTTTCCGACAGATTTCAAGTAATGGACGAAAATCATTCACTTCTGCGCACATGCGATATCAAAATTTGTCTCGCTCTTTGCTTTTTTAGAAATATAAGCAATTAAAAATGTTACGTAATCGGGTCAAAAATACCCCATTCCCTCACATAACAGACCGTAACGAAACACGACCCTCCCTTTTTTTAATGTTACGTAATATGTGAACGCTCCCTAATTATATTTTGCAAAAAAACAAAATCTTCGCCGGAGCCGTTTTTGAAAAACATCCATTATTTATTTTAAAAAATCGAAACACTCAATTTTTCTCGAAACCGAAGCGAGATATGAAAAAAAAGTTTAAAGGGAAAAATTATTTGTTTAAAAAATTGCTGCAGACCCCCCACCCCCCTATTAATTTTGAATCTCACTTCATTTTCTCGAAAAACTAGATTTTTTTCATTTTAAGAGGTAAAAATTTGCTTTTCACTGTTTTACGTCAGATACAAAATTAGAACAGATAAATATTATTAGAATTGTCTGAAGATACATATATAGTCGTTGAATGTTATCAGTTTACGATAAGAAGTTTTTAGTGTCAAAAAAACATGTGGGTATGAGTACATTCCCAACTTTTCTACTTAAAATAATTATATCGAGAACAAGAAATAAGAAAAATAGAAATTTATAATGAAATAGAAAAATCAGGGTTTTCAAGAAAATGTAGTGGGAATAAAAATTATTAAGGGGGTCTTTTTGTAGAAATTTTTCCAAGGAACAATTTTGCTCTCTTAACTTTTTTTCATATCTCGCTTCGTTTTCGAGAAAAACTGGGTGTTTTGATTTTTTTAAATGAAAAAGGGATTTTTTGTTCAAAAACGGCTCCAGCAAAGATTTTGTATTTTATCAGAAAATAGTTGTGAGACATCCCAGATACGATATCAAGAGAAACATTCTTGATGTTTGCACCTTTGAGTTGAAATCATTTTAACGGAACCGTGCCAAGCTTGTAAAATAAAAAAATTAAGACTTTAAAAATTGAATAATTTTGAATGAAGGCATTAAAAATTGAACAATTTCCAATAGAGAAGGTAAATAATTGAACAATTTATAAACTAAATAATCACAATTGCACAAAAGTATGAAAATCTTCTTCAAAATTAAACTGGTTTGAAATTGAAGCGAAGGAAATTGAAATTTTTCAATTTGTACCATTTCAAATTGTATACATAATTCAAGATTGTCAAAACGCAGAAATCGTCAAAACTGAATCATGAAAGTTAATATTCTAATTGCAAGAACTTCAGAAATAAACTATTTAAAAATTGGCGGCCTCCAAGGCTGTAAAATTAAAAAATTGGAGCTTTAAAATGTTGAATAATTTTTAATAAAGGTATAAAAAATTGAACGATTTCTAACTTAAATGATTGGAATTCCATAATTTCAAGTTTAAAAATCTTCTTGAAAATTAATCTATTTGAAAATAAAGCGATCAAGAATGAATTATTTAAATTTGCACTAGGTACAAATTCTACAAATTTAAAATAGTGAAAACTGGGATAATCTACATTCAGAAACTTAGAATCTAAAAACTGAAGACATCCAACATTGTAAAATTAAAAAATGTGTTGAAAATTGAATAATTGTAAATATTTGGTAAATAGAAGGAATAGAAGCATTCAAAATTGAGCTGGTTATAAAAAAAGTCAACAATATCGTAATTTTCAAGTTTAAAAATCTTCTTGAAAATTAATAATTTTAAAAACAAAGCGATCAAATTACTTCAATCAAAATACTTACTTATTTTTTGTGCTAGTGTTAATTGAAAAAATGTTCGAAAGTGAACAATTTCAAAATGAAATGTTTTGAAGCGTCGAAAAATGTTTGAAATTTTCAGACCTTAAAAATGAAATAATATTACGTTGGAAGTTAAGAAATGGATAAATGCTAAGATATACTTTTTTCAAGAACTTAAAATGGAAACAATTCGAACTCCCAATAAGCGAACAAATTTGAACTGATTAAAAAGAAGCACTTTCTAATTTGAAACGTTAAAAAAGAGAAAATTTAAAAAGTATTGTCCATATTTGGAAATTACCGAATAAAACCTTAAAAATGAACAATCATAGCTGAAACTTTCATAAATGAACGTATAAAAAGACGATGTGAGATAATAGTGTCTTTTTTCTTTTACGTCTGGAAGAAACCGACGAATGTGGAAAATCAAACGATATACACCGACAACTTCCAGACCATTAAAAAGTTTTATTAAATAAACTTCCAGACAAAAGTAAGTGTTACGTTTCGAGACCAATCTGGTCTCATCTTTCTCATCTTTTCATCTCAGCTTTTGATTTTCCACATTCATAAATGAACGATTTTCAATTTTTAGTTTTCAAAAGCGTTTTCATTAGAACCGTGATAATGTGAACAAAATTTTGAATCGGCTACGTAAAAAAAATCCATAAACTTCGAAAATAAGAAATTGCAACTTATACAAATGTGATATCTCTCAAATGTCCTTACCTTCCTTGATTCATTGCATTAAACCGTTGACCCGCCTCATCAATCGTCACATGTTTCTTCATAGCGGATTGCGAACCTCCAAAATCTTTTCCTCCAAACCACTGCCATTGCAAATTCATCTCACGAAGTGTGTATCTCAAAACAGGATCGGGAAAGTGTTTCGGTGCCTTAAGGAGATCAGTTTTCCCTAGTGGAATTGGAAAATGATTTTCTATAATGCGAAATGGTTCATGACACAGCCATCGAATTTCGGGAACTCCATGTATTGGCAAAATTCCCACTCCCGCTTCTTCTCCGAGGATGCAAAAGTCCTCGTCGGGATCTTCTTCCTCTTCTAAATTTACTTCCTGGGCTGCTGACGTCTTCGAAGCTTCTGGAGAAGATTCAGTTTGTAAGAAAGGATTCGATTCGTCTGGGAAGAAAAATTCTTCCACTTGTTTTTCCACTTCCGGAGACTTTTTAGATGAATTCACAGCCGTTCCTGAAGAAGAAAAATTAATTATGATTGAATGTTTATCGAATTAGAAATAAAATAGAAAAGATAAAGAGAATAAATACCTTTTACAGTATCTTCCATCGCTTCTTCCATCAAATTATTGACCCACTCGACTTGACTCTTGCTCAAATTATTGATACTTTCATCCCCGACTAAAATTTCCTCGTCTCCAGATCCTGGCACCGAAATAGTATCGCTGTTATCAACATTCGGTGCGATGTCGCCATCGCTAGCGAAATATGTAAGAAGTTCCATCAAGGCTCGACCAGAATCGGCGCAAGTTCTCACATGCAAACAATTATTGCTCGCTCTTAAATCGACTCTAGGAGCTCCTCCGCACATTTTTTCGTTGAGTCTGAGGGACAATTCGAAGAGGCCAAGATCCATCACGCATACGTAGTCCCGTCTCAAGTCCACGTTTTTTCCAAGCTTGTCTGATATGAATAAGGCGAGATCTTCAGCAATGAAACGAAGGGTAGATGTGTTTGTTTGAGCTGCGATGTTGCTAGAGATGCTGAAACTCCCGAGTGTTACTATCGATCTCAGAGGAAGATGAATTGGTCTGTAATTTAAATAAAAAAGAGAGGGTAAAAATAGTGAACCAGAAAGTCTTAAAGAAAAGCAGGGTGACCGCAGAACTTTATTTTCAAAACTCTCTGATTTTTACTTGATTAAAGTCCAAAATTGGAAACTTGTAATATTTATAATATAGAATATTTTATAAATGGAATAAAACAGACTAAAATTAAAATGTTTAAATTTCAAATGCCTCTTATAAAAATTTCATGACTTTTGCAAGTTTTTTTTTTCAAAATACCTGACTTTTCCCAGATTCCCAGGTTTTTCCTGACCTGCGGCCACCCTGGAAAAGTCTCAAAATGAGGCTGAAAATTTGGATTAATAAATTTAAATTATACCTATAGTCTATTGCACAATCCCAGAGATGCAGATGCAATTCCGTAAGAACTCCTGGAGGTGAATATCCAGCAACCGGATGATCACTAACGTCCAAACAATCAGTCAACTGTGTAAACCAGGAAGTTTGAGAGGTGCACATTCTGTGCCTCAGAGTCGCGTTTCTTATTCCAACTGCTACTCTAAAAGTCTATAGGAATATTCTCGAAATTAGTACTAGTTCCTCCAGACGCAAAAAAAGATAATATAAAAAAATGTTCGTTTATAATCCATTTAAATATAAGAGTTCAATGCAAATTGAATCCAATCTAAAAACAAACAAAAAAATGTAGAAAAGAACTGGATGAAGAAAAGCAAAATCCAAAAGTTCGAAATGAGGAAAAAAATACAGAATAAGAACAAAATAGAAAATTCATAGAAAAGTTTCCAAGTGTTCAGGAAAGAAAGTTTTTAAAGATCTGAATTTTAAAGATACCAAACTTAAAACAATATTTTCCAAATATCATAGTGTCGAAGATCAAATTTATGTTATTGAAATAATTAATAAAGTAGTATTTAAATGTAATTTGAATCAAATACAAATGTCAAATTTTTTAAATTGACTACAAAATCTGGAAAATTTCAAATTTAAAATGAGATTTTGAAGCTCTTAATTCTGAATGCTTTCAAATTTGAGCGCTTTTTAATCTCCAAATGTACCAAATTTGGATTAGATTTAAATTTGAATTCAATATAGATTTAATAATTTAAATTTAAAATGCTTCCAACTTGTGAATTATGAATAAATGAAACTATGAATTTTAATTTCAAATTTTTTATAATTTGTAGTAACTTTTAATTTTTTATTTTATTTTAATTTCTGTTCTATTTCAATTGCATAATTCTCTAAATTTAGGAACAATTGACTTTCTTACACTTTCTTAATTTGGAAGAAATTTAATTTTTGACATTTCCCTTCTTCAAGCACGAGGGGTTGACCACTCGACTTTTGGGTGTTCACCAGATTTCACGATTTGAAAATATTTGAAAATATGTTAGAAGAATTCACAAAGATTTCTAAGATTTAAAATATTCCAAAAGATTTCAAAGATTTCAAAAGATTTCACAAGATGTCGCGAAGATTTCAAAGATTTAAATCATTTCGAAAGAGCTTGTACACCCGACTTCAAGAGTGATTAACCCCTCATTCAAGCATTACAAATTAATGGTATTTTAATTTTTAATGTTTTTCGAATGGATGCCATTTATTTTTTAACGATTCCAAAGTTACCACTTAAATTTTAATTGCTTTTAAATAAAAAGAAGAGCTAATCGTCAGCCTTATTTTTTACTTCTATTTGATAGCTTTTTATTTTCAATTCTACAGCCCTTTCCAATAAAGAAGGAAAATGCAGAAGTAAAACAAGGAAATAAACCTTAATTTTGTGAGTTTGGTGAGCAGCCTGGATGCGAATAGCAAGCGTAAGCATGTCTTTTTCCGTAGATTTAAGAGTGATATTTGCACCGGGTTCAGTTCTGTAAATCGCAGGTTGACAATGTCTCGGTGTGATGCTGTTGATGGACCTCAAAGGTGGCGTTTGCGAAGGAGTTGTAGTCAATCCACAATGATTTAAAGACACGTCCTTGACCATCGCGCAAATATATCCCAAATTAATATCCCCCTTGTAAGCAGTTATGGAAAAAAGCGTCGCATCTCCGAGCCTCAAAATCAGCTCGCCTTGTTGGCCTGGAATCACATTTCTCAGGGAATCTCTCACCGGAGTATACATACTCAGAAGACCGTGGTTTATATTCAAGGTCAATGCGAGTTTAGACTGTCCGCTTTTGGAAACTCGGGTTGGTTTTGCTTTGTTCGTTCTTTCTTGTGTCGAGTAAAATATTCCCTCGTCGTCAAAGGAATCCGAGTCTGAATCGTATTGAATTCCACTTTTGCACATGCTAAATCTATAAAGATAAATAAATAAGCAAAGAAGAAAAGATTAGATTAGACTACAAGTAAAAAAATGTATTCCTACCTCGGGTAGATTGATTCGTGTAGAAGATTTGAGGAGAAATCAAGTCCCATATGACTTTCGGCTGTTGTGTATATTGGTCTGGGAGCAGATGGTTCCCACAAAAAGAGATCCGTATTAAATCGGTTGTACAGCAATTCGTACAAATGTTTTGAAGGGATTTGAAGTGAAGTACAAGGCAGCCCGATTTCCAATTGAATTCTCGATCCGCGAGTTCCTTCTTCGATGAACTCGAGCATTTCTTGCCGATTCCCTGGGATAATAAGCTCCTCGCCTTCCCTAAAAACCACACAAATTTGTATTTTAAAGAAATATAAAATTTAAAACCTTTTAATAAACAAGGTGGCCGTTTTAATCGAGGAAAAAAATTCCCAGTCATTTCTCGGGTTTTCCCCGGTTCGCAAAATTTTTTTATAGACATTGAAATTAAAAAATTCGAACTCTTAAAGCTACAATATTTTTATTTGAAGTAATCAAAACGGAACTGCAAATGAAAGCACTTAAAATGAAACACTTGAATTTTAAAGTTTCAAAATTGAAACCAAATAAATTTTCAATTAAAAATTTTTTTATTCAAATGCTCAATAATTTAGACGTATAAAATGGAAGCTTTCAACACTTTTCAATTGAACAATTTTAAATTTCAAAGATTTCATACGATTTTAAAGATTTCGCAAAGGTTTTAAATGTTACAAAAATTTCGCAAAAATTTTAAAGATTTCAAAAAATTGCAAGAGTTCACAACGATTTTAAAAATTGCATAAAGATTTCAACGATTTCAACAGAATTTCAAATATTTCAAAACATTTTTCAGAAGATTTAAAAGATTTTGCAAATATTTTAAAGATTTCAGAAGGATTTCAATATAGATTTCAAAAGAGTTGAAAATTATTTTGAATATTTCGCAAAGATTTCAATGATTCCAAAAGATTTAAAAAATGCCAAAATATTTCAGAAGATTCCAAAGATTTCGCAAAAATTTTAGAGATTTCAAAACATTTCAGAAGATTTGACAAACAAAAAATTTCACAAAGATTTCCAAGATTCAAAAAGGTTTCAAAGATTTCAAAATATCAAGATTTCAAAGTTTTCGCAAAGATTTTCAAGAGTTCAGAAAAATTTCAAAAGAGTTAAAAAATTTATTAAATACTTCACAAAGACTTTAATCATTACATAAGGAATTCAAAAATTTCATCAAGATTTCAAAGATTCTGAAAGATCTCAAATATTTCAAAATATGAAGATTTCAATCAATTCATAAAAATTGCACAAGGATTTCAAAGATTTCAAAAGAGTTAACAAAGTTATTAAATATACACAAAGATTTCAAAGATTTAAAAATATTCAGAAGATTTCAAAGACTTTGCATAGATTTTAAGCATTTCAGAAAGATTTCAGAGATTGTACAAGAGTGAACAAAGTTAAATATTTCACAAAGATTCCAATGATTTTAAGAGATTTCAAAGGTTTCAAAATATTTCAGAACATTTCAAAGATTTCGCAAAGATTTTAAACATTTCAGAAAGATTTTAAATATTGTAAAAGAGTTAACAGTTTTTTAAAGATTTCATAAAGATTTTAATGCTTACATAAAAAATTTAAAAATCTCACAAAGATTTCAATGATTTTAAAAGATTTCACAAACATTTCCAAAAATTCCTCAAAGTTTTCACAATATTTCAGAAAGATTTCAAAGATTACAAAAGATTTAAAAATATTTCAGTTCAACAACTTTAAATTGAATGCCATTAAACTGCAACATAAAAAAATTTTCACTTTTATAAATTGAACAGTTCAAAGATTTCTGGTTAAAAAATATAGATCTATGCTATCATTTGCAATGCTCTACAATAAAGAATAAATCAATAAATTTGTAAATATTCAAAATTATATAATCTTAAGCGATTTTAAGTTAGAAACATTAGAAATTGAACGATTTTTTTTAATCTCAACACTTTTCAATTATTTTAATTTCAAGTCGTTTCAAATTAATAATTGTTCAATTGCTATTTTATGAATCAAAATTCAACATTTTCACTTACAGTTTAAAATTTTTTAAATGGAATAATTTAAATTGTTACGTTAAAAGTCTAAATGTCGCACTCTGAAATTTGAAGAATTCAAGGCTTTCTATTTCAAACAATTCAGATTCAAATTGTTTAGATTTGAATATTAGATTTATAATTGCTCATTTTAAATATTAGAATCAAATGGTGCTAAATATTAAAAAACTGTTCTTTATTTTAATTTAAATATTTCAAATTGAATGGGTTAAAAATGGAATATTTTAGACTGAAACAATATTTCAGTATGATTTTAAATTGTATAAATGCGTTTATTTAATTATGAATCTGTTAATTTGAAATTATTTGAAAATTGAAAATAGCTTATGAAGTTTCAATCGGACGTTTACATTTGTTTAACTAACAAGGTGTCCGAATTGTACACAGTTCAATTTTTATCGACAAAACCTGTAAATTTTTCAATTTTGAACAGATCCAGAATCATCTTGTAAAATCATTAATTAACTTATACTTACACATGATAAACTTAAAAACGTTTTTTATCAAAATTTTTAATATCAAACGCTTTTGATTTTTAATTGTACAAGTCTTCAAACTGCATTTTAAAATTCTTTAAATTGAAAATGAACGCGAAAAAACAAAGACTTAAAATAGAACATTTTTAAAGTAAAAGGTTTTAGAATCACGCATTGTAAACTAAATGATTTCCCTCTTGAAAAAGTTAACAATTGAACGTAACACTAAAAAAATTAATTTCGAACTTATTTTAAATTGCATTATATCATATGATATGAAATTCGGGATATTTCAAGTGACTGGATAGATTTTTCTTCTAAATATTTATAAAAATCCCAGTCAAAAAAAAATTCACTAACATTTCCGGGTTTTTCCGGTCCAGGAACCACCCTGAATAAAGCATCATGAGTTCATTAATTTACCTGTTCTCGGGATCGTTTCTTTCTCCCTGGGTTTGAGACTTAGCATGGGGAGTATCAGATTCGTGAATTATTCTTTTCGAACTAAAAGGGGAGGGTTGATGTCTCGCGGTGTTTTCTAAATTCTCCAGGGTGTCATCCAAACTCGATTCTGGTTCCCCCTCAGAACTATCTTCCAGAGGTCCTCCGAGATGTTTAGGATAAATTGTGATAACGATTCTAGGCCAACCAAAGCCCTCCTTGTCTTGTTGGAGAGAGCCATCGGATTTTTCATCAGCGGAGGCTTTTCCGATTTCGACTGGAACATCCGAATCTGCCTCGGTGTAAGTCAGAAGCAAACGACGACATTGAACTTCGTGCCTTGATAGATGATGAGATTGACTTTCCATTGAAGAATGGACCTTGGTGTCTATTAGTTGAAAAATTACGTAGTCTGGACGCACGGATCGCTTCCACCAGGGAACGCGATTCATGTCGTGCAGGGGCCTCATGTCTGGTATTGGAAACCTATTTCAAAAAGGAAACACAAAAGAAATTTGTATAGATTTAAATTTAATCTTGAATACTTCCACATTTGGTTTAATTCTTGTCAAATCTCTCTCAGTATTATCAGGGTGTCAACTCAAATCCGGAAAAAAAATCCCTGACAATTCCAGGTTTTTTCCAGATATCTCTAGATTTTTCCAGATATGTTTCTTCTTAAAACAGAGCCATTCAAGTATTTAGTGATGAATTTTTTGAAGTAATCCAGCCCACGCCACATCAAAGCATTACATAATACTTGAATAATTCAAATTGAAATCTACCTGTGAATGGTTAAATTGTAATTACTTACGAAAATTTCGAGGAGAATTTCCAAAAAGGGTTTCTTCCTATTTTGAAATTTTCGGATCACTATTTTCCAGACGTTAAAAGCGTAAATGTTTCCACATCTGTCCATGTAATTCGATGATTGTAATTACTTAAAATTCAAAAATTGGAATATGTACACAGTTTAAAAAATGTGACTATTCAAAGCTAAAAATTGATTAAAAGTGACTTACATTAATACAAAAAGAAGCCACAATGTCAATTAAAACACTTATCTATTTGAAATTTTCAATTTACATACTCATTCTTATTTTATCGGCTTAGATTTTACACTTTAGATAGAATTTGATTACTGAACTAAACTTTGAATTCATAAGATTTCAAATCGAAATATATTGCATTTTCAACAATATAGTTGAATTTTCAAAAAAAAAAAAAAAAAAAACAATTAGCAAAAAAAAAAAAAACCAATTAGCTGCATAAACAACCAAATAGTTGAACTTTCACGAAAAAGAGACGAATTTTCAACAAAATAGTTTTCAATCAAATGGTTGAACTTTCAAGCAAAAAATATTAAAATTTAACTAAAAACAGTTACATTTTCAACCAAATAGTAGAATTTTCAAGCCAAGAAGACGAATTTTTCAGAAGGCAGTTGAATTTTCAACCCAAAAAGTTAAATTTTCAACAAAAAAGATAATTTACAACCAAAAAGTTACACATTCAACTCAAATGATGAATCTTCGACCAAAAAAAAATAATGATTTTCATCCTAGAAGGATGAATTTCTAACAAAACGGTTAAATTTTTAACCGAAAAAGATGACTAACAAAATAGTGGCTTTTCTAACCATATAGTTGAATTTTTGACATACCAAAAAAATTTTCAATATAAAAGAGATTAATTTTCTACCAAAAGACGAATTTTCAACAAAATATATGAATTTTCAACCAAATAGTTGAATTTTCAACCAAAGAGATGAATCTTTAATAAAAATGAATTTTTCACAAAGTAGTTCAACTTTCAACCAAAAATGATGAATTTTTAACCCAATAGTTAAATTTAAAAAAAAAGTTTAGTTTTTAACCAAATAGTTGGATTTCCTACCAAAATAATTAAATTTTTTATAAAAAATATGGGTTTCCAATAAAAAAGTTAATATTCAGCCAAATAGATTAATTTTCTACTAAATTGTTGAATTTCCAAGCCAAACAGACGAATTTTTTACAAAACAGTATGAATTTTCAACAAAAAAGTTCATTTTCAACGAATAGTTTAATTTTCCACCAAATTGTTGAATTTTCAAGCCTTGAGGGCATGTATAACAGGAGTCACGTGACCAAACTAATGCTCGATTTTTAATCTTTATTTTTGGAACGATTTACTCTTTTTGTAAATGAAATCGCGCTTTGAAACTTTGGGGAATGCAAAAGGAGACAGTAACTTGTTTTATACATCATTTGGGTGAAAATTTGTAAAAAAATTTTCTCCAAGTATTTAAAACTAGAGCAGCGTCAGAATTTTTTTTTCAAACGAGATTTTTTTGCGGTTAGGATCGATTAGGATCCTTATGTCAGCCTGAGACCTGTCACTTACTGTCATTGTGAACTTCGTTATGTAGGCCATCGCACGGTCGGTAATTCTCCAAATTTAGTTTTTCATGACAAATTTTTTTTTTCAACTACAAATAATTAGGGCCATAAAAACGTTCCTTAGTGCCGTTTATGTCATTTCTAAAATTTTCAACTCGATATCTCATTGCGTGTGGATATAAGTTGTTTGAAAAAAAATTCTGACGTTGCTCCAGTTTTAATTTCTTCGAAAATTTTTTTTCACAAATTTTCACCCAAATGATGTATACAAACGTAAGTTACTGTTTCCAAAAATTCAGAGCGATATTTTATTTACAGAAAGAGTAAATCGTTCCAAAAATAAATATTAAAAATTGAGCATTAGTTTGGTCACGTGACTCCCGTTAGACATGCCCTTAAAGAATTCCCTTTTTTAGTCCGTTTTTCAAGAAACTTCTCCTCTTTCCCTTGCAATAAGGACTGAACTCATAAACTACCCTAATTGAACAAATAAAAATTGGAAGCCTTAAAAACTATATAGTTTTTGAATCAGGCATTAGGCATTAGGTATAACATGAATTAATATTACCATTGCTGAATTACGTGCACGCATAATAACTCAAAAACGTTAAAAATTAAGTTACGTTTTTATTATCGACAATAATGATCAACGTGAATATTTACGCTAATGGTTAGTTGCGTTTTCATTGACGCAGATGGTGGTTCATGTTGTTATTGGCAGCCATGACGGTTTATTACTTTTTAAATAAGAGCAGTCGAAGTCATTCATATTTTGCGCTTGTTATTTGGAAAATAGTCCAAGCGGTACACTTAAATTTTGTTATAATTATTTAAGAAGCACAAAATTTGGTGTGGAGATTCCATTTTTAAGATGTTGGAATTACCAAAATGGCCGTGATTTTTCTGAAAATCAAAAATTCTCACTTAAAAAAAAATGTGTGAGATACAAAAAAGATTACACAGCAAAATTGTCCCCCTCTTAAAGATACACAAAAAGCTCCTTTACCACTTCTTGATATTTCACAAATATTTCTTTTCATTATTCAAAATAACAATTTTCGAAAATTTTGGAAAATTAAAGCGATAAAATATTAAATTGTCTGTTGTCTATGACTAATGATATTAACACTGAAAAACCCGTGAAAAACGATCTCACACTTATTTAAAGAGGCAGGTATAAAAAAATTGTAATTTTTTGAAAAAAATGCATATATATATTTTTTTTCCACCGGTTTCGAAATATATGCATGCATATACTTCGAAAACGGTAGAAAATATTGAAAAGTGGTCAAGGAACTTTTTGTAAAGTGTTTAATGGGAGTAAACTTTTTCGTTTCTCGCGTATTTTTTTTTTTTAAATTCAGAATTTTCGAAAAAATTGCCACCATTTTGTTGAATTTCCAACGTTTTGCAAATTTTCTGACTGACTTCAGAATAGTGTAAAATCCCTCCCCTGAATCAAAGAAGAAAAGTTAAATTTCTCGACCAGTTGCAAAAATGTAGCATTTCAAAAAAAGTTTGAAAAAAATCTTTGGCACCCGGTCTAAAAAATTTTCTGATTCCAAAAGAAACCTTCATACCAAATTTCATCCTTTTTAAACAATTAAAGCAAAGTTTTCAATATCTTCAGTGTAACACTTGGACTAAAACTTCTTTAGCCTGAAGCTACTATAAACTGCAATTCTGCCTTGTCCTAGATAATCGAGAATTCCACCTACTTTGCATCGAGATGATAGATTTGCGCAAATTTTGCTAAGAAAACTCCTGCAGGCTTTACGACATCCTTAATTAACGAGATTTTATTCATCGTTTGTTCTTCGATTTTGTGGCCGTGAGGAAATTTCCTCTGGCTGAACGAAAAAGCTGAGTTTCAGGGATCGTTAAGCGCGCGATTCCGGTGCGAGATACTTGTCCAGTTTATAGGCATAAAAAACTTTAGGAACTTGAGAGATGAAAGAAAGAAGACAATGTTATATGTGGTGAATCATCAACGCGATCTTCGCGCCAGAAACCTTCGATACACATAATCAATTCGATCCACCAGTTATCTTCCGATCTTTCTTTTACTCGACGCAGCATCTTATTTTCTTCTGCTATATTTCTCTTTTCCCTATCATTTCTTCGCATCGCTCGTTATATGCGGTACGAGAACGCGTTTACTCAGGCGTGCTTCACTACGTTTTTTTTTTAAATTTTCATGTATGTGTATTTGTGAGACCAAATACACTTATACAATCAGTAGGAGAAATTCTAGGAGAAATTGGTGAAGATTTAGGATTTCATTTTTGTATACCTAGGTATTTAAAGGCGAAAGTTAGAAATTTTTCATATTTTTCCCAACATTCTCAAGATTTGCTGTAGCTAATCGTCGCCAAGTGCAAAAAAAACTTGCAAGAATCCTTATTTGGAATAATCATGTGTTTTGGACCTTTTTTGGATTGTCGGCCCAATTCTCAACCGATTTCAATGAAAATTGGCAACTGACTGGCCAACCATTAAAAAATAAGTTTAGGCGTGATTTTATGTTAATGTCTGAGAAAGCGTGAAATTAAAATGAAACAAAAATAATAAAAACAACCAATTTTCAACCTGCGCTCAACTCTACATTCTAATCTAACAGAACGATTGGTACCAAATTTTAAAGAGATTCTATAACAACATATTCTCGATACATATTGCAAGATTTTTCTATATCTTGAATAGTGTTTAGAATTTTACGTATTTAGTGTAAAAAATTAAAATTCAGAGATGACATAAATGGTAAAATTTTAAAAACTATTCAAGACATCAAAAGTTTTTGTAACATGTATAGAGAATATGTTGGTACAGAATTCTCATTTAAATTTGGTGTCAATCGGTTGGATAGATTAGCCTGTAGAGGTGAGCACAGGTGAACAATTAAATTTTTTAACAATAATTCAACAATAATGCATTTTATATCCAAACGTTTTGCCCAATATTTGGCCTAGAAATCTATGGCAACATGTTCTTGACATGTATTTTAGAAAAATACGATATCTTTATTAATTTAAAACTTTAGTTAATTATATTTTTTAGTAAAGAATGTATTTTTTCACCTATGCTCACCTCTACATCTTAATCTATCAAAACGATTGGTACCAAATTTTAATGAGAAGTCTGTAGCAACATATTCTCAATAGGTATTGCAAGAATATTTGATATCTTGAATAATTTAAAAAATTTTACGTATTTATTGTGAAAAAAATGGAAATTCAAAGATGACAAAAATGTGCAGAAAAAACAAAGTGTAATTTTACCTCGATTTCAAGTAATCTTTACCTGTAACAAAAATTACCTTCACGTGGTAAGATTTACCCACGACATTGGGTATGGATACCATGTCAACTTTATTGGACGAGTATCTTCTTTTGTTTCGATGCGAAAAAAAATCAACTTCACCCACTCGAAAATTTCCCGCAACAAAAATTCACTTTTGTTTTCTCAGTGTGGTAAAATTTAAAAAACTATTTAAGATTTTGAAAATTCTTGCAATATATTGGTAAAGAATTCTCATTTAAATTTGGTGTCGATCGATTGGATACATATTGCAGGAATTTTCGATATCTTCAATAGTTTTTAAGGAAAAAAAGTAAAATTATTTCTTCTTCAATCATTGTTCCACCCTCTCCATTTTGAATTGAAATTGAAGAATCCAATCCAAATAAAAATTGATTAATGTTACCATTAAATTGAATTAAAGAATAAGTCAATTAATTTATTTAATTACCTTTTTCAAAAAATTATTCAAACAATTAATTAATTTTTCAAATCTTGTAAATTAGTAATTTAATTGAAGTAAATTAATTCAGCGTACCTATCTTACTTTTTAAAGAAATTACGAAAAAAAACATCTGTGATGAAGAAAAATGGTGAAAAACTTAATTTAATATTTATTTCAACTTTATTTAATAAGTATAGGTTGAGTCCGGTGAACCTAGCCACCCCTTCCATTTTGAATTGAAGTTGAAGAATTCAATTCAAATCGAAATTGAGTAATGGTACCATTAAATTGAATTAAAAAATAAGTCAGTTTGATTTATTTAATTAACTTTTGACGAAAATTATTCAAACAATTAATTTAATTTTTCAAATTAAAATTTTTTTTTTAAATCTACGATACAAAAAATCTGCCAAGTATAACTACTTGAATTTGTGAACTAAAAGTTGGCCAAGTAATTTGAAAAAAAAAATTATAATAAAATATATTGAGAAGCTTTTTTTACAAAGTACAAAGTATTTTTTACAAAGTATTAAAGAAATTTAAAAAATAAATTTTAAAAAGCCATGTAAGATATTATAAAACTTAGGGGGATTGAATGTATAAGCAAAATAATGTTTAAAAATTGCTGGGTATGGGAGAGTGATAGTATAATATACGAAGCATGGGAAAAATGCCAAAGTCTGTGTTTTTAAAAGTAGTATTACCCTAGAAAGGTACAAAATAAAGTATATGTAAAAATCCAATATGGAGAAATTAAATTCAGTTCTATTCCAATCCCGCCAAGTTTTATAATATCTAACATGGCTTTTTAAAATTTATTCCGAAAGTTTTTGTAATAGGGTATTTTATAAAAAAAGTTCCTTAATATATTTTATTATAATTTTTTCTCAAATTACTTGGTGGGATCTTTTTTTAAGGCAATATTTCATTTTAGTCTTTCGTGAATTTTGACCAGTTTAAAAAATTTGTTTATTATTATTATTATTATTATTATTTATGTGCATTCCAGGCGGTTCAACACTTCCAAAAATTTAGTTGATAAAATTTAAATTTTCGTAAATTCAAAAAATTAGAATTCGAATATTTATTTGTTCAGTGTAAGTTAGTAGGTATTCAATAAAATTGATGCAAATGAGATTTTATTACTGAAAAATTATTTTCTGTTGCAGCAATATGTTCACAAACATTCTGAACAGAGCAATGTGATTGGGCCAATGACGAAGTATTTTTACTACACAAGAACTCAGGGTCTCTTCAGGATATGCTTTCCCAAAGACCGACCACCTACGGGTAAGCCTTCTGATGTTATCACCTCGATTAATTATCACTATAGTGATTCCGAAGACTATCAATTAATTAAGAACAATTTATTTTGAACAAAAAAAATTATTAATGTGGACAAAATATTTTGTCAATAAATCCTGCTAATAAAGTTTTTTGGAACATTTTATAATAATCCAACCTTCGTTTTTGAAGTAATTTATTAATTTATTCTTAACTTGGTGACTGAAATTTGCATTTTTTATGTCGGAACAACGGGGCAATGATTTTAGGCCCATCCGAGGGCCTAAAAAGGCAATGATAAATTTTCCTGAATCTTGGAAAACCCCTCTAAATTCAAATAAGAAATTATTTCAATTTTAGTTTTAGAAGTATGAAATCATCTGAATCTAAATAATCTCATTGCCAGAAATTATAATTGCTAATTTTGAATTCCTCTATAAATAGTGTATACGAAAATAATAAAACTTTTATGCTGCATTGCTTCTAAAAGAATTTTTCCTATAAAAACTAACGTATAGACTGTTTATGGGCTTGTAATACTTTTAACTGTTGTGAATGTAAATTACTCAATTAAAGTAACGGATACATCGCCCTTTTTCTTCAGTGTCGCACTGAGTTAAATGCTGTAAGCAAACCGTTACGATTATATGAATTAAAATATGACAGTACTTGATTTTTATAACTTAACTAAATTCTTATTACACACATATATTTGTGTAACTCGACAAACTCGTTCAAAGATGTTTTTAACATTTTCTTTTATCACTTTTATAATATTTAAAAAATGGGGTTTTTATAGTAAAACTTTTTTCATTAACATAATTCAAAAATGATGCAAGTATATGAAAGATTCCTTGACTTGAGACGAATCGATTGACCTATAATATTAATACAATTCATTCAATGAAGATTAAGGAAGTTATGGTAACAGAAAAAACAAAGGATAAAAAGTGATTCAGGTAAAAATGCTGGGGGTAATCTCGGCATGCAACAAAAATTAAGATCGGTAAGGTTAAAATGTAAAATTAGCGATCTTTCATTTTAGCTTTGCCGATCTTCATTTTTTTGCATGCCGAGATTACCCCCAACATTTTTACCTGAATCACTTTTTACCATTTGTTTTTTTTTGTGAATTTATAATATTATAAAAATCGGTTTTATTGTACAACTTTTTTCATAGGCATAATTCAAAGTTGATGCAATCATACAAAAGATGCCTTGATTCGAGATGAATCGACTAATCTATAATATTAATACATTTTATTGAAGAGTAAAGAAGTAATTGTCTCTTATAATATTTGAAAAATCTGCTTTTTACAGTATAACTTTTTTCATCAACATAATTCAAAGTTGATGCAAAATTAGAAAATACTCCTTGATTTGAGACGAATGATTCATACTTGTATTCTTGTATTTTTACTTCCTCTATGAGGAAGCAAATATATTTGCTAATTAATCATAATGAGGAAGCAAAGTGCTCATCAAATGAGCACCATACAGTTATAAATATGTACAAATAAAGTGGAAACACCCGAGATCGAATTACCAGCTAGTTTTTCGTTGTTGTTGGAAAGCTACAAATTTAAAAACGTACCTTTTTTAATGTTTTTTTTTTGAATTGTTAAAGACAGTGACTACTAAAAAAAAAAGTGTACCGAAAAAATCCCGCTGTTTGTACCGAAATTCCGGTACAATATTCCCTTTTTTAGGTCCCGCTATTCGTAACGAAAAAATCTGGCTATTCGTAGAAAAATTTCGGTACATTTATCCACGGCCATTTTTAAATTTAGTAGGTTTCAATTCCGTAATTTCGTAATTTTAATTAAAATTTTTCAATTCTGACCGCTTTGAATTTCAGATTGGTAATTTTAAATTATGTACTGGAAAATTGTGGTACTAAAATTATATATGTTTGTAATAGGCCTGAAAATCAAAATTCTTCAATTGTTACGACTTTCGATGAATTTTTAAGGATTTGAAATTTAAATTATTCGATTTAGAATGTTTCCAATTTGAAATTGTACAATTATTGTATTTTAAATTTTAGACGCTTTTGAATTTATAATTGTTCCACTTTGAATTCTTTACTTTTCAATTTATTCTTGACCATGTAGGTTCAAATTTGAAATTGTTCAGTTTTGAGGAATTGAATCTTAAAATCTGAATGACCAGCGAAAATGTTTGAAAAGCGGAAAAACCGGGAATCAACAGAATTTTTTGTGGAATTTGAGTGGTCACATTTATAACGAGAAAATTATTTATTGTATTTTGAAAAAATTAGAATAATTTTCACTAATATTCAACTACGAAAAAAACAAAGGATAATAAAAATCTGAATGGGTTAGTAAGCAAAAAGGTGAATGAACTTTTTAGAGTTTTTCATCAAGATCTGCAAAATCGATCAGGTCAGATAATGAGACCCTTTTTGTTTCACTCTCAGTTTGTGAAACAAAGAGAGAGTTCAGGATGTTAAGCTAGATAAGAAATTTAATGAATTTGAGTAAAGTTGGCTAATAAAAATAAGATTAGATAAATTGCGTACAAAAGAGAGGAGACATTAAATCTGGCCATTATTCTGGATAGCAAATAGTAAAATATAAAGAAACATAAAAATAAAGTAATTAAAAAGAAAGAGAAATCCACTATTATTGCCGGAACAAAGGAAGAAAGAACGCGGTTAATTGTTGGCTAGATTCTAGATCGAAGCCAGTAGTCTTCAACGGTAGTGATGGATAGATAAGATATCCACTATCCGCAGTATCCACTCGATCCCTCTATAGTCTACGCTGATGCTGGTAGGGGGAAAGATTCGACCGGAAATCTCAAATGTCTGCACTGAGAAAATGCACATCCTGTGAGGAAAGTGTAATGTAGGTTCATTGTAAAAATAAAAGGATTACCCAACACCTAAGAGTCGCTGTTCTGTGTCGTTAAACAATAAAATCGGTGGTGATTGTGAATAATTATTATCGGATGTATGGTAATGGGTTCTTTAAAAAAGATTCTAAAATGGATATTAGGGTAGTCCTTATTTTACGTTTTTTGGAAATAGTTTCCTCCTAGTCGTGATTCTAGTGCGAATGTCCAAAAACAGAATATCCTCCAAATTTTTTTCAAATCGATTAATATTTACCCATCGTCCCAGGCTCTTGAAGTTTCCCATAAGATTAACAAGGGGGAAATTGTGCAAAAACGTTTAATTTACGTAACTTTTTCAAATTTCAAATCAGTCGTCCACATATGAAAATAATCTCTATGTAATGCTTAAAATATCCTATTTTTAAAAAACCTTGAAATTTTCAACATTCCCAAAATGGCAGACCTAACCATTGGGGCCAAAAATTGCATTTTCTATAGTTATTAACTTAGAAGGTTTAAACATTGTAAAAAATCTAATAAATTATTGTATATTGAATAGCGGACAGAAAAATTGATAAATTAAACAAATCCAAGATGCCGGCCAATTAAATAGTCAAAAAATTGCTCGCATTTGCAGTTTTCAAATAAATATTTTCAAACTTTGCTACAAAATTCCAAAAATAGCTCATTTCTGCAGTTTTCAGTGAAATATTTTTAAGCTTTGCTAGAAAAAGAAGTTTGACTTTAAAGATCATTCCATGATCCCAGAAGTTAAAAATTTCGAAAAAATCAAAGATGGCAGATATTTAATTGAAAACTGCAGAAATGAGCTATTTTTTTAATTTTCAACTGGCCGCCCTCTTGGATTTTTGAAAAAATTTTTACTCCGAGGATCATCGAGTGCTTTCTAAAGCGATAATTCTTTTTATAACAAAGTTTGAAAATATTTTGTTCAAAAGGGCAAAAACGAATCATTTTTGTACTATTTAATTGGCCGACATCTTGGATTCTTGCAAAAAAAATTATTTTCCTCTCCACCATTCAATTTACAATAATTTATTATATTTTTTGACAATGTTAAAACATTCTGAGGTAATAACTATGGAAAATGCAATATTTGACCCTAATTGTTGAGTCCGCGATTTTGGAAATTTAAAAAATTTCAAGTTTCTTAAAATTAGGATATTTTAAGCATTTCATAGAAATTATCGTCGTATGTGGGCGATTGACTTGAATAAAAATGGAAAAAATTACGTAAATGAAACATTTTTGCACAATTGCCCCCATGTTAATCTTATGAGAAACTTCAAGTACCTGGGGCTATGGGTAAATATTAACCGATTTGAATAAAATTTTGAAGATATTCTATTTTTGGGAATTCGCACTAGAATCGCGACTAAGAGAAAACGATTGGTTTGAAGAAACTTCTAAAAGTAACAAAAAATTTTTAATTTTTCACAGATGATTCTAAAGTTCAATTAATGACGAAAAAATATATTTTTGGAAATGTTATTATTTTGTTTAGAATAGCTTCACATTTTGCAGTCATAATTTGATATGCTTTCCATTTTCAAGAATAAACATTTCAATTCTTCAGAATTGTACCTATAATTAGTTCAGATTTTTACATTTTTTGATTATTTTGTACTAAATACTAAAAGCTTTTGAATTCGATTTAATTTTTCTTACAATTTTCATTATAATTACTGTAACTTACATACCTTTTACGATTTATCACCATCCTTAACATTAATTTTCTTCAGAAACAAACCATCGTTACTTTGCAATTAGAATCTTCATCTGAAACACCAAATTCAGTCCTTGAAAAAGCTGTAAAAAAAGAAAAAATTAAACTTAAATTGGAATATGTTTATTTAAATGTATTCTTTACTATATAACATAAAATTCCATAGGTTCCATATAAAATTGGTTTTATTTTTACAGGAGAATTAGTTCTATTTTGAAATTATAGTTTCGCAATCGTCAAATTTTTGATTAAGTTGAAAGTAGTTCAAAGTACACAGGCTTATTCGAATTTGAAATCGTATAATACCTAAATTTTTAAATAAAACTATTAAGATTTCGATTCTTTAATTATTACTAAAACGTTGGTTTTTGATTTGGGAAAGGTGTCCACAGTTGTTCCGAGTACACATTAGGATGGTCCAACAAATCGACTTTTGATTTTTGGTGATCGATCCCGCCCCCCCCCCCTGGGACTATTAAATTAACATGGGGTTTTAAATGGGAAAAGTTCATTTTTCGAAAAAATGAATAAAAGAAGGATTCGTTATTAACTTTTTGTAAAATAAAGTTTAGTCACTTCCTAAAGAATGTTTAAGGAATAATTTCCACTCAAAAACATTTAATTTTGACCCTCCCAACCCCCTTGAATAGTGCCCGGGAAATACCCCGAAAAACGCAAAATAGCAGTTTTATGTCAAATTCATGGTAAAAATGGTATTTTAAAAAAAATTTCAACGTGATTTATTTCTATTCGATAAGTGACAAGTTTCCAAGTATTTCTAAACTAATTTAAAATTGTTTGAACAATTACTATTTGTTTGAACAATTTTTCCCCTGTAAATCGTGAAAAGTGATTCATTTATTGAATTAATGACACAATTAACGAATTTCATTTGTTTAAACAATTTTTCCCCTGTAAATCGTCAAAAGTTATTATTTTCTGTAATTAATGAACACAACGAATGTTAAGAGTAATATTTTTTTGTTTAACATATTTTGCAATTATTCAAACTATTAATAATAATTAACTTGCACCTTTTCATAGGAAAGGTGTTTAAACAATTAAGTGTTTTAACAATTAAATTTGGTTGCTCTAATAAAAGTAGTTCTTTTTTTTTTTGAAATTGTCCCCGTAGATTAATGGAATCTGTGAACTGAAAATAATTTTTACGTACATTGTTCCTAAAAACCGAAATATGAAGGGACCAGGACATTAACGAACCCCCTGAAAATGTAATATATACGATTATACGTTGATGATTATTACTCAAAATGCGTTTGAAAAATTATGCGTGTTCAATGAAATCGATCTGAAAAAATAACTATCCATAACGTACTGAAAAAAGTGCTTTAAATAAATGATTATTGTTTAAACAATTAGGTATAAGTTCTAAGATAACGAAACACTGAATAATAAGTTTCATAGTGTGAGAGTTTCGAAAAAACTACAATTTTCTTCACCTTTCTTATGAAAAAGTGAAAGTAAATTATTATTAATTGTTTAAATAATTTTCAAATATTTTAACAAAAAATATCACACTTAAGATTCGTTAATTGTATCATAATTGTACAAGATTCTTGGAAACTTGTCGCATTTTTTGAAATATTTTCCGGGCACAATTCAAAGGGGTTGGAAGAGTCAAAATTAAATGTTATTGGGTGCAAATTATTCCTAAGACATTCCTTAGAAACTGACTCAACTTTAATTTACAAAAAGTTAAAAACGAATACTTCTCTTATTTATTTTTTCGAAAAAATGAGCTTTTCCCATTTAAAACCCCATGTTAATTTTAAAAGCCCGGAGGCCTGGGTTAATGTTAACCAATTTGAAAGAAAAAAAATGGATTTTTTATATTTTTTTTATTCCAAATTGAGGGGGGTCACCAGAAATACAAAATAAAATTTCTACAGGTATAAATTTAGACCACCCTAGTGCACATGGAAACAAAAAGAATACCTGCCTACAAAATTGTTCAATAAAATGCGTTGTATAATCGCCGAATATCTATGACTGTTGTGCTGACGCGTGTTTTAGAAAAGCTATACGAGGGTCTTTCGATAAGTAACGTGAATTTCCCGCTAGATGGCGCCAAAATGAACTTTGTAGTATATTTCCAAAAAATAGCACTCTTCAAACTAACCTCTACCAAGCTTCAGCCAAACCCGACGTTTAGTTTGCGTTTGGCATACGTTTGAAGTGAGCGTGTCAGTAGTTTTCGAAAAAATGGAGAAAGAAGAGTTTCGTGCAGTGATAAAACATTTTTATTTAAAAAAATGATCAGCTGCGCATATCAAAGCCGAGCTAGACGAAGTTCACGGGAAGTCTGCTCCTTCGTTGAAAACCGTTTATTTTTGGATAAACGAATTTAACGTGGCCGAACCACAACTAAAGCTGAAGCGCGCTCCGGACGCTCAATTGAGGTCACCACATCGGATATGATGGAAAAATTCATTATATGGTTATGAAAGTTCGCCGAATCAAGATGCATGAGATTTCTAAGGCTGTAGGTATCTCTATTGAACGAGTCTATAACATCTTGTACGAAAAATTGAAGGTTAAGAAGGTGTGTGCAAAATGGGTGCCGCGATTGCTGACTCCCGATCAAAACCGTAACCTAAAAGACGTTTCAGCGCAGTGTTTGGCGAAGTTTAATCGGAATCCGCAGGACTTTTTTGCGTCGATTCGTGATTGCAGACGAAGCCTGGATCTACCACTATACACCCGAGACAAAGCAGCAGTCAAAGCAGTGGGTTCTGCCAGGTGAAAGTGCGCCAAAGAAGGCGAAGACTGTTTTGTCAGCTGGGAAGGTGATGGCCACAGT
>JAUMHM010000071.1:21112315-21125354 GCA_032362435.1 Melikaiella ostensackeni | reverse complement strand
GACAGTTGATCCTCAAAATTGCAATCTTTTTTTATTTTAGTCGCAAAATGTTTTATATGGTAGCGTGTCGAATGAAATTTCAAATGAGAGAAGTTCATAATTTACATTAATTTTGAACACTTTAAACTTGAAATTACTCAACAAATAAGGGTTTAAATTCAAGACTGTATAATTTAAACATGAATATATTCATTTTTTAATAATTGAGTTTGAAATTAATCGACTTTAAACGTTTTCGACTTAAAAATGTATAACCTACAATTTGAAAAAAATAAAACTTTCAATACGGATTCACGCAATCAGAAACTGTTCAATTTCAAACATTATTAATTTGAAATTGTCTGATTATAAAGCTTCAATGAGAAATAATTCAATTTTTAATGTTTTCAATTAAAATGGTACAATATTTTATAGTTTGAATTTCAATTTCATAAGTTTCAATGTGATTAAAATTGAAAGCAAGTAGCGAACTTCTAATAAAAACGGGAAAAGTCGATGAGTTGCATTTTTTCAAAAAAGTCAAAAAAGGTCGAAAAAGACGCGTGATCCGAGCCCTGCACTTGAAAATTGTCTTATTTTAAAGGCTTCCAATTTAAAGTTATTTAATTTTGAAGGTGGCTTTGATCTTAAGATTTATACGATTTCAAGTCCAGCTTTGATTCTTAGAATTTTATATGAAAAGAGAATGTAAGAATGTAAAAACTTACTCAATTTCCGTTCTTGGCTGTGCGAATTTCGTGATCTGTGCATGTCTGACTGCTTTTTCCATATATTTAAATCTCATGCGAAAGTCGGTGGTATTCGAAAATCCGAGGCTACTTCCCTCTTTCGTAAAAGTGAGTAGTTCGATAAACTCCGCCGTCGGAGTTCCTTGAGAATTCGAACCCGAGTCCACTAAACACTCGACGACTTCTAAACTAGCTAGACTTAGGCTACCGGAAATCGCAGAAAATTGAGCTGTAGTCTTTTCACTAGCCTCGATTACTAAAGGCGCCGCGAGAACTCTAATATGACTAAGTTGACAAGACTCCACAAAGAGCTTCGAAGCTTTTTCAAAGTCCTTATTTCCGTAGCCTCCCGAGGAGAAGACTTCCAATTTCTTAAAGAAATTTTCGGCGGTATTCTCCATTTGTTTCGTGCTTGCATTCGTAAGGCCAACGCCTTCGGTGCAAAGGGTGAGAATGTCTTCGTGGAGAAGAACCATGGCGATCGAGGAAATTCTTATGTGGAATTGAGAGGTTTCTGCTGATGAATCGGTGTCTATACTATGTCTGTATTTATGATGTCTGGGAAGATTTGTTACTGAGCTTTTGGAACTTATACTTGAGGCTGTTATACTTTCGTCCATGCTGACGTTGTTACTCATGAGCGAATCGCACATGGATGTTGCACCTGGGGTTCGAATTGGAAGAAACTCGTCTTCGTTGTCTGATTCTAGTGTGGTTGATGTTGACCAGCCTTGAGTGTGTCTTAGATCCTGAAAATATAAAGATACCTAAATATGTAATTACATACTAAGACTTTGAAATAGGTGCGACTAAAAAAATTCCAGGACTCAGGGTGTCCAGCGATTCTTACGTAAAAAATTTGAGGACTTTTCCAGGTTTTCCAGGTCCAAAAATTAAGTTTTTCCTGGCTGACTTTTTTACATATCAAATAATTAAATAACTGTTTTGCTACGCTAAGAAAATGAACAATTGAATTTTTTAAATTAACAAAATATTTTCAATGAAAACATAGAACTTACATAAATTCTTAAATTTTTTTTCAAATATAAGTGTTACTTGTAAAATGTATTTCTGTGTTCAACGGATAAGTTCAAAACTTATAAAATTATATACAATATTAAAGTTTTGTTTATTACAGTCTATAAAATAATGAGTACAATCTTTTCTATTGAATAATTTTTCAGTTTCAGACAACAAATATGCTTATAATAGTACAGTCCCACAAGAAATCGTAATACTGTAGTCCCTTGAGATCGTTTTACATATTCTAAAATTACTTTAAACAGAGATTTACAGCCTTTTCTGTTAATGACTTTTTCAGTTTTAAACAATAAATATTTATACAGTACAGTCGTGCAAACAGTCCAGGTATAGTAGTCCCTTGAGATCATTTTACACATTCTATAATCACTTCAACAAGAAATTTGCAGTTTTTACTATTAAATACCTCTTTAGTCTCAGAAATTAAGTATTCTTATAAGTATATTAAAAAAAATTATATCTTAACTTTTAAGAATTTCTTTGAACTTTTCAACTGCGAGATTTCTTCTTTTAAAAGAGAAGTTTCTTTTAAAGCTTTGTTCATTATTTTCTTTTTCTTACTTTCCAATTCTTTTACCAATTCAGCAACCTTTCATTTTAATAAAATAAATGCCCTGCAAGCAAAAAATACAACATCATTTTAAAATTCAAGGTTCTAATGAAAAATTCAAAGAGATTTTCAAGTTTTCAAGGCTGAAAAGAAAATCAAGGAGAATTCCAGGTTTTCAAGGTTTTCAAGGTCGCTGGACACCCTGAGGACTTTTACAGGTTTTACAGGATTAATTAAAAATTTCATGACTTTTCCAGATCTTGTAGCAACCCTAATTCTGTAAAATTTTACGATTTTGTGAAATCTCTGCAATTCTTTTGAAATCTTTTAAAAATTGAAATCTGGTATACATTTAAAAGTCGAGTGGTGAACCCCGGGTAATTTTAAAGAAATTAAAGTCGAACCAATCTATAACAATAAAGTACGTGGCTTACTAATGTTGTCCTTCCGACCATTCAACATGCAGTTTTTAACCAAAAAGACATTTTTGAGTCAAGAAAAAAAAATACAACCAAATTATTCAATTTTCTACAAAACAGTTGAGTTTTCAAGCCAAGAATGTACATTTTCAACAAAAATGTTAGTTTTCAACCAAATAGTAGAATTTTCAACTCAAAAACACAAATTTTCAACAAAATAGTTGTAATTATTATGACAACAAAAAATCAAATATCTATCATAAGAGATGAATTTTCAAACCAAGTAGATGAATTTTCAACAAAAGTGTTGAATTTTTAACAAAACAGAATTTAGAGTCAAGAAAGAAACACAATTTCAACAAAATTGTTAGTCTTCAACCAAATAGTTGAATTTTCAACCCAAAAAGTCCCAAAACAGATTAATTTTCAACTAAACAGTTGTATTTTTTAAAAGAAAAAAATGCAATTTCTACCATACGCGATGAATTTTCAAACAAAATAGAAGAATTCTCAACAAAAGTGTTAAATTTTTATCCAAGAAAAAATTTCGAGTTGAGAAAGAAAAAAAATGTCAACAAAATTGTTCAACTTCCTACAGAACAATTGAATTTTACACAAAAAAGGATGACTTTTTAAAAAATGGTTGATTTCAACAAAACAATTAAGTTTATAACCAAAACAGATTACTTTTTAACCAAAAAGTTGCATTTTTAACCAAAAAGATTAATTTTCTACCAAAATAGAAGAATGTTCAATAAAACACATAAATTTTCAATCAAAAATTGATTCTCTACAAAACTGTTCAATTTTCAACCTAGAAATATGCATTTTTAACAAAAAAGATACTTTTCAGCAAAGAAAATTAATTTTATACCAAAAAAGACGAATTTTCAACAAAATACATGTTTGAACCAAATAGTTAAATTTTCAACTGAAAAAGGAAAATTTTTACTTTCAAGAATACAATTTCAGCCAAAAGAAAACTAACTTTCAATAAAATAGTTCAACTTTCAACCAGAGATTAATCTTCAACAAAAAATTTAACAAAGGAGTTCAACTTTCAACCAAGTAGTCGAATTTTCAACCAAAAAAGATGAATTCTCGACGTAAAATGTAATAGTTGATAAAAAACAAAAACAGATTAATTTTCAACCAAACAGCTGCTATTTATACAAAAAAAAATATATGAAATTTCTACCATACGAGATGAATTTTCAAACCAAATAGAAGAATTCTCAACAAAAGTGTTAAATTTTTATCCAAGAACCAAGACCAACAAAAAAACGAACTTTCAGCAAAATATTCAAATTTTCAACCAAAGAAATAAATTTTCACTTAAAAAAAGGAATGTGGAACAAAATAGTAGAGTCTTCAACTAGAACAAATGAATTTTGAACCACCAAACAGTTGTATTTATTTTAAAAAAAACGCTACCAGAAGATATGAATTTTTAAAAGAAAAAAGCGAATATTTAACAAAAAAGTTAAAATTTCAATCAAGAAGGATTTTTTCAGTCAAGAAAGAAAACAAATTTCAGCCGAATTGTTGAATTTCAAGGAAAAAAAACGAATTTTCTACAAAACAGTTGAATTTTCAACCCGAAAATATAAATTTTCAAAAAAAAAGAGTAAATTTTCTACTAAATAGTTGAACTTTCCACCAAAATAGTTGAATCCTCAACCAAAACAGGTTAATTTTCAAACAAACAGTTGCATTTTAACCAAAAAAGATGAAATTTCTACCAAAAGCTAAATCTTTAAACCAAAAAAACAAATTTTCTACAATACATGAAAATTTTTATATGAATTTTCAACAAAATAGTTGAAGTCTCAACCCAAACAGGTTCATTTTCTACCAAAAAGTTGCATTTTTGACAAAAAAAAAAAAAAAAAATTCTACCAAAAGATATGAATTTTTAAACCAAATATACGAATTTTCAACAAGATTTGAATTTTCAACCAAGAAAGATTTTTCGGTCAAGAAAAAAAACTCAACCAAATTGTTGAATTTTTAATCCTAAAAGACGAATTTTCTTCAAAGCAGTTGAATTTTAATATGAATTTTCAACAGAAGTTGAATTTTCAACCAAGAAAGATTTTTCAGTTAAGAAAGAAAAAATATTCCAACCAAATTGTTGCGGTTTCAAGCCAATAAGACGAATTTCCTACATGAATTTTTACATTAGTTCTTTCAATGTTTTTCTATTATTTATTTCAATACTGATTGTTCTATAATCGTTTTCTATATATGTAATTGCGAAATTTGTGTTGAAAATGTTATATTTACATAATTTTACATAAGAATTTATTCAACAAACATTTCAATCCATAACTTTTTTTTTAAAGTCTAGATGGAATTCACATTTAAAGCAATGTTATAGGTGCGCTATAGCGCGCGCATACTGTGCTAGTTCAAAATATTGTATAATTGCATGTGATATCAAGCGACATTATTTTAAAGGTTTGAATCGATTTTTGTACTAAAAATCACAAAAATTCCCCCCCACCCCCTCTCTCACAACAATCTCCGAGCACATAAAATCCCTGAAGTTTTTTTGTCTAATACTACAATACATTGAAAGAAAAGTCTCACCATAGAGCGAAGTCCTTGTAGAGGTTGAATCTTCTGCATAAGTTCACGTTCAACGCGATGAAAATCGCTATTAACCATCGGCTTTTCCGTGCAGTTTCTTGAAGCCACATTGCTCACATCTTCTAAATCCGGAGAGGCCAGCCCATGGGCTAATTCCAGCAAAACGTGAACTTGTCTTGGGCTTAAAAACGATGTAAAAGATCCCAGGATCACCTCTAATTCTACTTTTGGTCCTGACACTTCTCCCTGCTTCACCTTCAATCCTAGTTCCTGCCTTCCGGAAATTTTTGCAAATAATATCGGACTTTTCGTATTAGTTGGTGAATTGTTAAGGTAGTTTTCTTCCCCATTCTCCATGCTTTGATTCGGCGACATTTGTGGCGAAGAGTATTGGGCATCAGAATCAGGAGTGGAGCATCGACTTCTTGAAGAAGTTCGCGCCTTCGAAGGGAATTCGTCCGTGTAAAATGTGACTCCTTCCATATAAAATTTCTTCGTCATGAAAGCAGGTATGACGTATCCTTTCGATTGTTGATTCGGATCTAAGTTTACATTATTCGGATCCGATCCAGCCTCGTCGGAATACTCGAGGTTTTTAATTCTGAGTTCCAAAGCTACTCCTGTCGTCGATCCCAATGGCATGTGTTCCAGTCGAATCACCGTATCGAGAAATCGGACTTTGATTTTGCAGAGGACTGAAATATCAATTATTTGAATCAAGATCATTTTTCATTGTATCGTGCGCAAAGTGGGGCAAAAAAAAGTTTTCTGGACAACTGGAGCTTAAAATTTTGATCCGATTTAAGCGTTTAAAAAAAAATGAAAGCTAACTAAATTTCGAAGAGATTTGAAGGGTGGCACAGCAAAACGAATCAACCCACATTTGGCCGATTTTTAAGAGAGACAAAAAATGTTCTATAAAATCTAATTTTCAATTTAATTAAAAACTTAGAATTCGATTTCTAGATTATTAGTTGCTAAATGAAGGTGTGAAGAGTTTCATTTTAAAAAGTTTGATGTTTTTGAGAAAATTAACATTTTGCCCAATTTTTAAAACAACGTACGGCGCGAACTTAACTTTCTAGAGACTTCTAATAGGACTCAAATTAATGGTGGAACCTTGTGCTTCAGTATAATTATATCGAAGAAACATTTTCCCTCGCCTATCTTGTGCGGTAACAGGTTTTTTCTGTGCGCTGTTCAACCTTCGCGCACTACGTTGCCTTAAAAAAATGACCAAAAACGCGTTTGCCCTCAATTTTCTCAAAAACTTGACGTGATAGAAAGATTTCACTGTCGGATTCAGGTTCAAGAGCCAAAAATCTACGGGAAACACCTACTTTTGGTCGCGGTAAAATAAATTCATTTTTTGGAGTTTTTTGGGTTTTTTGGCATAATCAAAAAAGTGACTTATAAGAAATTCCTTTAGTGAAGAAGTGTATTTGAATTATTTAGAATTTTCTACCTAACAATCTCATTTACGGCAAAATGTGGGTTCATTCGTTTTGCTGTGCCACCCTTCATTTCTGAGAGCCAATTGTTGAATTTATTATTTTTTTTTATTTGACAATGTTGAAATTCTTATATATATTTTTTTAAACAAGCCCTCTTCTTTTGTTGAAACTACTCTCATTGATGTATAACTTCATAAAATGAGTAAAGACACTCCTTACAAATAATGGGTATCCGGCAGGTTACAACATTTAAAGAAATTTCCTAATTTTTTTGTTATCAAATTAATGAGTGGAAGAGCTACTTCAACATTAAAAATACTTGGAGATTTTATTTTTCAATTTTCTGTTCGGAATATACGTAAAAACAATGCTTGGTTACCACTTTTTTAAAAATTCAAACTCATTGTTAATGTTATAAACAAATTTAATAGACAAATAATTTTGTAGTTATTTCTCTCTCTAAAGACTTTGTTCTTTTGACAGTTAAGTGTTCAAATGAATGTGATAAATAAATACAGATTTTCGTCAATTATTGTCAATCGGCAGATTTCCTTTTTTCAACGGAATCAATTTTAAATTACTTGGAAAAATTCTTTCCTCTTGATGCTTTACTAACGAACAATAGTTGTTCATTTGGTAACCGATTTTATAAACAAATTCACAACTTGGCTACTTATCAACAAATGGATTTTTTTTAAGAAATCGACTGACAATGACTCAGAAAGGACTTTATTTATTAGAAGACTTTATCATGCAACAATTTGGTTAATTGTTTAAATAATTTGATAAACAAATACAGGTTATCGTCAATTTTCAACCGGCAGATTTATTATTTTTTTTCAAAACGGAATTATTTCTAAATAACTTGTCAATATAACTCCCTTATGTTATTTTATTAATGAGCCACATTTTTTTTATAAAGAATTGTATTAAAAAATCCAAAGTGTTGCTAAAGTCACCATAGACAATAAAATTTAAAATGTTTAAAGAAACGGTGGTGAACTCTTCAAAAATGACAAAATCGTTGATTTTTAAATAAAATTGTTTATAAAAAAAAACTATCGTGGCTCATTGATAAAATAACATAAGAAAGGTATATTTCCAAGTTATTTAGACTTTATTTCGTTGAAGAAACGAAATCTTCCGGTTAAAAATTGACGAAAATCTGTATTTGTTTATTAAATTTATTCAAACAATCAATAATTTTTATCAGGTATTAAAAAATAGTACATATTATTTATTGTCGATAATTTTTTAATAATTCAATCAATGTCAAAAGAACGAAATCTTTAGAGCGAGAAATGACTAAAATATGTATGTGTTTATCAAATTTATTTATAACATTTAAAAAATTTTGGATTTTTAAAAAATGGTAAGTAAACATTGTTTTTATGTATATTCTGAACAATAAAGTGAAAAAATAAAGTCTCCAAGTATTTTTAATGTTGAACTAGCACTTTCACTCATTAAATTGTTAATAAAAAAATTTTTTAAATTCTTAAACGTTGGAACCTGCTGGATACCTATTATTTGTAAAGAGTGTTTTTAATGATTTTATAAAGTTTTACATGTATATGAGTAGTTACAACAAAATGAAAGAGGTTATTTAAAAAATTAAACAATGTCAAATTTGTTGTTAAATAGAAAAGAAATCTTTTTCAAATTCAAAAATCGGCTCTCACAAATCTCTTCAAAAGTTAGATAATTTTCATTTAAAAAGAAAACGCTCAACTCGGATCAAAATTGTAAGCACTAGACTAATTTGTTCAGAAAAACCTTTTGGCCACACTGGGATGCGACTAAAAAAAAAGATAGTAAAAATAAGAAAATGCTGTAGAAAAAAATGTGAAAATTCAAATATAGAATAGGGGAAACTATGCTAGAGTAGGTCACAACAAATTTCTATATGTTTTATATAATTCATAATAAATTATTGATAATAGTAATTTACGTTTTGGGAAGACTCAATTATTTATTTAAATATTTCTGTTCAAAAACTGTCGATAAAATCCATTATTTAGTTGCTTTGACTGTTTTTAAGAAAAAATATCGAAGTACGTTTCCTAACCTCTCTCGATTTCCGAATAGGTCAACGCTTTTGGTAGAAAAGTTAAAGACGAAAACACACTCATTCATGCATAATTGAAAAATATCACATATTGGCTTATATTATCTCTCATATTTATTCTTTTTCATATCTCGATTAAAATTTCTTCCAGTTGTGTTAAATATTGTGATAAATATTGTGGTTAATTAGAGTAATTAATTGAAAAAAAATTAACATCGCGTACTGTGGTTAATGTTTTAAGAACAAATTTTTTGCATATTCAGCAGGGTGTTTATCCGACGGATGATTTTAAATTCCCGATTTTCTCCCGGTCAATTGTTAATTTTTACCGGTCAATTTAAAAGAGTTCATAAGATTTGAATGATTTCAAACGATTTTTACAGATTTCAAGAGATTCCTAAACATTTTAAAAGATTTTTAGTTTGGAACAGGGAATTTTGTAAAAGCATTGTAAATCTGAGTTGGAACACCAGATAATTTTTGGTCATGAGAATTACAATTCTGATTTGAAACAGAAAATTTTGTAAAAGAATAATAATTCTGAATCTAAACTGGAACTTTATTAAAAATTTTTCTTCTAAATCAGAATTATAATTATTTTCCAAAATTTCCGTTCCATGTCGAAAATTCTCTGTTCCAAGTTAAATAATAACTTTTTACGGAAATCCCATATTCCAAAGTGAAAATTATAATTCTTTACAAAAATTCTCTGTCTCAATGCCTAAATTATAATTCTTCACGGAAATTCCCTGTCGAAAGTGAAAAATTATAATTCATTATGAAAATTCCCTGTTCCAAGAAACAATAACATTTATTTTCAAAAATTCCTTGTTCGAAGTCAGTATTTCATTTATTTACAACATTTTCAATTATAATTTAGAAATATAGTAACTCCCTTTTTCTAAAAGTTGGAAGAGAATTTTTAAATTCAAACAAATTCTGATTTGGAACAAGGAATTTTAAAATCTGACGAATTCTCGCTAGGAACAGGGATTGTTTTTGTAAATTCCCTTTTTGTAAATCAGAGTTAAAATTATTTTCCAAAATTTCCCGTTCCATGTCAAAAATTACCTGTTTTAGGATAAAATTATAATTTATTTCCAAAATTGCCTGTTCCAAGTCAGAATTACATTTATTTACAAAATATTCTATTATAATTCAGAAATATAGTAACTCCTTTCTTACAAAATTTGGAAGAGAGAACTTTCCAATTGTGACGAACTCTGATTTCGAACACGGATTTTTTTTTTAAATTCCCTTCTTCTAAATCAGAATTAAATTCTTTTTTCAAAAATTCCCATTCCATGTAAAAAATTCCCTGTTCCAAGTCAAATTATTATTATTGACAGAAACTCCCGGTCTCTAAGTAAAAATTATAATCCTTTACGGAAATTCACAGCTCTATCTCAGAATTATAATTTTTTTTGGAAAATTCCCTGTCCCGAAATAAAAATTCTAAATATTTGCGGAAATTGCTTGCCCCAAAGTCAAAATTATGATTCTTTACGAAATTCCCCATTCTCACTGTCAAAATTATTATTCTTCACGGAAATTCCCAGTCATAAGCTCAACATTAAATTTCTTCACTAAAATTCCATGCTGTAACTTAGAATTATAATTCTTTTCGAAAATTCCCTGTTCCAAGTCAGGATAATTGTGATTCTTTACATATTTTTTTTACATTTCTTTTATTTATTCCCTGTCCCAACTCAGAATTATGAATCTTTTGGAAAATTCCCTGTCTCTAAGTCGAAATTATAATTCTTTACTGAAATCCCCTGTTCCAACTCAGAATTAAAGTAATGAAATATATGAAACCACTTTGAATTTGTACATTAGTACATTTGGCAGAAAACTCCCGGTTACTGAATCTCGGTCATTTCCCGGTTTTTCCCCGGCGAACAAAATTATCGGTTTTCCCGATTTCCGGGTCAGGCAGACACCCTGATATTCCAATAAATTCGAATGACCTACTCTTAAAAGTGACCTACCCTTGCATATTTTCCCCTACAAATAATTTTATTTACTTGAATCTATTGTTTGTGCGAAGAGTTCCACACTTTCGAGTGGTTGTGAGTTTCCGGCATCTTTAGCGTCTTCTTGTAAACATTCTTGGGCGAGTTGCATGCTGGAATTCATCGAACTTAGCATGGATTCGAACATGGAAGTTCCGGTATGTTCCCTTTTTCGAGGTTGAACCGTTAACCTGAGGCCTTTGATTTCTACAAAACTGGGTTCGGTTAATAATGATAACCAGGGGATGCTGATGGACATTTCTTCGACTGAACCGTCGATAAACTGCAGAGGCAGCTGATGCTGTTGGCCCATTTCGTTGAGAGCCTGCGAGCAAAAAAGAAAATTATAATATAATATTTAATTGATACAAAAATTAATTATTATAATTTTTTACTTTTTATACCTACGGTGTAATTCATTAGATTTGGAAAGCTTCTAACTGCGTATAAGCATTGCATTTTTATTTCTAAGAGTTCCAAACTGGGATAATTAAAAATTTTGAATCAATCACAACTTAGAATCTTTTTAATTTCTCACGCTTCAAAATGTTGATTTCTTTTCAATTTATAAAAGATTAATATTTATCATTTTAAATGATTCCAAATTTAGATGCCTATTCATTTTGACAGTTTCAACATTTCGATTGATTTCAATTAATAATTGAATTTTAAAGCAATTTCAATTTTTCTTTTGGATGCAATTCGAATTTTGAGAGCTTCCTTAAAAAATTTCAAGAGTTTTTGATTTTTCAATCTTTCTGAAGTGGATGCATTGCAATTACGATTGCAGTTAAAAGTTTGAATCGGCAAAATTTAGACACTTTTTCGATAGAAAAAACATTTGAAAGCTTCCAATTTTGGGAATTTGAAACACTTTCAATTTCAAATTTTGGGGCTCCTTAATTATTAAATTGAAACTGTCAACGAAATGCGCGAGAAGAGCTAGTATCAATAAAAAATGAATGTACAAAGAAATAATTGCGTTCAGAATCCATTTATAAAAGAACAATTAATAACAATGAAAAAATAAGATTATTAAGGAAAGTCGAATCATATCATATATTTTTACATTTGCACCTGTCGACCTAAGATATAAATCTTTCGCAAATTGTTTTCAATTTATGAAAGACATCTCGAAAGAAAGTGCTGTCATTAGACTTGGGATTAATAGCACTTTATGCATTTCGAAAAATTCTAAGAAATACGTTTCCTAAATTTTCTGTTACCTGAAAAATTATGGAAATTGTCCACTCGTTTTTCAAATTCATTAAATAAATTCAAATAGATAAATCAAATAAGTAAATAAAATAGGTAAACAAATGTTTATTAGGTACGTTCAAAAATAGAAAATATTCTAAAATTTAGAAATTCTTAAATGATGAAATGAAAAGTTAATATATTTGTATAAGTGAATTAGAAAATCTGGTTCAAGAATTGGCAAAAAATCTGCAAAATTCAGAGTGGACACTACAACTCTAAAGAAGAATTCCAGGCTATTTCTCGGTTTTCCCAGTCAAAAATTATACTTTTCCCGGTTGAATTAAAGCAAGAAAAACAGAGGCAACAAAAAAAAAGGCAACCTCCAAATCCACTTCCTTCTTTTTTCTCTCGTCTTTTTTATTATAATTTTTCAGTTACAATCAAAACATATTTAAGTACAAGAATCTAAACTGAGGAAATAAAATAAAATCTGAACTTCACTATTTGCACGAAACACCAACACATGTAGTCGAAGCGGTACACTGAAGATAATGAAAAATTTTCTCTAATTGTTACAAAAGCATGAAATTGGACATAACTTTCCTTTTAGCATTAGAAAACTTCTTAGACCGGGTGCTAAAAATGTTTTCAAATCTTTTTGTCTGAAAAAAGATGGTGGCAAATTTTGTTAGAATTGTTGTTGTTTTTTTAAATAATAAAGTTATTTAACTTTCATTTTTTGACTCTGATGAGGGATTTAATACTCTTTCAAAATCCGCAGGAAAATTTAAGGGGGGAACTCTATCCAGAACTTTCAAAAAATCGTTTTTTTTTTGCTTTAATCAATAGGCATATTATCTAAGAATATTATCCCAAAGTTTCATAGTTGAACTACGAATATTTTCGGAGATACAGTTCTAGAACCGGCGCGCGCCAAGCCATACCGGGCGTTCGCACCTAAACTTTAAAGCG
>JAUMHM010000071.1:21091544-21112215 GCA_032362435.1 Melikaiella ostensackeni | reverse complement strand
TTTTATCTGTTTTCATCCCAAAAATCGTTATATGATCTAGTTGTTTTCTCATCTATAAGAACTTCAATAATCAACATTAACGAGAATGCTTGCTGTTTCTGGCTGACAGTCACGTGGATTTCATCATTCAACCAAGCATCTCTAGTCTTTCTTTCTACAGCCGCAGTAACGCACGCCTCAGATGCTCTCTTGAAGATGCTATCTCGTAGTATTATCCGTGCACCCTCTTCATTTTTTTTGTCTAATTCTGTCTTCCAGTCTTGTTTATGATGTCCTGAATATTAATTCAGATTTCCAGGATACAGTATCTGTACTTTTGGTTTCTGCGAATTTTCTATCTCAACGCGCGTCTGCTTTGACTCATTGTTAATACATACTGCTCCTGCTTTTCCTTAATATCATTTACATCTCTAGCATTCCAAACACCCGGTCGTCATGCATCGCCTGAAACTTTTCCGAGGGCATGCCTTTCGTTAACAGAAGTGTCAATTCTATCCAAGCTAAATTATTATTTGTATTATGCTTTGTCTAAAGTGTACACGCAACTACCAGCTTGATGCGAGAAATTTTTTTCATACGTATAAAATCATGTCCAAACTAAGCAGCTAAATCATCATAAGGTGGAGAGTTCATTCATAAAGTCAGTCCCACGAAACTTCTGTCATTCAAAAGAAAGTATGAAAACAAAGCCAGAACTTGAGGAGAAATTTGATGCCTCAACGGGGCTCGGCTTTGTCTAGCTGGAGAAAGTTTTGAAATGACGTGCGTAAATTTAGGAACCTGTTCTCTTCAAAAACTGAGGTGTTAAAAGCTAAAAAAGTAAAAACTAAAGCAATCAACACAACGTTTAACCGATGTATGAGATGCTGTCGCTGCTGTAGGATAATTACTCAATTTGTCTATTTATGAATAAATAGTTTGCTAAACAATATATTTAGACTTTTTCTTCTCGCGATACGAAAGAGGAAGCTTAAGACATTACACACTTTGAGCGGCAATATTCAATTTTAGTTTCCTCCACAAATTTATTTTTAAAAACTGCAAACAATGAGCGACTTCTCCCTGCTTTACGGAACTAACTTTGTTCGACTCCGTTTTTACAAGTGAAAATCCTTTCCTAGCCCGATCAGGGTTTTTAAGAATTCATAAAGACTGAAGATTGTTAAGAGCTGAGTCTCTGCTTTTTATCATTATCATCTTAAGCTCGTCGTTTTGTCACGTTCCGAGTTTAAGGTGATAATGGTAAAAGAATACAATAGCTAATGATGATAAGTAGATAAAAAAAGATAAACACTCACACTACCTTTCAAGCTGAAAGGGCAAGAGATGGTTGCTATGTCGATTGTATTCCCGGTACGTTGTATAGAGGCGATGAAATTTTACCGGGTGTTTTTATACGAAGTGAATTGCACAAAAAAAGTCGAAGAAGAAAAAAAGTTGTTAACGCGACGGAGTTTATACCGAATAAACTCGTTCGACAAGCGAAAATCTCAGCCGGAGGGACTTTGTCCACTTATCGACTTCTAGTTTATTATCTATCAATGATGTAGAAACTTGCGGTTTAGTCAGAGATTTTCGTTATTCTAGAAGAGACGTTAACGGTGTAACTTCTTGAAACGTAAAGACGATCACCAAGCTTTACCCTGAGGTTTAAATACCGTGACAGTTGGGGCAAGAAGCGTTGGGGGGCATCTCTGAGGAATACCAGTTTGGTCAGGTATGAGGGTCAGCCTTTTGTATTTTCTGATATCTTAATGATTCTGAGATGTTTTATTGTAAATTATGCTTACGTTTCGAAATGTGAATCCATATTCGTGAATAGATATTCCATAATATGCTGAGCATAATCAGATTCTTCTCAGCTAATAATAAATCTTGAATGGATTCTAAAGTAATAAGATTTGCCACTACGAGATTTTGTATGCTCTCAACTTCCATTAGACCCCAATATAGTAGCAGGAACCAATATATCCTTTTCTATAAGCATGCTTGATATGTGAATGGTCCACGAATTTGGTCGAAAGCGGAAACTGGATGATCGATCTCTTCACAAAATTCAGCTAGTAGTGGGCCAGTATTACCCTGGGAAACTCAAGAAGAAAATAAAGTGAAATATTTATAGAGAAATGGGAGATTTCTAGGAAAAAAGGCATAAAAGAACAGAAATCTTGAAACACTATGACCAATTTTGTTAAGCAATGGAAAAAAATGGGAAAAATTAAAGTCGTCGGCCAACTTGGTAAAACAAGAAATAAATTTAACAAAAAAAAAAGAAAGAGGAAAGTTATGGGACTGAGAATGAGCACAGCTCAAAAATGAATTAACTGAAGTGAGAAACCTAAGTCATCTTGACTTGGCTCATACATATTGGAGAACTCCAACCCTTCTCATCCTAGGAAATCTACGACTGATTAATTAAATCAGCTAATTAATTCACAACTAGCTGAGCTACAAGTCTCTCGAGTCGGCCGGAAATTGAGACATAGTTGCCACTTATCAAAGGAAATTGAACCTGACTTAGCTTCGATCTAACATATAACCTTCGGAGGCTATACATTAGGTGTCTGTCCTAGGTGTGTCCTGAAAAAACCCACTTCTTTTTTTGATCACGCACCTCCTAAACATGTTTCATTTGGTGAAAAAATAACTGGGTAATTTGGTTTAATTTCTTCTCCATTTATAACGTGTCTCCTTAAGGTTGACATAATTTCTGTTCCTTTACAACTTTATTACATCCCTTTCACATCGCTTCTTCTAACGTATTCTCTGATTTGATACACATAATTTGTAATTCTTAAAAGTTTGATGTATCGGAGCAAACGAAAGAACGAGTGATCGAGTGTTTGAGGGTACAAGCGAATAAGCAAGAGGGGGGGGGGAGAGTGATAGCACAGCCGCGTCTTCTTCTTTAACCCCCCTACCTTTTTCTACTTCCTTCATCCACTCTTCTCTCAATTCTTCCACCATCCCATGCATGCTCCTATGTCTCCCCTACCAACTCACATACTCTGCGTTTTCTCTTCTTATCCTTCTCCCAATACATTGTTTCTTTTACTCTATTTCCCAGTCTCCATCTAGCTATTCTCGTCCATCTCTTTTCCCCCCCTCTTTCCAGATATTTAGGCAATCCTCTTTTTATTATCTTACACCATTTATCGTATCTTGATTCCCTTCTCCTCCCCCATCTACCTGTTACTTGTCTCTCTCTATCTCAGGAAATACAGGTACAACTGATGGTACCAGGCGCTAAGAAAAAAAACGTGATACAAAGATACCAAAAATACTGCCCTGAATTGTGAAAAACTACCTTTCACAAAGCTTGAATTAAAAAATATCACTTTTCACTATCTAAGCGTTTTTTAACGTCCGAGAAACGAAGATATAAGAAGGTAGAAAAAACAACATGGAATGTTGCTAGGCCAATCAACTGGACAATTTATGAGAAAAAGTTTCCCGGCCTTTCTAGAATCCGCTAATCTCCTCATCATTTTTTATTTTCCACTTTTCTATATCGTATCACGATATTCAAGTACTAAGGGTAGTACTTTTGCTTCAATACCGTCAAGTTTTTTTCTTCAGCATTTGCTACTATCAATTGTATTTCCTGCAAAACCTTTACAATTTTTACGGAAATTAACGTTAATTAATATAGTTTTATTATTTTGGGGCTGTTCATGGTCCCTGGATTTGTAAGGCTTCGTTATTTGTCTTATATTAAAAAAAAATTGAAAAGCTGTTCACTTTTAAAAAAAAAAATTTGTTTTGGGCCATCTTATTCTTCTTGTATGTAGGTATAGAGTGCATGTTACATCTACTTTATGAATTTTGTCCTCGACTTATGTATATAATTGGTTTTATAAAATTGCTCGCTTTTCAAGCTGATCCAAGAGAAGCTTTTAGTTTAATATGCTTCCGGCAAGGATAATGGATTTTCATAATGAGTACAGGTAATGCTTTTCTAAAATTGAGGGCGGGATCGATAGCTCTTCTTTCTAAATAAAATGTAATGACCCATAGTGAAGATTATATACGATTCCTGAATACTTAGCTTTTTGTTTATAATTTGAATCATGAAGTAATTTTAGGACGATGACCCAATTTTTCATTTCGTACTCAAGCTCAACATATTTGTATATTTATGCACGCTTGATATTTCGTACTTATTTATAAAAAATTTCCACCAATGACTAAAAAAAAATTTAATTTGATTTTTGTCAAATAACTTCTTGTGAAAAAATGCCCACTTGTTTCGAAAAATAATGAAAAATTTCTTTTCAATTTTTTCATACTGTTTACGATTTTTCTCGAGGAAGGTTTTCAAATGAAAAAATAAACCTATTATTCAAAAATTTTTCCAATACAACCAATGATTTTGAAGTCAATCATGAAAAATATGCTTTTCTGGGAGATTTTGGCAAAATTGATCACAAAAATTTTGTTCAATCGGAACCAAATTGTACACAGTTCGCTTTTTATGTAAGAAGAAAAAGAATAGAACCCTGGGATCTTTCAAATTTCTAATATTTGCATTTTACGCTACGCCCTAATGTATATAGAATTTTTCAATACTATAGAGTGCAAAAGATAAAAAAATAGCGAATGAATTGAATTTTCACTTTACTTTAAGTTTGAAAATGTGTGACAAGCACTTTATTCCGAGCCTTTCGACCTTAATATCCGTGAAGTGAAAATTTATGCTTTTCCATCAGTACATTTTTTCTGCAACAAAAAATCACTCTCAAATTTTTGTTTATTAGTTTTTTTATCAATGTATCGTGGGAGAAGAATAATAAACTGTATCTAGTCTCTTCACTTTTATGGAAAATAACCAGCTCAAAGTAAAACTTCTCTTCGATACGGCATTAAATTGCTATAAACTTTCCGTGAACGTACCAATATTTCATAATAAAAAATGTGTTGCACAAATTGTCCGTATAAACGTATTTTATTCAGAATTTATTTTTCAAAAATTGCAAGCAATTTTCATCGTTTCTGGTATCACTCGGAGATCAGAAGTTTATGTTACCTACATTAGTTTATTGCCATGAAATGTGTGTATTTTTAGTATTTTTATCGACTTTCAATATCAAATCCACGAAGATGGAATATTCACGACTAATAAAACGTGAAATAGAACATGCTGACTTATTTGTAGGTTATTACGAAATTAGTACCTATAAACATCGATTACTGCTTTGGAAGTGAATGACTGTTTTCTCCTGTCAATCTTTGTTATTAAGTTTCAGTTACTCAAGGGCATGTCTAGCAGGAGTCACGTGACCAAACTAATGCTCGATTTTTAATTTTAATTTTTGGAAGTATTTACTCTTTTTGTAAATAAAATATAGCTCTGAAACTTTAGTAAATGCAAAAGGAAACAGTTACTTACGTTTATATACATAATTTGGGTGGAAATTTATTTTAAAAATTTCTTGAAGAAATTAAAACTGGAGCAGCGGTCAGAATTTTTTTCAAACAACTTTTAACCACATGAAATGTGATATCGACTTGAAATTTTTGGAAATGACATAAACCGTACCAAGGAACGTTTTTATGGTATTAATTATTTGCACTTGAAAAAAAAAATTTAATGGAAAACTAAATTTGAAGAATTACCGACCGTGCTGTAGAAACCGTGAACAGCATTCCATTCTCCTAACCGAGTTTTTTCGCGGTTAGGATCGATCAAGGTCCTCATGTCAGCCCGAAACCTGTAACTTACTGTCATTGTGAATTTCGTTATGTAGGCCGTCGCACGGTCGGTAATTCTTCAAATTTAGTTTTCCATTAAAATTTTTTTTTCAACTGCATATAATTAGAACCATAAAAACGTTTCTTAGTGCCGTTTATGTCATTTCTGAAAATTTCAAGTCGATATCTCATTTCGTGTGGATATAAGTTGTTTGAAAAAAAATTCTATCATCGCTGCAGTTTTAATTTCTTCGACAAAATTTTTTCACAAATTTCCACCCAAATGACGCATACAAACGTAAGTAATTGTTTCCTTCTGCATTTCCCAACGTTTCAGAGCTATATTTTATTTACGAAAAGAGTAAATCGTTCCAAAAATAAAGATTGAAAATCGAGCACGAGTTTGGTCACATGACTTCTGTTAGACATGCCCTCAATAACAACATTACTATCACAGTAGATCGCAGACATATTTCTTATCCGAGGTTGTATAAAAACATTGCAAATAATTGACAACTACAATCATTCGATTTCGGTTAATTTTTACCGTGAGGCAGATTCACAGCCATATCTTTAAGTTTATATATAGTGATCAATTTTTTACAGCGTATTCATCCAACTTCAGATGAAAAATATCTCTGGGGTTGACTGTAATCGCAAATAATATAAATAAAGACCGAAATAAAATCTGCTTTCTTATGAAAATCTGGTGTGTATTTAAGAGCACCCAAAAATTTCTCGAATCAAGAATAGACTTTGAGACTACCCGAGTTCCGAAGCAAATTTAGACCTCCTAATCAGGTGTAACTTATATGAAGAACCACAGGTACAAAGAATGGAAACATTGTAAGATAATAAAACCATTATTACCTGAAAATGAAACAGAGATAATTCATGGTTGTTGTCATTTTGGTACATATTTCATTTCTCGATCGAAATTGACTTTAACATAGGCAAACATTTTTTGAATGCAAACCAAAGTCAATCATTCCATTCTTTAATTGAATATTGATTTGCACATAATCATTTTCTGACCAAAACTAAAGTGAATGTAACCAATTAATGACTCCATCCCCAATTCTGTTGTATCTCGCAAGATCTGTTTTTAAATTAATAGCCTTGTTACTTTCTCTCTTTATAAATAGCATTTTCTTTAACATTCTCTTTTTTTCACTTCTCTCATGATACGTCCAACAGTCGTCCGCCATCATATTTTCATCCCATCTGCCTTAATATCTTTGTTTCATCACTTTAATATCTTGATGGAACCTTTCACCCCGTTCTTCACTGTAGTTCCCAAGGTTTTCAGGGAAGTATTCAACATGAGAATCCATGAAATGGAGCTTCATACTCATGAAACTCTTCAATTTTTAGAAACTATCAACCATTCTCGAAATCTTTTTTTCCACTCTGGACTTTCAACGTTTCCCAACAACATTTTTGAAATAGAGTCATGCTCTTTTCTTAGTTGAAGTCATTTTGGTAATAGAAACGTCGTCTTTTAATAGCTGTCGAATTTGAGGTCCATCAAATATGACTTGTCAATTTATCATCGGGAAATTGGGAAAACTGTGAGACTATATACTGCAAACATTGTCCCTCTTTATCTAGTGCTTTTACGAATTTTTTTATGAAACCCAACCTAATATAAAGAGTTAGAAGGAAGACTTTTGATGACTCCACTAATGGGTCACTGATGACTTTTCTGGATCCTCTCACCAGTGACATTCTTTCTGGCTAAACTTTTTTTTTGTAATGATTACTACGATCCCGGCTGTCCTATAAGCACAAGAAACAAGAATACTTCGTATTACCTGATTGCTGTTCCAGAAACATTGAAAGAACTTTGAAATTTCCATAAATTCATTATTTATGTTGTTCGTACTTGATTTTTTCCATGAAGATTCTCATATCACTGAGACTTTTCAAAGTTTTGTTGAATAAGCTATCGGCATCGATGCTTATGCTTTTGCGTTGTGCAATAAAACGGTCTTCAGGCTTCGTTCAGAAGAGTCTATGAATGACCTCCACTCTTCATCTCTGTAAACTCCAGGTTTGAATTCATTCGTGAGTCCATTAACATCCTTGCAATAGACTGAAGATAATTCTTGATCAGATGAAAATATTTCCGAAAATGCTGTTCTCTGTCCCGATAAGCACTTGACTTTGTTGCTCTTGCTAAATTTCCAATTTTTTATAGCTGACGCAAGGTGTTCAGTGCCATCTTTAAGTAATCCCTACTCATGTTGTAATTCTGTATATTGTTTTTGTTCTTATTATTGATGTTCGTCTCAATTTGAACAATTCTGTTATGCATATGTTTGTCAATAAAGACAATTGGATAATGGTTGAGAAAAATAATCGGTTTGCATGATTCAATACTTTTTTCATGGAATTTTTTATCAGTATTATTATTATACCATTAGACTAGATCACTTTTGGGGTGAGCGTACCTCTTTCGGTTCTAGCCTCGTTATACTATCGGAGATCAAGAACTTTATACCGTATGGGTAAGTGGGGGATGTGTAGGGGAAGGTATAGGTTTCAGATAAATCTAGTAATCGCATGTTGTTTATCCAAATGAAACACTCATCCCGAAACACCGCTTCGGCACGGATCGCTGATCAATCTCTCTAGCCTTTACCTCAGGTAAAGAGCTCCGCAAAGCCATTATACTAATCCACTAAGAAAATCTCTACACGTGCGCCCATTAGTGTCCAAAATCTTACGTTACAGGCATTACTCTTCTTCTTCTAAGCAATTGTTCTCCATACGTCCCTATCTGTGCATACATCTTTGCTTCCGTTACATCCATACATCGTTTCAGGAACGCTCTTGTTTTTCTACGACTTCCAATATCCCTTCGCTTCAAATTCTCATTCTCACATTTCAACCATTCTTTCTTCGGTCTATCTTTGGGTACGCCACCATTCACTGAACCTCAATACACTTGCTTTCTCAAACGTTCTTCATTCATTCTCTCAACATGACTAAACCATCTCAGCAAATTCCTTTAACTCTTGTCAAACAATCTTTCTTGTACGCCGCATTTTTTGAGAACCCACTCATTACTGACTTTGTCTATTAGCGTTCCACCGCACATATTCCGCAGGGACTGCATGCCAAACGCGTGCACTTTGCTCCTATCATTTTCTCGATACGTCCAGGTACCATCCGTACGAGCAGCCTTACCATTCTTTAGTTTCTTAATCACGGGTATAATGTCGTCGATACTGATTCTTCTTCCGCTATCTATATCGAGATTGTCAAACGCGTTCTCTTGAATGTAAAGGTTGTTATGCTTCATAACTTGACATCCATATGACTTCTTGAAAAAATCTCTCATACAGTCTTCCTCTTTGTCCAAATCTCATATCATTTTTCCATCAGCATTCTTAATTTCGACTACCTCATTGCAACAACTTCCTTCTCTAATCTTCTGGACCCATTTCCAATATGATTTCTTGTTTCCTTCAAAGTCGTTCTAAACTTTTTTGTCTTCTTCCGTTTTGATTTTGTCCCTGCTGTCTTTAACAAGTATCTTGGCTTCTCTGTTTTAATCCCTATAATCATATTCTAATCTAGTCTTCTCCTCATCACTGAAACCTTTAGTATCTAACATTCTTGAGTACGCTTGCTTTGTCTCGTTGACAGCAATGTGGATTTCATCATTCCACCAAGCATCTTCAGCTTTTCTTCCTACAGCCGCAGTGCGGAAACACTTCATGTGCACTCTTGGAGATGCTATCCCGTAGTACTATCTATGCACCCTCTACATTTTTATTATCAAATTCAGTTTTCCAGCCTCCTTTATGATGTCCCAAATATTTATTCAGCTTTTCACGATATAGCAATTGTACTTCTGGTTTCTGCAAATTCTCCATTCTAACTCGCATCTGCCTCGGCTTATTATTAATTCTTCTCTTTCTCAACCCTTGACCTAGTATCATTTTTGAAACTAAGAGGTAGTGCAACCGTTCCGCACTCAGAGCCTCTTATTACCCCTGTATCCCTCACAAGCCCTCTCAGCCTCTCATCCGCTACAACGAAGTCAATCATATTGTGGCTTCTACCTTCGCACTAAGTATACATGTAGATTTTTTTATGTCTGAACAAAGTACTCGTAATAAACAGGACTTCTTCTGAGCATAAGCTAATCAATTAATCTCAGTTACCGTTCGTTTTTGGGTCTCCGAAATGGCCCAGTATCCTGTCGGTACGTTCGCGTTGCACACCAACCCAGCCATTCATATCTCCGAGTTAAATTATTCTTTCGCCAGGATTGCAAGTCCATAATACATCATTTAACGAGTCTCAGAAGTTATCTTTCACATCTCTCTTGTCATCATTAACTGGAGCGTAGTACGCTATACTAAATAATCTTATTTCCACTTTCATTCTAACCCATAATAATCTAGGCGATACACATTCATATATTTTGGCATGTTGTTTTGCTCTCTCATTCATAATCAGACCGACTCCTGGGGTACCATACGATTCGTTTTCTAGTCCTCACCAAAGTTCGGAGCCGTTTTCTATGTTTCTTACTTCACATCCCTTCTTCTTTGTTCCCGGTACACACAAAATATCTAGCTTCTTTGCGCGCATTGTATCCCGTAATTCCTTTTTCTTAAGAGCATTTATACGTCTAGCATTCCAAACACCTAATCTCCATTCATCGCCTGAAACCTTTTCGAGGACATGTCTTTCGTTAACAGTAGTGTCGATCCTATCTGAGGCTACATTATTACTTGTATTTATTATTCATTGTTAAAAGTATGCACCCAACTACAACTTGATATGAGAAATTTATTCCAAAATCATGTCCAAATGAAGCAGCTAGATCGTCATTAGGTGGAGTGACCATTCACAACGTCAGTTCCACCAAACTTCGGTCATGCAAAGGAAAGTATGAAAACAATGCCAGAACTAAATGAGTTATGATCGGTTTGTGTTGTACACTGAAGAGGGCACCAGTCTCCTGCAGTTTGGTCTCTATGATGGAAAAAGACCATTGAATGATACAAGAATGGGATAATAAATCTCAAACATGAATAAAAACTTGTCAAGCATAGAAATCTTCATGAACTGTCATTTTTAAAAACTCAATTTGTAAAAAAACCTTACAGATTTCCGAAACTTCCTACAACTCTCCCATCAGTTTCCATAAATTATCGAAAGCTCTGTAAATTTCCACACATTTTCGAATCAATCAAATGCTTTACAACTCCTATTTTGTTTTGAACGGAATGATTATGTAGAATTAGAATTTATTGACCTTCCTGAACAAATTGGTTCTTCGTGCCAATCAGTGATATTATAATTTTCTTCAGTTTTTATTAAAGTGAAATCAAGAAGATTTAGTCTACCTTCTGTTTCAATTTCAACATTGAACTGTAACTTTGGATGTATACTATCGAAAACATTAAGTAGGGTATCCAAACCTTGTGCATGTAGAGAAAGTACAGAATCATCAGCATATCTTGCATAGAAGTCCAACTCAAAATTATTTTGATCAGAAACTTCATTTTTGAAATCTTCCATCACAATGTCAGCAAGAATTGGGAAAAAGACTAAGCCTATCGAAGTTACGATTTTTTTTTTATAAAAAGTACCATTGAATATAGAATAAACGGAATAGAAAATAAATTTTGTAGCACCAAGGAATTTTTTTTTCGAAATCTTAGTATGAAGTGTAATCATATCCTATCTTTTTCCATAGCAAGTTCAGTTCGTTCATTTGGAGTGTTAGGAAGCATGGCTATTACGTCAAAAGCAAAAAAATGTAATTCATTGGTATTTTAACATTCTTAATTAATTTTGGAAAGGCAGCACTATCTTTCATTGATCTTTCCGAAAGGGTGACTGATTCTTTGATAATTTTGCTAAGAAGATTTTTTTATTTTTTTGTGGGTGAACCTATTGTCGAAATAACTGGTTATTAGGGAAAATCTGCTATTAGAGCTTCGACCAGGCCGTGGGCCAAAGATAGATTAGTATGAACAGTGTCAATATCGGAACTTTCAATATTATTTCTTAAATATTTTTGAAGTCCTAATCTCTCTGAGATTTTAAATGTACCATTTTTCAATAACACATATATGTCATATGCCCTTTATTAGCCTTAGTAAACAGTAATTCAGAATGTTAGTTTAAAGAGATTTTTGTTTCAAAGAACCCCTCGTTTGATTCTTTTTCGAATGAACTTTGTGGAATCTCATTATTAAAAAAATCTTCGATAAACCTGCAAATTTTGCTCTAAATTCTTCTAGTCGCTTTTTCTGTTGATTCTGAAACATTAGCTCCAATGTCCTTAATGATTTTAAGGAATTAAATATACTTTTTTTCCCATAATTGTTCCTGAAGCCCTCACCCAACCTTGAAATGTTTATTACCTTTTGTGGAAACTCTACGTTTGGAATATTTAAAAACCATGGATCAGATTGTTCTTGAAGAAGGCTTCTTTATTTAATTCAGTTTCTCTTGCAAAGCATTCTTTGATGATGTAGACGGGTACCTGCTTATTCAATTTATCTAGAGTCTTCTCAATGTTCTTATTTAGAATGTGTATTTGTGCATGGCAGTTTTCTATGACCAAATTCAAGATGGATTTCCTAAATTTATTAGCAGTCTCATTAAAGGTTTCTATATTTCCTTTTTGTTGTTAAAATCGAAGCAAACTTTCTTGTTAATGTCGAATTTCTTTTTCTGGAAAAAACCAGCCCCACAATATCATCCATCCCATTACCCTAATTTGTATCAATTTCATTGAAATCCGTACTATCAAAACTAAACAATCAAATTGGATTAAAAATTAACTTTCTGTGTAGGAGCTACAGAGATTGTAATCCAATATTTCGTACTAATTCACGCAAACACTAGTTAAAAGGAACTTTATACATAACGATGATTTTCCTTCTGGAAATTGAATGAATAAGTAGAAAGTTGTTTTAGTACTTTTATATGAAATATTTCCTTGAAATGAAGGGATGATTCACATAACTAAGCAAGAAAATTGAGGTCAAGAAATGGTCGTTCGTCACGTTAAAATAAAAACGCAGGAAATTTTGTCTTTCTTATTATTTATGTGAGAGGAGTTTAAGAGAGCATATCCGTCTCATAAACATTCGAAATTTACGAGTCATGTTTGCCACCTTTATGTTTTTCTTTCTAACTTTTTGTCTTTTTGTTGTTTTTCTTCCTGGTTCACTTTATATTTCCTCCGACCCAAGAAGTGCCGGCTCGTCTCATCAAGTTAATGAAAAATCACAGGGCGAAAACAAATCATCTTGCTCTAAAAGGAATAGTGGAACTGATTAGAAAAAATAATTATAAGCATACATATTCTCAAGATATTCTGAATAAATATCAAGAATAAAACGTAGAAAATAACAAAAATGGAAGAAAAAGATAAATTTTTTTATGAAGTTAGGGGCCGTTCAAAAAATACGTAACGAGGATGAAATCCTAATTTAGAAACCGTAAAATCCGTTGAGATCCTCTGAAAATTCCTGGAAAACTCGCTAATATTTTTAAACTTCTTGAAATCTTCACAATCACTTGCAATCCGTGAAAATCTCTTAAATGTGATCAAATCCCCTTGAAATTCTGAAATCCCTGAAATCTGTGGAAATCCCTAGAAGTCCCTCGAAATTTTATTTCATTTCTTTTATTGCCTGAAATCTCAAAAATATCACTGATATCCCTGATGCCTCTTTCATATCCTTTGAACTTTTCAGAAATCTTACAAAATTACTTGAAAACCCTTAACAATTTTTTGATCTCGTTATATTGCTTAGAATTTTGTTTGAATCCCTCAAACATTCATCCCTTGTATTTGCAAAAAAAGCGAATAAAATCGTGTAAAACATCCTGAAATCTAGAAAGTCTTTTGAAATTCCTTGAAAGATTATAAAGTCTGAAATCATCTTAAATTCCGTAAAATCCCACACAATCAGATTAAGCCCTTCAAAATCCCTTCAAATTCCTGTTATTTTTTTAAATTCCTTAAATTCTTTTGAAATAACCTAAAAGCTTTGAAATCCCTTGAAATCTTTGAAATCCACCGTCATCTATCAAAAACCTTTGGATTCTGTTGAAATCCCTCGCAATCTATATAAATTCCTTATCATCTTATGAAATCTTTTAATTTCTTTTGAAAGCCTATCACTACCTCAAATATTGTAAAATTCATTGGAATCTTGGAAATATTTTGAATCTTCTGCAGTCTTATGAAATCCATTGAAATTCCATAGAAATCTTTCAAACTCTTGAAACTTTCTATAATCATACGAAATTCTTTGAAATTGCATGGAACTCCTCAAATTATTTCAAAATAAGCTATATTTTTTAGAATCCTTTGAAATTTTTAAAATCTCTTCAATCTTTAAAATTCGCTTACAACATCTTAAAATCTTCAATATCTTTTGAAATTTAAAAAAAAAGTTCAAATCTTTGAATTCCTCTAAGACCCCATGAGTCCCATGAAATGCGTAGTAATCCATTTAAATCCCTAGAGGCCTGCAATTAATTAGCTTTAATGGAAAAAGTTACGCAACACCTGGGAGGGATGTGAGAGTTAAAAAATGTTCAACAAAGGCGTTACTTTTTTTTTGAACGACCCCTTAAAATAAATTAAAGAAGAGGGATTTTCATTCAAAAGTAATTTGTCACAAAAGTAGGCTTAAATTTTCAATGACTTTGAAAACGGACTAAACAAACGGATTTTACTGCTTAAAATCTTATATTTCATAGAATGGTTTCTATTTGAATTCGGGGTGAAATCCATATCTAAAAGCTGCTGTAAGCTCTAATTTAATCGTTATCTCGTGGAAATGAAATAGGCCAAATATCCTCACTGAGACTAAATGAAATGGGCTGTGGAATAACGCATGATTCACCGAAAATGCCTCAATTGCAGGAACCGTTACTGTACCTGCATAGTTGTGAATTGTTTCGTAATTGCTAGATCGTGTCGCGATTGCGACTTATTTCATCGCACCCTATCAAACTTTATTCCCTAGTCAACACTGTTCTATGAGGGTAATATTTTATTCTGATTTATTGGATAAATTCGAACATAAAATAGAGAGTGAGCAGATAAAAATGAAAATCACTGACTTCAGAGAACATGTGCAATAAAGGTCATTCATAATTTAGATTTATTTCTGCCATCCTTCACTCTTTTTTTAAGAAAACGTCAGAATAAATATGGCCCGAGTTTAATCAACCTAGGATGCTATATTGTTTCCTCTAATAACAAAGACGAAGGTGCTCAGAATAAAGATTTTAATTTGGAGACATGTTCATTACCTAGCGCAAAGCGTCACGTTCTTGATGCGACCTGAGATAATGAAGCGTTCCTGGCTTTCTTAAGCAGAAAAAACGCGGAAGTGGAAAATTATCGTTTTTTAATTAAGACCAGAAAATGAATGAATTTTTCAGACGAAAGTAATAAATTCTCGTCAAACGATTCATTAAAAAAAAGTTGTCTTTGAACAGTAGCATCGTCATAATTTAAAACGAGAAGGGAATTAAAGGTACAGGAAAAGATATAGAGGATTACATGAAGGAAGATAAGAGAAAAGAACTGATACTCTTGAAGTTTGACTTAACCCAGTGAAAAATTTCTCGAGGATTAGGGAAAAATGGTTATTTATCGATTAAAGTTAATGGAGAAAAAACCAAAGTTCAAAAGCGTTTAGTTCCATGCAATTCCAGCGATCTTTATTTGGCTTTTAAAAATACTTATCCGAATGAAAAAGTTGGATTCTCAAAGTTTGCAGATTCAAGACTAAGAGAGTGTATCTTAGCTGGAACATGTGGCATCCGCAATGTTTGCGTTTGCGTTCCCCACCAAAATGCGAAGCTTATGTTTTTTGGTGAAAAAATTGCAGAATTAGTCAAATCTAATTCATTGCCATCTGCAACTCCCAAGCATTGGGCAGCTCAATCGATTTGCCATCCTGCTCAAATCAAGTGTTATTTTAATGGTTTACCACAGATCAATCTAATCTAGAAACTGTAATTGAACCAGTAGATGATTTCGTCGATTTCTTGAGTGACCATATGAAGAAACACCTTCGACGCGATTTCATCGCCAAATAACAAAGTTCGCATCTCAAAGACACGAAAGCTAATTTAAAAGCAGGTAATCTCCTTATTCTTATAGATTTTGTAAAAAATCACTGTATTGACTATGGAGATTCTCCACAAGGACATCACTAGTCAAAAACACAAGTAACTATTCATCCTTTTGTGGTCTAATATCGTACACGTATAGAGGAATTAAAACACATTAGCTACGCTAAGAATTAAGCTAAGAATTTGAACGAACATGTGAATATATGAAATTTTCTCCTCTATTATTGCAGTAAACAACAAGATAAACAGCCATGTTATTTCAATCTCAGAAAAAGTAATTTCCTTTGATTTCCCTTCTTTATTTATATCAAAATAGTACAGCACATTGAACCTAAGGACTCCTTTGAACAAATTTTTAACAGAACAATCTTTTTTGGTTAAACTGTATAAACTGCGATAAACTATTCATGTGGGCTCGGCGGACTGCTCAGAAGGCTGGAGCAAAATTCCGAAATTTTGAAATTTGTGTTGAAATAGTAAAATGATGTTGGCTATTGGGACAAATAACACGCCCTCAAAATTTTATTGAAAAATATTTAGTCCTCCAGGTTCCATAACTCACGAGAAGTTTCCCAATATGTATCGGTCAAGAAGAAAAACTATAATATTCATTTTAGGCTTCAATTACTTCTTGGAAGGTTTTTTTGTGGTTCATTTGTTCATTTCAAGTTCAAAAATGGAAGTCATGATGATTGAAACGATTTAGCTCCATCGATTATCGATGAGGGTAGATCTATTATCGATGAGGCTAGATCGATTATCATCCTGTGAATCCCCCTTTGGCACTGTGAATCACGTTTTCAGTCAGTCGTTCACAGAAACGCGCTTTTCTTCATTTTAACGTGGAACCGGATGCTATTTTTGTGATTTTTCGTTCTATTGCGTGATCTATTTCCAGTTGAAATGCCGAAAGTGACAACAAGAGTGAAAATCGTTTGTGACATTTTAGAGGAAGCCAAAATCTGCTCGGATAATCTTTTGCCCACACAAGGTGATGTTCTTCGACATTATATTTTCATTTTCGGTGCATTGAAGAAGGAAAGCAACAAAGACCCTTTCTCCCAGGGAACAATTTTGTAAATTGATGAGTACGTAAGAAGTATATGGGAAAAGTCTGCGAAGAAAAAGAGCGCGATGGCTACATCTTCAACAAAATTGAATCCCAGAAGAAAAACCCTCGCCTGAACGCAAAAAAAGATCTTACGAATTGACTGACATTTCCCTAGGCGATTGATTTACTCAGAAATCATGTTAATACAACCTCATTCATTGCTCATCATCAGTAAGTTGAAGAATAAACGCAATTTTCCTGTTTTCGTGTATTTATGAATTTATGTTATATACGTGCATACCCATTTATGAAGAATGAAGTTATAGAACCTGAAGGAATTTTTTGATCACTCTGAAACTTTGCACACATCTTTTTCAGGTGATAAGGCAACATAATTTCCCTATTCCATATAAAAATTAAAAAAAAAAATTTTTCCCAAATTTGCTCCACCCTAATATATAAGTAGTAATAATTTTGTTCTGTTAAACAAGATTCAATTATTTGACAAATTTCAAAAAGTTTAAGCACAAACGAAGGAAATGAAAATAAAACCACCATGGAGATCAGTAAAATGAATGAACGTAGCGCTTAGAACATTAAAGGAAGTATAAGATAAAAGCAGTAGAACAAAAAGTTAAGACAGTATATCATTGTAATTACTAATTAAACAACCATAAAATTGTATTTATATTAGCACGAAACGTGTTCGAAGAATTAATAACTTCAAATCGGTTTCGTTTTACAACTTTCATCCGCCATATTGGATCCGCCATTTTGAGTTTTTAAATCTTGATTTTGGATTTGAAATCAACGACCCGCAAGTCCCCCAAGTAGAAATTTTGAGTCAAATCAGTTTCATTTTACACTTTTATTCTGCGATATTGAATCCATCATGTCCAGTTTACAAATTTTTACTTTAGATTTGAAAACAGCGACCCAAAAAACCGCCGTGTTGCAATTCTTAGTCAAATCAGTTTTGTTTTAAGATTTTCGTCCGCCATTTTTAATTTGAAATTTTGACTTCGAATTTGAAGTCAGCGACTCGAAAAACCCGCGAGTAGCGATTCGGTAGCAAAATCGGTTTTGTTGTACCATTCTGAGCCGCCGTATTGCATTCGCCATTCTGAACGTTTCAATTTTGACTTCGGGTTTGAAATCAGCGAGCCGAAAAACCTCCGAGGAACCATTTTTAGTCAAATCGGTTTTGTTTTACAATTGTAGTCTGTCATATTGGATCCGCCATTTTTGGTTTTGACCTATTATAATTTACATGCCAGATTCGCATTGAGCATGCAAAAATCTATATAAAAACATGTGTAGCACATAAAATGTAAAATCTAGGCGTCCGTGGTATTCAATAAACGATTTTTTCGGCCAAACAGGAAAACGTCAACATACTCGTAGATTGTCAAGGTCAAAACACGTTTTTTACACTTTCTCTGTAATTTTCCTATATTCGGTGAGGATTCATTTTCAATTTGAAAAAAATTGTATTTTTGTAGGTAATTCCGATCTAAAGTTCTACGATTTTGAGACAGGATTTCACAAGTCCGTCCTCTGTTCTGAAACTTATAATTTTTTTCCGACGTTCTTGCTCCTTTTTTCCATTGCTTAACCTTTCGTTGCAGCTTTAGACATGCATTCAAATAACATTTATTGACATAAAATAGCGAAATCGTTACCTGTAACTAGTTTTGAAAGGTCGCATCTGTTGCCCCAACGATTTCAACTCCACTTTTTTTTGGTTCCAGTCGCTCTGAATTTTGATAGGTAACCACTTCTACATATCTGTGAGTATACAGAAAATCGTTAAGACACTGTTCCATGTGGATATAAAAATAGAACACACAAGCCAATAAAAACCAAAGATGATGAGAATGATGTACAATTATTCTTAGATATAGTGTTTTTTGTAAATGAATGAATGAATTTTGCAAACTTGTATGAATATTGATATAAATTAAGTGTCAATAATATGCATTTGCGAATTTTATTAAATTAATATTGTCATTTATTATTATAAAATTAAATTATGTATATATGTATAAATTATGTAAATTATGCATAAGACCAAAACCTTTTTGGTCTGAAGTATGTCATCTTATATCCAGAACATTATTTATAATTTATTATTCTCACAGACGCACAATGTTGATTTGGATTGTGTATAAAGGCAAAAAAATTGGTCCCAATATATGAAAATTAAAATTTATATATTATTTTACTTAATACAACCTCAGAAACACTCAAATAAGGAACAAGGTTATGGAATGGAAGACAACATTCTTAATTTTAAACATAAATTTATTTACCTTCTTATAAAGAATACATTTTCCAAAATTTACTATCAACCTCAATCTAAACCAGCTTAAAAATACTCATTTTCTTTTTCTCTAATGTTATTCTCCGATAAACCGTTTCGTAAAATTGTATTGTAACGTTTCTACATTTTCTGTCATGTAAAAGCTAGTAAACACAGGGTCGGTGGAGATTACTTCTCTGACTTTGATATAAATCCTTTCATTTCTTCAATAGTAAAATGTAACTATTCGTGTCAATTATAGATATTCATCTATAAAATATTACTTGTTGGTTAATTACTGTGCTCCGTTTGGGAAGTTGTCCACGAGAAAACACGTCGGCCCCAATTCTGGTAGAAACAGCGAAACTACTACGGAAGATTCTATTATCAAATCTTATAAGAAAAGAAACCCTAAAGAGTCTCAATACTTCTCGATTAGTTTCAAATGATGGTTTATCCTTTTCCATTCTCAAATTCCGAAATGAAAAATAATTCTTGATTAGAAATTCTTCAGAAATAAAATTTTCCATCAATCCAATATCAAATAAAGCTTCTACGGCAACGCGATTCATTTCGATCATAACAAATGACGTTATTATTCCTTTTCATTCCTTTTCAAACTCTAAATGGGATCCTGAAAGCGAGAAGTAATTGTGTTAATTTAAATTCCAAAAACATGGAAGAATAATATAATATTAATCATTCTTTCCTTTCGACTTTCGATTTATGGTGCCTGTGCTCTATTTTCTGAGCTTTCAGATTTTTTCTCAATCTTAAATATTCAGGATTCTCTTATATTTTTGATTCTGACTATCTTAAATGATATTTCAATTTTGGGAGACCAGGTACAATGTCTGGATCAAAAATAAAATTTCACTTGGGGACCATCCACAAATCACGTGACGCTAATTTTTGTCAAAATGAACCCCCTCCCCCCAGTCTTGACACATCGTGACACTTTTTGACCTCCCCCCCCTCGCGTCACGTGACAACATATTTCTTCACCCCTTTTTTTGTGATGAATAAAAAATGACTTTATACATAGAAAGAACCGAATTTAGTTACTTAACAGCAGAAAATACAACATTTCAAGATATGATTAAGAAAACAGTTTCAGAATTTCTCTGTTTTTCTTCGTCCCAAACTAATTTCAGATGTTTTTTCATGGTTACAGTGTAAGTGCGCACGTGAATAATTGTTGAGACAAGTTGACTTTCACACGGTTAATCAGCAGTTGGAGTACGCGCGTGAATTGTTGAAACAAGTTGACTGAAAAGTAAGTGGAATCCCACTATTTCAATCTGTGATCTAGTAATTTACTCTCGAATCAGTGGAATTCAATCTACCACCAATTAATTAGTATATGTCCAGTCATCTCATTTGTTAATTTCTACTAATGTTGTGAGTGCCCTACCGAAAGAAAATGTCAGAATATTCTCAGAGAAAATGTCAGGTCTGTTTCAGGCTATCCGCTGACTAGATTT
>JAUMHM010000071.1:21080881-21091444 GCA_032362435.1 Melikaiella ostensackeni | reverse complement strand
CGGGCGTTCGCACCTAAACTTTAAAGCGCGTTTTCTCAAAATTACGTTTTCAAAATCGGTATGCAGGATTGCGAGAGCAATATTTGACCTATTTACTCGAGTAAACACTTATTTTGAGAAATCTTAAATATACAAGTGCTTGAACCTCAAAAATGAAGGAAAACATTTTTTAAAACAGTTTTTTAGCAATTCATAGCAACAAAAATTTGTTGAAAATATGACTTTCTTGTTTACATGGTTTTATTGCTTGATTTTGGAAATTTATTAGGTTTGAGAGGTTCATGCACTTAAGAAAAGCCTGCTAATTATAAATAAATTTTCATTTTGTGTGTCAGATGAAAATTCCGGACTTCAGCGTCGATTTTTCTAAAAATACAAAACTTTCACTTTCTTGAAAAAATATGCGAGATAAGAGAAAAATTTACACATGAAAGTTGTTCCTCTTTAAACTAACTACAAAAAGTTCCTGTACGACTTTTAAAGATTTTCCACAAAAAACTTACCACAATTTAAAAAAAAAATGTTGAAAAAATTGTTGACACCCGATCTAAAACAAATTCTAATGCACAAAGGACCATACATGCCAAATTTTATGCTATTATAACAATCAGAGCAAAATTTAAGAGTACCCCTTGGACTCTAATGATTTGAATTCTTAAATATACATACATTATAAAAGGAACATTGATTTTGGAACCAAACACGAATTTAAAAATCTTGAATACAAAATTATTTTTGATTTTTTTACGGCGATGGTTGAAACACTGAGCACAATTTCAAACACATTTTTTTCGATCATCGTAACGATATTTTTTGCAAAATTAAAAACAATTATAAAAAAATTCCAGGCTTTTTCTCGAATCTCGAAATTTGAGGCTAATTCCCGGTGTTCCCGGTCAGTAGCTACCCTCAAAATTCTTGAATATTTTCTTTCGTTTTCCAAATCTTTAGTATAAATAAAAATATCTGAGTTCCAAATTATTTTTAAAAACATTTTCAAACTCTAAAGTGTATCAAAATTTTGAAACTGGATAAAATTACAAAGTATACAAATTTGAATGTCTTAAAATAAATTTCAGCAAATAAAAAATTGACTGAATTTCAAACCCTGAAATTCTATTCGAAAAATGAAGAATCTATGTCCACGAAAGTAAACAAAAATTCTCTCCTAATAAAAAAGACCTTTTTTTAATTGGTTGTCTTTATATAATATTCATAGAATCAGAATTTTTCAATTTTAAAAATCAACATTTTTCCAATTTAAAAAAAATTGCCACAATTTTTTTCGAAAAAAAGGTGAAAAAGTTGTTGGCACCCGGTCTAGAAAGTTTTCTAATGCAGAAAGGACCACACACGCCAAATATTGTACTTTTATAACAATTAAAGCAAAATTTAAGAGTACCCCTTGGACTCCAATGATTTTGAATCTTAAATATATATATACATTATAAAAGGAACATTGATTTTGGAACCAAACATGAATTTAAATATCTTGAACACAAAATTATTTTCGATTTTTTTACGGCGATGGTTGAAACACTGAGCACAATTCCAAACACATTTTTTCGATCATCGGGACGATATTTATTGCAAAATTAAAAACAAATATTAAAAAATTCCCGGCTTTTTCCCGGTGCTCGAAAATCGAGGCTAATGCTCGGGTTTCCCGGTCAGTGTCCACCCTGAAAATCCTTGAATATTTTCTTTCGTTTTTCAAATCTTCAATATAAATAAAAATATCTGAATTAAACAAATTACTTTTTAATGACATTTTCAAACTCTAAAGGGTATTAAAATTTTGAAACTGGATAAAATCACAAAGCATCCAAATTTAAATGCCTTAAAACGAATTTCAGCAAGTTAAAATATGACTGAATTTCAAATTCTGAAATTCTATTCGAAAAATAAACAACCTATGTCTACGAAAGTAAATAGAAATTTTTTCCTAATAAAAAACAAATTTTTTTAAATTGGTTGTCATTATAGTCTATTTGGATTTCCGTTTTATGAATTCAGATTCGAAACACGAAGAGAAATGACGCGTAATAGATTTCGTTTCAAAACATGCGTTCTTTATAAAATCTATACACATAACGTTATCAGTTCCGCGGGTCGTTGACGGCGAAACAAAGAAAAAATTCAAAATACCTGGACATCGAGTTTGACGTTCATGACAGAGCCAGTGCCATTGCAAAGATTTACTGTCAGCTGGTCGAGGGTGAGTTTTTCCTCCAGGAACTGGCCGAGATACCTTTGCAAAAGGTACCTGCAGGCCGTGTTCTTGATTCCTTCCGTCCATTGAAATCGACCCAACCAAGACATTTTGTCACACCTCTTTAAAAAAAAATCACTCCCCGAAATTCATCGATGTCAGTCGTTCCCAATGTCTCTAGGAACTGTGACTCCGCTCGACTCCAGGAACACAAATCGTCATACGCCTCAAATGTTAGGTTAGGTTCACTCGGGAGAGAAATGTGTGGAAAACTTGAATTCCGAGAGTCTCATTACCTCGGACGCAAGTATCCTGCCACCTGGAACAATCACACTCAACATAATACGTTGTTCTGCCTGTTTCAATTGATTTCTTGATTGCGATGTTATATTTTCTTTTTGATAGACAAACTCAACTCCGGTTTCGATCGTTCAAGGAACGTCTCAGGCTCCTTTTTCATTGATTGAAATCAGCTGATGTTGCCGACCAGAATCCAGTGCTGTATAAATAAGGCCAAGAACCCGTAGATTTAATAATTAAAGTCTCTAATTTTGGACCTACTACATTTAACATTATCGACAAAGTGTGACACGTAGAATACTCTATAACCTTCGTAATTCAAAAAAAGAAAAAATTGAAATGTCTTTTTGCGATGGATTGGAATTTTAAAAAATTTTCAAAATTTTTGTAGAGGAAAGGGTACATTAGGATAGTACGGTACTGGTAATTTCCAACTTTGTGACTCGCAGTTCGCACCTTTGTGTGACATTTGCTTCTGTGAATTTAAATGGCGACAAGAAACAAGTTTGGAATATTTAAAGTGACGGTGACAGGAAGAAAGTGATTATTGAATATTAATTAGACCTGATTTGCTAATTAGAGGAAGTTGTCAGTTTATCGTGCTGGTTTGAAACGTCGTCAAGAACTGCGCAGCTTCTACGCAAGTGTTTTTATACGGTGAACATAACCTCAAAAGTTGAAGGAGAGAGGATGGCACTTACTAATATTTTGTTATTGAGTCAAATTGCGGGCTATGTTGTGGCTCTTATTTTGTCCTTATGTATTATTGTGCCCATGAGTTTGCACCAGAGTGAGTTTCGGTGAGTTTATTTTTATTTTTTGAGGTTATATTTACTCTGTTTTAAACTTCAAGTTTGTTAACGAACCTTAATTAGGTTTGTTTTTGTTGTAGTTTATGCATTGTTTTAGCATCCCTGTGAATTTGTAGCGACAAAATCGTATATTATGAAGAATTTTATGCCTGAAGATGTTTTTTACAAAGAACGTTTGTGATTTTTTGTGACTATTTTCTTTTCAGGGAACTTTTTTCTCCGATTCTTTTTGTTTTGTTTTGATAAGGTTACAAGATCGCAGTTTTCTTGTTAGAGAATGTTTTCTTAGTTATAATTAATTGGACTAAATAATACAAAAATATTGCAGGAATTAAATGTAAACAAATTAAAAAAAATATAGAAGTACACAAAAATAGCGATTCTGCTCTTATGAACTTCACTCATAAAAAATACGTAAATTCCCTTGATATCTTTAAATTCGCTTGAAATTTCTTTGAAATCCATGAAAATGCTTTGGAATCTCTTGAAATCCCTTGATACCTTAGGAAATATTCTTAAATCCATTAAAATCTTCGAAATCTGTTAAAATCCGTACAGATCGCTTGAAATCTTTTAACCCCTTTTGTATTCTTTTAAAATCTTTGAAGTCTTTGAAATAGTTGGAAATTTGCGGAAACTATTTAAAATACCTTGAAAATGAAGTAAATTTCCTTTATTCTCTTAAGTTTTCGAGAAATTCCTTCAAATTTTTAAAATACCCTAAAATCTTTAAAATACATAGAGGTCCTATAGAATTCCTTAAACCGTGTGAAATTCTATTAAATTCCTTGAAAACTTTGGAAATCCTACAATATTCTTTGAAATCTCTTAAAATTTTTGAAATCTCTTGAAATTCTCTGAAATCTCTTAAAATAACTTAAGATCTTTAAAATCCTTTGAGATATTCCTAATTCCTTCATATCCCGTGAAATGGTTGAAATCCGCAGAAATCCTTCGACATAAAATTTAATTTAGTTGCTAAAAGTCTCTAGAAATTTGTTGAAATCCCTTAAAATCTCTTGAAGTCTTTGAGAATCCTGCAAAATTCTTTAACATCCCTTAAATTTTGTAAGTCTCTTGAAATTCTTTGGATTCTTTTAAAATAACTTAAGATATTGAAAATCCTTTGAGATATTCTTAATCCCTTCATATCCCTTGAAATCGCTGAAATCCGCAGAAGTCCTTCGACATCAAATTTAATTTCGTCCCTAAAGGTCTCTAGAAATTTGTTGAAATTCCTTAGAATTCCTTGAAGTTTTTGGAAATCCTATAAAATTCTTTGACATTCCTTGACATTTTTAGTATCCCTGGAAATTCCTTGGAATCCTTTAAAATAACTTGAAATGTTTCCAATTAATATTTTTTGAAATTTTTTTAATTCCTTCATATCCCTTGAAATTGTTAAACTTCGTAGAAATCCCTTGAAATAAAATTGAATATATCCCCTAAAGTTCTCGTTGATTCGTTGTAATCCCTTAAAATCCCTTGAAATCTTTGGAAATCGTAGAAATCGATTAAAGTAAGTAAAAATAATTTGAAATCCCTTGAATATAAATTAAATTAAAGTTATAAATCAAATTTCTAAAAAAAGTTCAAATGCTTATAAATTCCTTGAAGTCCTTGGAGATTCAATAAAATCCTCTAACTCCTTTGAAATTCCTTGAAATACCTCAAAATCGCTTGATATCTTTGAAATTGATAGGAATCCTTGGAAACTTCATTCTCTAGAAATTCCTTAAAATCTTTGAGAGTCCCAGAAAATTTTTTGAAACGTCTTGAAAATCTTTGGAACTTTTAGAATAACTTAAATTCTTTCAAATGCTTAGAAATGTTTTAAATTCCTTCTTATGCCTTGAAATTGCTGAAATCCGTAGAAATCTTTTGAAATAACATTTAATTTATTCCCTAAAGTTCTCTAAAGTTTCGTTAAAATCCCTTGAAATCTTTGGAAATCGTAAAAGTCCATTAAAATAAGTAGAAATCATTTGAAATTCCTTGAATATAAATTAAATTAAACTTATTCATTAAACTCCTCTGAAATAAGGTTCAGTACCTTAGAAATTCCTTGAAATCCCTGGAGATTCAATATAATCCTTCATGTGATGTGAAATTCCTTGAAATTCATTAAAATCGATTGAAATCTTTGGTAGTCCTACAAAATTCTTTGAAATATCTTCAAAATCTTTTCAAATAACTTAAATTTTTGCAAATCCTTCGAAATTTTTAAATTCCTTCATATCCCTTGAAATTCTTAAAATTCGTAGAAATTCCTTGAAATACCTTAAAATCGCTCGAAATTTTTAGAATCGCTAGGAATCCCTGAAAATTTAATTATCTTGAAATCCCGTGAAATCTTTGAAAGTCCTACAAAATTCTTTGAAATGGCTTGAGAATCTTTTAATATAATTTAAATTCTTTCAAATTCTTCGAAATTTTTGAAAAAATTTCATATCTTTTGACATTGTTGAAATCCGTAGAAATCCCTTGAAATAAAATTTAATGTATTACCTAAAGCCCTCTAAAAATTCGTTAAAATCCCTTGAAATCGTAAAATTCCATTAAAATAAGTGGAAATCAGTTTAAATCCCTCGAATATAAATTAGGTTAAACTTATTCAATAAATTTCTGTAAAAAAAGTTCAATTTCTTAGAAATTCCTTCAAATTCTTGGTGATTAAATGAAATCCTTTAAATCTTCTGAAATTCTTTGAAATACCTTAAAATCGCTTGAAATTTTTGGAAATCGTAAAATTCCATAAAATTAAGTAGAAATCATTTAAAATCCCCTGAATATAAATAAAATTAAACTTATTAATTAAATTTCGGTAAAAAAAGTTCAATTCCTTAGAAATTCCTTGAAATCCTTGAAAATCCTACAAAATTCTTTAACATCCCTTGAAATCTGTAGAATCCTGTAAAATCCCTTGAGATAATTCGAAATCCTGCATTAAATAAATAAATAAATCATTCGTTTTAGTTTATTTATTTTTTGCATCAATTCTTTCAATATTTTTACATTATTTCTATATGGATTTTCTTATAATGATTTTCTATAACGATTTTTCTAGAATCGCGGAAAAATATAAGAAATTCATCATGTTCATTACAGGAAAATCATTATAAGCCTATACTGAATTTCCTATAATAGTTTTTCGTAAGATTTTAATTTCTTCTTTTTGAATAGTTAATTGTTTGGAATTGAAATGTAATAATTTGCCATTTTTTTCAGCGGTCACTGCTTATTATTTTCAACCGGAGTATGGCAAGAATCCGATGGCCAATTCGTTGCCCAATGGGCTTCGCAGATTTATTGCAACTACACCGTCTTCGTCGGCCTTACACTCTTCCTAGCCGCAGCAGTTCAAATTTATCGGCTCTCGATGTACATGAAAAGAGGCGAGGACAGTTCCTTCCTCTCAGCTTTTGTTGACGTCGTTGCTTCAATTTTTCTCACAGCAATTGCTCTCATTGCAGCAGTTTTAATTACCCTTGGTTTTATGACCTGGTGCCAATGCATGACGAAGAGATTTCCCTCCTGCCAACTTGCAGCTGGAAATGATATTGACAAAGCAGACGGTATTGATACTTCCAGATTTCATATAGAATTGGGAGCAGCACAATTTGGAGCTTGGAGCAGTCTTTCAATCTGGGTTGGACTGTCGGTCTTTGCAGTTTTGAAACTTCTTCGCTATCATCAATTGGAGAACATGAAAGTCTCCATGTTCAGGGAAAGACAGAAGTTGATCGAAGCTGCAGGAACTAGCAACGAGACGAGTTAATTTTCTATCAAGTTTTTGTAACGAAGGTAATTTTTTCGATTTTTTTTGTTTACAGCATTTATTTCCCCATGTTCAACTTTTGAAGTTAAAAGCATTGCAAATTCGATAATAATCAAATCTTCGATTGTTAATCCAATCTAAAATTTGAAATGCTAAAGTCACCCTTATTTTTGCCCATCCTTAAAGTTTGAAAAAAATTATAATATCTATTAAAATTTTTGATGAGAACGAATAAAACAGAATAATTTGAAATATCTAAAAATGAAATTTATTTATTTTTCAATTCTAGTTACGCCTCCTAAATTTGTCGAGCCCCGTGAAATGGATCATCTGCAGTCATCAGCATAAAATTTCGAAAATATAATTCTAAGATTCGGAATTGAAAAATTTGTTTTGATCTGAAGAATAATGTTAGAAATCTGCATGGGAGTAAAATAAGGAAACATATCTAGATATTTATTCTAAAAATGAATTCAAATATTTTTTGAAACCTTTTCTTGGATTCTACTTTCAACACTTTTCGTTTGATTATTTTCTTTCTAGGGTCTTTTTTAGTTTTTTGTTTTGTTTAGGTCTAATTATGTCCTACGATTATCAATTTTATGCAATTAGCGTTAATGAAAAATTTTCTTATGACAAACATTATTTTGTTTAGTGATCCTCTTAGCGAAGTCTAAAGTGTAAACGATGTAAGGAATATTCAAAATGGTTAGTATAATTTATTCATTAAATTTTTAGAAGTTATGCTAAGTTAGATTTGTGATATCTTCCAATTTATATTGTATTGTATGTACCTAATTCTTACCGATAATTTTAAGATACTCCGTAAAACTGTTAGTCATCACATGTATATAAATATATTTCTTTTTATATAGATATTCAATGAAGTTTATTATTTCATAAATAATTATATGTATTTATTGATTACACTTTAATTGAACAATACTTATAAATTTCACAATTGTCGGCATACTTACGAATTACCATAAATTATATTAAATTCTTGAAAACTACATTTTAGAAAAACTGTATTGCAAGCGTAAAAACAAGCGCAATTGTTAAAAACACTAATTCCTTCCCTAAAATGCCTTATATTTTGTATTAGATTTGTAATTAGTAATAACTCATCATCATACGTCAACAATATATTTGTTATAAACAATTAAATATATTAATAGTTTCAGTTGTGTTCAGTGGAAAAGAAGCGATCAAAACCTAGAGAAACGAGACATAATTAATTTTTTGCTAAGATTGTTTAGAAAAATAGCAATTTTTGATATATGATAAGTCATTACTACATTATTCTGTTACACATCTGCCATATTGTAAAATTCTTATAAGGCGATAGCACCAAATTGTAACGACCGTACGTACCTGTTAAGTAACATCCTCACGGAACGAATATAGAACAGTTACGGAACGATTTCTCTAGAATAAATGTGTTATTCTCCTTCCATAACTGTGATACATATATGTTACATTTCAAAATTCTGAAAAAAGTGAAAGCACCACATTGTTACTTCGTTTCATAACGGTTACGTAAAACAGCTTTATGGAGTGGGTACAGAACACTGATGTAACAAATGATCTAGAAAAATGTAACATTATTGTGACGTATCAGTTCCACCACTGCGTTACATATCTGTAACATTGTGAAATTCTTAAATTGCGATAGCACTACACTGTAACACCGTTTTGTAACGGTTACGTTACATCATTATGGAACGAGTATAGAACAATTATATAAAATACTCGGTCTAGGTAACGTGTTAGAATTGTTAGACTTTTATTTATTTATTATATGTTTTATATTTATTCATTATTATTTATGTATTTTTATTTCTAATTATCAATTGCTAGAACTGTTACGTCTCACAGTGGGGCAGAACTGGATTTTTTTGGACAAATCAGTCTACAGGTCACAATTTTTATCCGATTTGGACGTTTTTTTTTCAAAATTGAAGCAGATTAAATTTTGTAGAGACCCTATTACAACGATTTGACAATTTTGGTTTTTACAAAAAACTGTGTAAAGAACAATAGTGAAAGAAGGTATTTTCAATAAAATCATTTTTTGATTTGAATAAAATAACTTGTATAAATATAGAATCGATCAAAATTAATGCATATGCACTGAAGGAATTTATATAATCAATCTAATAATTAATTTAATTCTTATAAACCAATTTTTCATGTAATTACAGAAATCAGAGATTTGCGCACTGAAAACAAAATATGATATTTTCATATAAGAAAACATTTTTCTTACCAAAAATTACTGCAGTACGTTATGAAAATTTAACCTAGTATGTACTAAGAAGTGCTATAAATTAACAATAGATATTTTTCTAAATAAATTTTATTAATAATCACACAATCCCACCAATTTCGCATAAAAAGAAGTTTTCTAATTTTATATAAAAATTCTCAAGACTTGAAAAATCTGAAATTGAAGAGTTTATAAATTGAAAATATTCAAATCGTAAGTCAAACAATTATAAATTTTGATTAAAACGTTCAATTTAAAAATTGTTCACTTGTAAAGGAAGTTAGGCATCGTTCTATTTTGGATCAGCCCTATTTGAAATTATTTCACTTAGAATGTTTTCAACTTGTCATGACAAGAAATTATTTTTTTTTTTTATTCCTACGATTCCAATTTATAATTTTGAAAAATTGTATATAATCGTAAAATTAAATTTTTTTGGAACTATCAAATTTACAATTGAGCCCTTTTGAATACTTAGAAGCCATAAATGTAAAAATTATTATTATTTCTGGAATTTTGAAATTTTACGGCATAGTACTGACATTTGTTAAATATGAAAGATTCAAAATTAAAATTGTTTAATTTTGATAGCCAGGTTATTTCCAACTCAAAAAGATAGATTATCTAATCTTTTAAACTTTGGATTTTAATTTATTTAATTTTCTAAACGGTTCTTGCCTGTTCCAACTTAAACGTCCATTTCATTTAAAATAATCACGCCAGGTCTTTTCCAACTCAAAAAAATGGATTGTCTAATTTTTTAGGCTTTGAATTTGATTTTTATTTAATTTTCGAAACGGTTCTTGTCTGTTCCAACTCAAACGTTCATTTCATTTAAAAATAATCATGCCAGGCCTTTTTAACTCAAAAATATGGATTGTCTCATTTTTTAGGCTTTGAATTTTAATTAATTTCATTTTTAAAACGGTCCTTGTCTGTTCTAAATCAAACGTTCATTTTAATTAAAAATAATCACACCAGGTTTCTTCCAACTCAAGAAGATGGATTGTCTAATATTTTAGACTTTGAATTTTAATTTATTTAATTTAGAAAACGATTCTTACCTGTTCCAACTGAAACATCCATTTCATTAAAAAATAATAACGCCAGGCCAAGAATTATATATATAAAATAATCGGTGGGGAAATTGTATTGACCCTCAATAGTAAAATTCGTAAGGGATGTTGATGTT
>JAUMHM010000071.1:21064393-21080781 GCA_032362435.1 Melikaiella ostensackeni | reverse complement strand
AAAGGGAGAAAGGGGCAATGATAGCAATGTTTGTGGACTTAAGAGCTGCGTTTGACTCATTAGACCGAGGAGAGATAAAAAAAGTTATGTTGAAAAAGGGGATAAGAGAAGGATTAACAAAGAGGGTATCGGTAATTTTTAGAGAGACAAAAACCAGGGTTAAGGTAGGAAAGCAAGTAGGAGATAGTTTCTGGTTGGTGAGAGGAGTGAGGCAAGGATGTCCTCTAAGCCCACTTCTATTTAATATGTTAATATTAGACTTAGAAGAAGAAATGAAGAGAAAAGGTCGGGGAGGAGTCAGGTTAGGGAACGAAAAGATATATACACTGGCATACGCGCATGATTTAGTGTTGATGGCAGAGGATGAAGAAGGAATGGCGGGCTTAATTACAGGATTAGAGAAATACTTAGATGGGAAAAAATTGAATTGAAATGTAGAAAAGACAAAGATAATGAGGTTTAGGAAAGGAGGGGGAAGAAAGAAAGAATGGACGGGGAGATGGAAGGGCGTAAAGCTGGAAGAAGTAAAAGAGTTTAAATATATGGGATATACCCTGCAAACAAATGGAGATCATAGAGCTCATATGAGAGAAAGGATAAAAAAAGCAGCAGGGATAATGAAACAGGTATGGGGAATAGGAAAAAGAAGGTTTAAAGAAAATTGGAGGATTGTTTAATGCTAGAGGTATAGAAGACGGAACTGGAGTAAACTATGCAGAATTGGAAAAAAAGAGAGGGCAAGACAATAGAAAGATGGGGGATGATTGAGGAATCAAAATATAATAAATGGTATAAGGTGATGAAAAAGAAAGGAGTACCAAAGTATTTAGAAAAGGGATGTGGAGAGAGAAGATGGACAAGAATAGCAAGATCTAGATTAGGAAACGAGGTAAGGGAAAGGATGTATTGGGAAAAGAAAGAGAACAGAATGTGCAGAATCTATGAATGGGAAGAGGAAACATGGGAGCATGTATGGGAAGGATGTAGGAGAGGAATGGAAGATGAAGGGAGCTGGCAAGAGAATGTGGTAAAGATTTTGGGGGAGGATGGATTGGGGGAAGAGTGGATGAAGGAGTTGGAGGGCGCTAGAGGAGTGAATGGAGGTACGAAAGAAGAGAAAGAAAAAGAAAACGGAAGTCGCTCAGATTAGAAGCGTAAAGATTTGTAAGTAAATGTCATGTAATAGCATAAGTAAATTAAGATGCGGTTGCGTTCTTGCTCTCTATCGCTTGCACTCTCGCTTTTGATCGCTTGCTCACTCTTTCGCTGACATGTCCCAAATTGCGCTATCGAAAAAAAATAGAAATAAGGATCTAGATATAGGAGTTTATGTATTTAGTTGTAAATAACTGTAAATAGTAAGGATATGCTATAATAAAATATGTATGCGGAAGTATTGTGTGAAATGGAGGTCATGTATAGTAAACCCTCAGAGGACACATTATGGATAAGGAAGAAGTAACTGTTATTCAAAAACACATTTTTACGTTTTCCTTTTTCCCCCGTTGAATTAAACATCATTGTGAACAGCTTTCCTTGTCACTCAATAAGAGACCCACATCTACGACACGTTTTTTTATCCGTTGATTTCCCATATGTTTGTATTCCGTAAAGGCATGTAGACCCTGCCAATCAGAAAATAAAATGGCAGATTAATTTCATATAAGGCATATCAGACCTAATTTAAATTTCGTTTAAATTATTCACAGAAAAATAAAATATAGAAAGTGATTCAGTTAAAAATGCTGGGGGTAATCTCGGCATGCAAAAAAATGAAGATCGATAAGAGTAAAATGAAAAATTAGCGACCTTACCTTTCACCCTTGCAGATTTTCATTTTTTTACATGCCAAGATTACCCCCAACAATTTTTACCTGAATCATGGCATTTGGATAAATAATTGTAAATTGGGAAATTTCATGTAATAAAAAAAATATGTACCTCAAATTTCCATTAATTTTTATAGCGTTGAATTAAAATTTTTATCTTATAATATTTTTGTATAATATTATAAAAAGAAAAGTGGTACCGATTTCAACTGATTTTAACCTCTTTTGAATGAAAGTTATTTGCAGATGGGATTTTGTTCTTGACTATAGTTCTTTGGCACCCTACAAACACATAATAATCTCAGTTCAAACTTTCGAGTTTTGAAAATTCAAATTAGATTAAGAAGGATTGTAAAAATACGGTCATAATGATCAGGGTTGGCCACTTTTATCACTGAAAAAAATTTCCAGTCGTTTCCTGGGTTTTTTCGGGATCACAAAAATTTCTCCCGGATCACAAAAATTTTTCTCGGTCATTGAAATTCGAGCTGAAATTTAGAAGTTCGAACTGTTAAAGCTGAAGATTTTTTCATCTGAAGTAATCAAAACTAAACCACAAGCTAAAGCAGCCGGAACTGGACTCTTATGAATTTTCAACTTTCCAAATCTTCCAAATTAGAGCTTAAAAAATTTATCATTCAAAAACTTTTTACTCATTCGTTTAATGATAAACAAGATTCAAGATGGAAACGTTTAAAATTCAATAGATTTATTTTAAGGTTTTCGAAACAAACACTATCCTAAAACGAAACATTCAAAATGGTAAAGTATCAATTTCACAAAGTTGAATTGTACAAATTAAATGGCAAAGGCCTCCAACTTTCATTATTTATTAACCAGTCAGAATAAAGTATTTTAAAATATACAAACTAATTGCCGCTACTTTTATCGTCGCGAAAATTTCCCGGTTTCAAAATTTGTTCTAAAAATTACGGAAGCATATGTCACATACGCAAAAAATTATTAGAATTTCAAGAAATAAATCAACGCTGTCATTTTTACTGTTCACAATATTAAAGAATTGAAAGCTGCAAATCTGTTAAATTGAATAATTTTCAATTTTTAATCTTCAAAATTGAACTATTTAAAAGAAAACGTTCAAAATTACATACCTTCAAAATATACATATTGAAAATTTAGTAATTTGAAATTCTATATTTTCAAAATTCAAAAGTTTTTAATTGAAACTCTTCAAAATTGTAGAAATTTTAATTTTAATTCATAAAAATTGAAGAATTTTCAATTTTGAAAATCTACAATTAAAAATTATGCAAGTTTCAAATTTTAGAACTGAAGAATCTGTGATTTTGATGACTTGCATGACTTGCAATTGTACAGTTTTTAATTTTGAAAATGTACAACTAAAAATTATGCAAGTTTTAGATTTAAAAACTCTGTAATTTTTATGACATGCATTTAAAGTTATTTCAATTTGTGGATTTAGAATTAAAAACTCTTGACTTTTGATCTTCAACTTCAGCAAAATTTGAACATTCTTATTTACACGCCCTCAAAATACAAGAGTTTGCAATTGTAAATCTACAAAATCAAACTATTAAAAAAAATACTCAAATGTGCATCATTTTTAATTGTACAGTTATACACATTCAACGTTGAAGAATTTTCAATTGCAAATCTTCAAGATAGACCTATTTTAAAAAGATGTTCAAAATTTCATGATATTGAACTATAAACATTCAAAATTAAATAAGTCGCTGATTAAAATAAAAACTGTATGAAAGCCGATGTAGCTATTTTAATATTTATTTTAATTTATTATTATTATTCAATATATTGTATACTATTTTAAATTTGAGCATATATTTTAATTTGATAATTAGATAATTAAAATAGGAAACATGTGATAAGCAAGCTATTGTTGCTAGTAAAGAATAATGTTTAAAAATGTTTCATTGGTTTTCTTTTCAAATTTCATACGCCTTTATCGTTTGAATGTTTCAGATATGTATGAAGTACTGAAATTCTTGCAATAAATATTATACACTTTCTATATCTGAATGAGTAAGAGTTAAATAATCAAATAGTGCAAGTCATTATAATTGATTTTGTAAATTTTTCTACTAATCATTGGTAAAAAAACTACTGGTTCTCGGTGGGATTGTTATTAATTTACTTCCGTAAAAAATTTCTATCGGAATAAGTAACAAATTTACTGTTACTTTTAATTTTACATTATTTTATGAATACGCACTTATTAATTCAGATTTACAGAGTATATGATCAAAATTTTGTTATATTAAGTTTCAGTCACTTGTGAAAACAATAGGTACAAGAATTCGGAGCATATTTATTTAAGCTTTATAAAAATATTCATTTTGTAGACATATATAATTTTTTTTTTTTAACTGCAGAAGTTATTTCATTGAAGACAGATTACGATTCATGATTCTTTAATCAATTTTAACATTTTGATTTTTTATTAATTTATTTATGGAAGCTGACAACTTGCTTCGGTTTATTGATGGACTATGGTCACTGAATTGGAAGAAAATTGAAAGGAAGTAAAAAAGTAAAAAACCGATTCAATCCAAGGCACAACGAAAATCGGATTTTCCCACGCACGGGCCGATCGAATCGGAAAAACCCGATCCGACGGTAGCGCGTATCGAACGTCGGTTTTTCGACATTCGATCGGTGGGTTGATCGAATCGAATAAATCGTTCCGAAAATGAACGCACGTCGAATCGAAAATGCCATATTCGATCCGACAAAATGCACACGTCTATAAAATACGTTTAATGATATTACTTGTCCAACTTTGAATTAACAAATTGATGTACACTCATACCCCGTAACTGTGCCGCCCTCCGAACTGGTGTGCACAGTAGCGGGGGCTATTAAAATCTAGTTTCAACCAGATTTAGAGCGATGAGCCAGTACACACTCAGGACCGCATATATAATCTCTGAACCCGGAATATACAAAAGTATATGCGTAGAGAGTCGCTATATAAATAACTGCTGATACGCCGCTGATGTCCCTCTAGCACTAGCTCTAGTTTCATCCTTCTAGCGAATGTTGAACCCTTCCTTACACTACCCCTATATTTTCCAAAATTCGGCAAAAATACACTAATTTGAAAAGTCAAAATGTTTTCACTGATCATGCCAGCATTCCATGTTAGATGTACCTCAAGAAAGTTTCATCCCTTTAGCGCATGTGGAACCCTCCCTTAATCCACCCCTAAAGTTTCCAAAAAATGAAAAAAACAAAAAATACAATTTTTGAAAAGTCGAAATGTTTTCACTGATTTCGACAGAACTTCATGCCAAAATAATCCTAAAAAAATGTCATCCCTGATTCTATTTCTCTTCTCTTTAATCCCTATAATTCTTTCTTTAGACAAGAGATTTTTTAAATCCCATGATTAAATATTTCATTCAAAGAAGGGAGGCTGGAGATATTGTTGTTTTTAAAAAATCTTTTAATTAAAAAAATGAACTGTCAAGCGCTACTTTTTTCAGAAAGGGTAACGCTTTAAAATTGAACATTCTGAATTGAAAAGAATCCGCATCTTTAAAAAGTAACAAATGTAGAGCAAGTTCAATTTGAAACTATTCAAATTGAAAGACCTTTGCCAAATAATTCTTTTCAACTGGCAATTACACAAAGATGTCGAAAGATTTTAGAGTATTTCACAATAATTAACAAATATTTCACAGATTTCACAAAATTTTTTAATAATATCAAAGATTAAAAGGTTTCACAAAGATTTTAAGAAAATTTACAAACATTTCAAAAATTTCACAAGAATATTTAAAAGATTCCACAAAGATTTCAAAAAATTTGAGAATATTCCAAGAGAATTTACGAAAGTTTTACAAAGATATTTAAAAGATTTCAGAAGTTTTCAAAGATTTCAAAATATTTCAAAGAACTCGAAATATTTTTAAAGATTTCAAAGATTTCGCAAAAATTGATGAGATTTTACTAATATTTCAAAAATTTCAAAAGTTTTTGAAGATTTTAAAATATTTCAAAATATTTCACAGAGATTTCAAAGATCTCGAAATATTTAAAAAAACATCAAAGATTTAAAGATTTCACGAAAATGTGTAAGATTTCACAAATATTTTCTAAAACTTACACGTTTTCTTAGATTACTAATGATTTTATTAACATTTCATGAGAACTCACAAAGACTTTCAAAATTTTACAAAGATATACAAAAGATTCAAAAACTTTTCAAAGATTTTAAATAATTTGACAAAAATTTCAAAGATCTCGAAATATTTCAAAAAATATCGAAAATTTCAAGAGAATTCACAAATAATTCAGAAATTTCAAACGTTTGCAACAATTTCAGAAGATTCAACAAAATGTGTAAGATTTCACAAATATTTCAAAAATCTAAAAAGTTTTCAAACATCACAAAGCAACGATTTTTTTCTTGATTTTTTTTTATCGTGCATTTTTTGACTTAGAATTTCCATTTTTCTTTTTTTTTTAATTTTGCAAATGCTATAACTCTCATAATTTTCTTTTTATCAAAAAAATCATGAGAATAAACTGTTCGACTTCCTGAGCACTACGAATAGCCATGCATATCATTTTTAAATCTTGAAGGAAATGGTCTCAAAATTTTTGAAAATGCTTCAACTTTTTAAATTTTTATCCAAAACGGCCGGCTAACAAGCTTGACCTCCAGCTTTCGACACTCAAAGAACGCACCAAAGGCCAATCCAATAGATTAATTCTTACAAAAGTGATCGTGCTTAAAGACTGACATACATCAGACATACATACAGACATACATATACTCGTATACAGACACATTCGTAAAAACCTGTTTTTCGGGTTCAGAGGGTCTCGAAACGTGGACATTTGACAAAACCGGGGGGGGGGGTCCAATTTTACAAAAATCTGATACCTTCTCTGATGAGAATGTAAAAATATAAAAGATTTAAAGATTTCACAAAAATTTTAAAAGATTTAAGAATATTTCAAAAGAACTCACGAAGATTTCACAAAGATATTTGAAAGATTTCGAAAATTTCAAGTTTTCAAAGATTTCAAAAGGTTTTACAGATTTCAAAGATTTCACAAAAAACTCAAAGATCTCGATATATTTCAGAAATATCAAAGATTTAAAGATTTCGCATAGATTTCAAGAGAACTCACAAAGATTACACAAATATATTTGAAAGATTTCAATTTTTTTTAAAGATTTCAAAAGATTTTACAAACATTTCAAAGATTTCACAAGAATTTCAAAGATCTCAAAATATTTGAAATAATACCAAAGATTGAAAGATTTCACAAAGATTTTGAAAAAATTCACAAAAATTTCAAAAATTTTACAAAGATATTAAAAAGATTTCACAAAGATTTCAAGAGATTTGAGAATATTTCAAGAGAACTCACGAAGACTTCACAAAGATATTTGAAAGATTTGCAAAATTTCAAAAGTTTTTAAAGATTTCTTCAAAAGGTTTTACAAAGCTTTCAAAGATTTTACAATCATTTCAAAGATCTCGAAATATTTCAGAAATGTCAAAGATTCAAAGATTTCACAAATATGTTTAAAAGATTCCACAAAGATTTAAAAGATTTGAGAATATTCTAAGAGAACTCACGGAAATTTCTCAAAGATATTTAAAAGATTTTAAAAGTTTTTGAAGATTTCAAAACGTTTTACAAAGATTTCAAAGATGTCACAAAAATGTTAAAGATCTCGAAATATTTCAGAAATATCTAAGATTTAAAGATTTCACAAAGATTTCAAGAGAACTCACAAAGATTACAGAAATATATTTGAAAGATTTCAAGAGCTTTCGAAGATCTCAAAAGATTTCAAAAGGTTTTACAAAGATTTCAAAAATTTTACAAAAATTTCAAAGATCTCGAAATATTTCAGGAAGAAGATTTGAGAATATTTCAAAAAAACTCACGAAAATTTTACAAAGATATTTAAAAGATTTTAAGAGTTCTCAAAGATTTCAAAAGGTTTCATAAAGATTTCACAAAAATTTCAAAAACCTCGAAATATTTCAGAAATATCAAACATTTAAATATTTCACAAAGATTTCAAGAGAACTCACAAAGATTGCACAAATATATTTGAATGATTTCAAAAGTTTTCAAAGATTTCAAAAGATTTTACAAAGATTTCAAAGATTTCGCAAGAATTTCAAAGATCTAAAAATATTTGAAAAAAAAATCAAAGATTAAAAGATTTCAAAGAAATTTATAAAGATTTCAAAAATTTCACAAAGATATTAGAAAGATTTCACAAAGATTTCAAGAGATTTGAGAATATTTCAAGAGAGCTCACGAAGATTTCACAAAGATATTTAAAAGATTTCAAAAATCTCAAAAGTTACTACAGTTTTCAAAATATTTTACAAAGATTCAAAAAATATCAAAGAATTAAAGATTTCACAAAAATGTGTAAGATTTTACAAATATTTCAAAAATCTCGAAAATGTTCAAAGATTACAAACGACTTTATATGATTTCACGACCTCACTATTTCAATATATGTATACGGTCCGTTTATAAATGCAGCAATTACTTTGCTGCTTATTCAATACCTAGTTTCGATGTTTTCAGGCATTAATATTATTATAGTAAGGGCGGGTAGAAATATTGTGTCAAAATATTTTAAAATACGAGTACAATAGGTATTTCAAACAGTTTTGTTTCAATACTTCCCAGAATATTTTAGTCTTCGGTACTATTTACTACCGCAGGTAAAGAGAAGTAGTTATTATACCTATATAGTTATATACCAATGCGCTGGAGTCCCTATAAACTTTAAGCCCATCATCATTAGAGATGTGGACGTGAAAATTTTACATTTTGAAATTTTCATTTTTATGATGAAAATGAAGAAACGTTTAATCAGCTGCTTATGAAAATTTTTATCATAACAAGTTTTAAGTTGAAACTAATTCTCGTTATCAAAAAGTTTATAATTTGTAAAGTAAACAACGAGTGTCGAAGATTAAATTATTTGAATCGTCAATATTTTTTAATTTACATAAAATGTATAAGACTATGAAACAAAGCGTCAATTCTCATCGAAAATATTTGTGCAACCACTTTTCATTTAAATAATTCTTGCTTATTGCTTATTTTCAGCATATTATTAATTATTGTTGAAATTCATCGTTACGATGATTGCAAGGATATTCAAGAATATCGAATATTTCGAGAAAAATAATTAAAACTTTAAAATACTCTCAAAAACAGACTTGTATTTCAATATATACGGTCCGTTTATAAATGTAGCAATTACTTTGGTTAGAGCTGCTTTTTGTACTGTCTACTATCGTCCTCTGGCTTTGACGTTAAACAAGTCAGTGAAAAAAAAATGGTAGCTTAATGAATGAATGATCATTTTAGAGGTCCAAGTGTTACGTTAGAGAGCCTGAAATCAATATATACCAGAAAATTTGTTATGGCTTTCAGACCTGAAACCCTCACAAAAAGTAAGGAAATTTGAAAATTTTTAAGCAGCAAGTTTACGAGCGCCCGTCGCTCGGACAGAGGAAACGGGTAATAATAATATAATATCGGGGTTTTCTACTTTTGCGCTGCTTTACAAGAAAAGCAAGCAGTCCCAATTCTTGAGGGGTCTTTTGTTTAAATTTCAGCCTCAATTCTGAATCGAGATCACGAAGTCTTCTGTACATACTTTGGACGATTTTACTAAAATAAAAAAAAATTGTACTGAATTTAAAGCAAACCAATTTTAAAGTGTAACTTTAGATTATTTTGATCCTCCCACCCCTTTATCCCTGAACATCGTTGCGTTGTTTGTAAGAAAAACATCTATTATTAAATTTTATTCAGAGTTAATTAAGTTGTATGTGACGTAACTTAGTTACGATTTTTGCAGTAACCTGTAACTTTAAGTTAGTCACTTTTCCGTTACTTTGATAACATGTCTACTGTTGCCTGATTTTCACGATGCAAAATTTTGGAATTTTAAAATACACAGATTTCTAAACCATTACAATTCTTATCGACTTCGTTTATAGCCTTCATTTTTTTGATTTTCGAAGTTAATTTTCCAAACCGAAAAAATCATGAAAAGTGCTTTTTTTCTTCATTTTTTTTCTTGGCAAATATGAGCTTGGAAAATAACAAAAATTTGAGGGCATGAACAAAGTCGATAGGACTTGTAATAGTCTTAAAAACTTTTTAAACTCCAAAATTTTGATCCGTAAAAAGGTAACTTCAAAGCATAGATCATGATAAGTCTTCTATTTGTATTATATTCAAAACAGATTTCTGTTCACATGCCAAACATATTGTGAGCATTTTATTTTATCTGTGTGTTTTTCTAATTTTTCTAAATCCCATAATAAAAAATTCTATTTTCAAAAGGGAGGCTCGATATATTATCTCGACGATTAAAAAAAATAGGTATACTTTGGTTTATTTACGCTTGTCAAAAACAAGGGCACAACATTTATTTATTGTTCCATGTCAGATACGCACGGCGTCGACGATTATTGTTCAGCATGGCTGGATGTATTTTCATTTGAAAAATATATCGCTTAAATTATTAACTTTACAAAAATTTAGTTTTATTGAAAAAATAAGAAATTCTATACAAAGCTTATTGTTTAGAATCAATAACAGTGTAAATTAAAGAAAGTTTACATATCAATGTAAGATTTTTTATTATTTACTGAAATATAATTGTTAATTTTAAAAAATATTTTCAACTAGAAAAACAAACTATCTAAAGCTTTGAAAAAGATGTAAAGCTTTCGCTTTTTAATGGAGAGCCTCTTCAGTACATATAAAATGGTAAGTCTTCATCGTCTCACTAGGACTGCCAAGAATATATGACATTTATGATTTAGTAAGTTGATGTTTTTAATATGAACTGAAAAAACTAACTTTAATTAAATATCTTTATCACATCTAAAGCTTTTATTGGAAATTTAAAATGATGTAGCAAAAAAAAGTTAAATATTGATCTGTTTATTGATTGTCATTGACACTGGATATTTATACTATTGCTATTTATTATTGTTTAATATTCATTGTCCTCGATCGTCGGGTAAGATAGAGTTCTAATTGCTCTAGTAATCATGAATTTTTCTGAGAAAACTACATTATCCACAGAAAATATTTCATAACCGACAATGGGTAAAATTTCGGTAACAGCTCCTCTTTCTATTCTCAGCGTATTTTAGCTGACTGGTGCTTTAGGGGACAGAGAAGCAAGAGGGGACCAGAAAGATTTTCGCCGACCGCGCCGTCTACATTTATTTCTCCGTACTAATGCTGGTTTCTCCCACTCTGTTGCCACTTACCGCATTTAAATATCTTTGCCACCATGTGGCAACATTGCGGCGCAAGATTGAGGGAACATTGCCATGGGAAGCTTCCGGAAAGCTTGCCTGCAAGATTCAGGGAACATTGCGGGAAGGTTCCTGGGAAAGTTTTAATTCCAATTTTTTGTTTAAATAGCATACATTTAACACTTTTGTATATGAATAAGACGGGATTTTCGGAGAACAGAAAAAAATTACTGTGCAGCCCTAGGTATCATACAAAATTATTGCGCAATGAATCAAATTAAATATTTCCAGGTAATGTTCCCTCAATCTTGCTTCGCAATGTTGTCACATGGCGGACATTTTCTTATTTGCGGGAAGCTTGCCTGAACCTTGCATCGCAAGTTTTAGGCAAGCTTCCCGCAAACTCTTGTGCTATCTGGGTAAACATTGACACTAAAATGCATGAGACTAAATATGATTTTCTAAATATCTTCCTATAAATGCTAGTTTCTTACCATAAGTTTGTTTGGAAATTAGTTTTTGTTTTTCAAGCAGGACCATTTTATGAAATAATAAAATCGATCAGTTTGTTTTATCGATTTTATTATTTGATAAAAGGGTCCTTGAAAAACAGAAAAAACTCATTTCCAAATACTCTTATGATGAGAAATTATTTTCTACAAAGATATTAAAAAAATAAAGTTCAGTCCCGTGTATTTGGTCTCAATGTATATGTACCAGCAGGGTTGGGAACGTATAATACTGTAGGTATTATACGTGGTTTTCTACACGTATATTACTACGTTTAATACGTCCCTAGTTTTCTACGTCAGGCAACGAAGGATTAACAATGATTTAGGTGTCTGTGACTTTCTAGTCCCTTTAAATTGAAGATTTGTAATTTTTTGTAGAAAAGCATACATTTTGTGACAGTTTTCTGTCCTCTTGATTATCGACATTCAAATTCTTCTTTATGATTACACAATATTACGTAGTTTTCCTCAGTCCAGACATAATTTTTTTCCGTGTATATCTGTTAATGTGAATGATTTAATTCATAAAAACAAATCAATTTCAAATTAATGGTTATGTGCACGTATAACTTGGCATATCCGCCATCTTGAAACGTATTTTACTGAGTTTTCTACGGTTTTCGACGTATATGACGTAGAAAACGTATTATACGTCAAAAACTCCCGAGTTACGTGTAACTTACCAACCCTGTGCACCGGTGTTTGGTGCCATGTTGGTTTACGTCACAACATGAGATACCTAGTGCTGATAGATAGAGAAAGACACTCAGACACAGTTCAGAATTCCAGAGGGAATTTCCACCCACCGATCGCCAAGTTGGCTTTCCCCTAGATCCCCGGTCTAATAAGTTCATGGTTTGAAATTCCGTCTTTCTGATTGGCAATTGCACTTTCTTGCATTGGAAACAACGGAAAGTGTTTCGTTGTGCACTTCGTGTTTCGTGAGGCTAGTTCAGTAGGTGGGATTTATGTCATTTAGGGAGGAGGTAACGTGACCGCCATTGTTTCGATTCCTTTCCTTTAGAAGAAGAAGTAACTTGGAACGTGGCCTTAATAATTTACGTCTGTCACGGGAACTAATCTTCGGACCTTGATTCACCGAGGGAACTCGAAAGAAACCTCGCCACGCCTTGAGATCGCCACGTTCGCATAATAGTATGTCAACGATGAATCCCGAATAGTAAGTAAATATTGCTTTTTGCGCAGACATGCATCCACATCTACAACACATTCCAACACATTTGTCGTCCGTTAATCCATGAATCGAATAATAACCTGGAAAACCTTCTCCGTGATTTTCCCCCAGGTAAAAAACTTTTCTTATCTGTGAATTTTGTGGAAAGACTTTCTCGCGTCGTCACTAGTTTCCCTTCATTTTTCTACGTATCATCGATATTTTTGCGGATTTTGTTAGCATCTACGCATTTCCGTTTGACGTCTAGCCTTCTGTCAACGTTCACGCCTTTTGCATTTTTTTCATGAGACTGTGATTAAATGCGATTTTTCAATGAAGATTGCAAATGCATCGAAGTAGTGCGTATGCACAGTTCTCGACTTCTAGTGTTGACTCATCCACGGATTAATGGCGACGAAAGATCCTTTATCGGACTTTCTACCCAAAATGGAACGGTTCTGTTATCTGCAAAATTGTAAATGCCGTTTGGTTTGACTGTTTCAGTTAAGAAGTCCCAATTTCGATATGTTCCTTATGAGAAAACATGATTTTTTTATTAGTCATCAAACTGTCACCTTCCACGTTTTACTGTTTGGCAAACGTCAAAGTTGAAAAGTTTTTGTAAGAGCCCTATAGCGTAAGCAGTAAGGTAAACAAGGTACAGCTGTTGATCCTGAATATCAGGTTGCAATGTAAAAAATACAGCACAAATTAGAATCTATAGCCGAAAATGATTATCTGCCTAAGTCAGTCGTGTTTCATACATAACATTCTTTTTTTTTTTTTGTAAAATTTCAAAATTTGTGAACGGATTTTTTTTTAAAATGACGTGAATGTACAATTCGTACGTAAATAATGATAAATTTAATGTGAATACTAAACTGATGGATTTCACGAAGAACTTGAATAATATCCAAAGGTTCATCACACCGTTTTTTTTAACTTATTCAACTTATTACTCATGACAAAGTAAAAAGAGAGTGAGAGGTTGGTTTAGTTGACTCTTTCCTTTTTCTCCCTCTTTTTTTCTTTTTTTTTGTTATATAATTGTCTAATGAGCCTATCCCACTGATTTTTGGAAACATACTTTTCTCGTTTTAAGGCTTTTTGTGCAGTTCTGTTACACACGATGACTTTGTTTGAGTTTATGTTTTTAAAAGTTTTTTTCCAAACTCACTAAGCAGAGACATTAATCCATAGACTTTGCTTCCGTTGCTTTAAAGTTCGGTTCTTGGTCAACTCTACAAAGAAAAATTGATCTGTTTGTTAAATAAGTAGTTTAATCGAAAACAATATGTTCTTAGCCTATTTTTATCTTCTTTTTTAAAGTTTAGATTACTCGTAAAACAAGTGGCGTATTTTGCTAACAACTGCTTTATTTGTTTTTTTTTTAAATCCAAATATATTATAAAGTCTATATCCAAATAACTCGATTTTTATCAAACTAGTCGAACCTCATATATGTGTGAAAACTCTACCGTGAAATTCGTACTTAGGGTTTTCAACTTGAGCCTCCTTTATCATTATTATTTTTATTATTTTTTTAAAATTTGAGGTATAAAATCTGGAGCATAAGTGTAACATTTATACTAGCATGCTATTCTGTGAGCAAATGAAAAGTAGATTTTTATGACAGTCTCACTTAAAAGCCGATTTTTTCGTATTCAAATCAATATTCAGTGAAACAATAACTGCACGGCAAAACCCGACACGTATTTATTTTCATTTAAATTGTTCATAATTAAATCCTACATAGTAAAACTCTAAAATTAATTCTGCACCAGAACATTGTACAAGAGATTGTTACGTGATAATTAATATCTATAAAATTCAACGTAAGATTAAAATAAAATTTGTTTAAATCCTGTTGAACTTTATAGGTAGTTACTGTAATGTTTGACGAGAAGTGAAAATCGATTTCATATTTCTTAGTTTTACTCCGTACATTTTCAAATTAAATATTGTCTTTAATGCTTAGATAATTACAAATTAAAAATGCTTGAAAGTGAACAATTTTTACTTTTGTCATTAGACAGTTTCAAATCTGGACATTTAAAATTCAACAATTTCTAATTTATCAGATGTAAATGTAAGTTCTTCAAATCTTAACAATTTTTGATTGAAGATTGAAAAAAAATCATTTAAAATTTAATAATATATTTACTGTGAATGACTTCAAGAATGAACAATTCTATTTTTATTCTGTAGGTTTTAAAGCTGTTTGTTAAAAACAGAGGTCTATTAGACACGAGTTGTCTGCTATGCATTAGCAAATAAAAAGCTGTATAAATTTATGGAGATGGCTGAAATCTCCAGATACGTAAAAAATTTGACATCTATGAAAATATTAAATTGATAAAATAAGAATTTTTTCAAACATTTTGCTAATGCGCAGAACTAAGGTTTTTATTGATCAATTCCAAATTAAGTTTGTAACTCAACATGTAAATCATAGGCATGTGATTAAAGAAGCAAAGTAACCGTAAAATGCAGAAAAATATGTATGAGGACAAAATTGTGTTGCAGTTTGTTTTGCTGTGAATGTAACAGTTAATAAATTTGTGTTACTTCGCGTTCGAATCGCCATAAATCATTATTGTCACACTATTTTAACAGTACCTTCAACATATCTTTATGTTATCTTCTTTACTAAAAATAGTTTTTTGGACAGATAAATTAAAGTTTTTTAAGAGCATGATCAAAACTTTATCCTTAGAAAAAGAACAATTTTTTTGGGCATATGATCTCATACAATTGATTAAAAAATGTAGTTGAAAACTTAACTTTTTGAAATTGCGTACTAGTTGATGGACGTGCTTTCTTTGGTATCTCCAAAAGACTGTTGCTTACTTCTTATCATTACGTTCAAAGTCAGTGAAGCATACACCATAAATCTGTGATATCAAATCAGTTGCTTAAAATTTAGAAGCCTAATAGTTGATAGTAAAAACCGAGTCGAATTAAGTTCATAAATTACAAAAATAATTTACACGGTTTGTCGTTTGTTAGGGAAGCCCTGGAGGACAAGAAATTCTGAACAAGATCATGAACACTCAGGGATAAAAAAAAATCAAGGAAATCTTGTTGGAGTGTAGAAAATATTTGTAGTTTATTAATTTGTTACTAGGAGTCCCGGTGGCTCAGGCGATAGCGCGTCAAGCTTCCGAGCAGGAGGTCTCGGCTTTGTCCCTGTGCTGGTACCAATGGAAATTTTTCTACGTACTTCTACCGGGGCGTCGGTGGTTCGGAACCCACCTTAAACTGTAGGTCCCTTCAACAAGAGAGGCTGGTGACATCCCAGGTAAAGGGCTCCATGAGGGGAACATGCTTGGGGGTCACTAGTCGATTTTGAGAGTCCCGGAAAAGAGTTGGCGATCTCCTTGCGAGAAAGGCTCCATGTGGTCGCTGGTGTATTCCGAGAATGTTTTAAGGGTGTGGCACAATAGACTTTATAGCTTGAGCGCCAGGGGAGCTCCATTGGGGCTTCCCGCCCGTCTGTATAACAAAAACAACAATATATGTGACGCGATCTGAAGAAAGACCCCTAAGCGCCAAAAAATCGATTTTCTGATTATTTAAGTTTTACATA
>JAUMHM010000071.1:21011445-21022411 GCA_032362435.1 Melikaiella ostensackeni | reverse complement strand
GGGGGTTTAACCCCCCCCCCCGGCGCTACGCCCCTGGAAAGTGATGCAATTTTAATTGGTCTTTTCTGGAATAGATCAATTTTGAAAATCTAAAATTGAAAGTTGTTAAATTTAATAGATTTGATGGGAATGTATCAAGTTACTATTTTCACGAAGTAACTGTAGCGGTAATTAATACATATTTTTGAGGATCTCCTTCAACACTCCATATAGCTTTAAATGATCTTGAATTTAGATAAAAATTATTGTTATGTCAACCTAACATGATGAGAATTTGATATTTCAATTCAAAGTAAAGAATTTCCATTCAATCGAAACAACTACAAGTGAAAACAGAATTTTATAAGATGTAAAACTGACGTATATACTAATAAATTGTCAAATTATTATTACAGAAAAAATCTCGTGAGACAAAAAAGACGCGAAAAGCAAGCGGGAGCATAGGAGCTTCAATGTGGACAAGGTGAATGAATGATTGAATGAATGATAGATTTATTATAGTCAGTGGGGTCGGAACCGTGTGGGTAGTGTGGGCGGTCGTCCACCCATCAAAACTTGGAAAAAAACGAATCTCAAATTCGCATCAATATACATTTTTCAACGTCTTTTCCATACTCGAGCATGATCGTAAAATGTTTCTTTTGATGACTACATCCGAGAATTTTCATATTTGAAATTCGCGCATTTTCGCGCCAAAAAACGTTATTTGAAAATAAACCTTGCGAGTTGCGCCCTCTAATTCCAGTGTACAAGTGATTTTGTTGACAATTTTGAATAAACGAAAAGTGCTCTGATATTTTAATAATTTATGTCCATCATTCGTAACTGCTGCCTCAAAAAATTTCATAGGGCATCACTGATGAAGTCCTGCGTGAATTCAGATCGAGAGTTGAAGACAGATAACGTATTTTTGAGTATGTCAATTAATTTAGAAAAGAGTTACTTAATACTACAGTAATGCGTTGAAAAATTGTTTGTAATATAATTTTTTTTTCTGATGAAATGATAGTGCATTGCTATCTGAATTTTATAATATAACTATATTTGATAAAACATTTATGATATCATTAACAATGTGGTAATAAACACGTTGATGTCAAATGTAATGGAAGTGAATTAAACACCGACCCATACACAAGTATTTATGAATGTTCTGCTCATTAAGAATTTCATGATGATCGACCGTCATTGAATAAATGATTCGATTTTACATATATTTATAAAACGCACTTTTGTGACAAATTAATACCTTTCGCTCAAGCAAACATTGAAAATTAGCATTGATTGCTTCGGATCAAGTCAGTTTAAGTTAGGATAATCTTTTTCGAAATTCGCCCACCCATCGAAAATTTCGTTCCGACGCCACTGATTATAGTGAATTCCTAAGAAACACATACAATAAATATTTAGTTTTATACAGTAAACTATGTCACAAAAAATTTTCTCTAATTAGTTAAAAAAGCTATTGACTTGCAACTTTTGAAGCACAGTGCGTGCTTTTGCACCCCTCGCTTATGGCACATTTGTTTCCTAAATCTGAAAGCACCGTCATTCGGCATGCTGCTCTATCGCATCGTATCGCATCGTATCGCACCCCTCGGCATTCGCTGGCCCTCGCGCACAAAGGGAAGCTACTCCTCCCTTCGATCGCTTAATCGTATGTGCAATGATACGCCAGAAATGCTTTCTGTTCCCTACGCCCCCACCCTCGTCCTTGTGCAAGATTCAGACAGTGTCGAATTCACCAATTTTCAAACTAGAACGATATATTTTTTTCTATAATTTCAAAAGTCAAAATTTTCCATTAAATGTTGTATCAAATATGATGATATAGTGATTTTCTAGGAAGAATTGAATTATGATAACCATAATCTTTCTGTTTTTAAAATGTTTTAATTGTACTAAGTACATTTCTTACACGGTCGTAGCTAGTCGATATGAAATTCTATACGAGCACGAATATTTTCGGTACAACTGTAGAAAAAACGTATTAATTATTTCGGTACGATTACACAATTCCTTATTGTATCAGTAAAGTTCATTGACCCTACAGGGAAGATTCATGAAGGCATGTTTCATTGCACAATTTTTTTCCGGCCACGAAACAACTTTATCTTTGTTTATTGAGCTTTTGTTCATAAAAATAGTTTAAAGTCACTTAAACACTGATTATTTTGGAAACGATCTAGTTAATAATGAATAAGTACTATTATTCTAATACAAAATTTCACAAAACAAAAATAACGGTTTAGAATTCTCTAGACATGCAAACACTGTTTTCGTTTCGTGATAAATAATAATTTTCAGTCGAATATGGGTGTGGAAACAACTAGAAAGTCGAAGTATGAAAGCAGAAGAGCAAAATATGATATTTTAACTCCTATACAGCTTAGTTTTTCACATTTAGGATTAGTATTCTTGATATAATAAGGTGACTTTGTTTATCCTTAACTTCTGGCATTATGCTTGAGTTTCCTCTCAAACACTTATCATTTTTACAAATATTGACGTTAATTAAAAGTTTTGAGCGTGTCGTGGCTATTGACGGCCCCAGTACCACGGTTTAAACGCTTTTTGTTTAAATAAAAGAATACACGGAAAAAATGTATAGCTGAATAAACGATATTTATGCCTGATCTAGCCATAAATATGATTGGAAATGAACCAGCAATATTGTGAATATCTTGAAAACAGAGATCTGTCAGTCTTATTTGTTTCGAATATTATTATCGATGAATGACATTTGTTGATAGTTGAATCAGACATCAAATAGCTGAATTAAGGATATTAGAATTCTAATTTCAACTTTGCATTGAATATAGCTGCAATAACACAATAGGAAAGACTAGAACCTTGATTTATTTGCCCTCAGTTTATTGTCTTCCTAGAATGTCTGTCGGCTTGCATTCGGTGATGAGGGGTCGAAGACGTCGAGAGAGAGGATTGCCGCCGGCCTTGCGTTCGTTGGTGGGGAGGTCCGAGGAGCCGAGAGAGAGATGCGCGAGCTCCGCGGAGTTACGCAGTTCCCATTAACTGTTTACATCGTAGAAATTCTTGGAACGGAGTCACGGTCATCGAGGCAATGTCCAAGACTCGAACTAAATCGAGGTTTGAATGCATTATTAAAAAGGAGAAGAGAAATTTATACTTGATGTTTCAGGTTATGTTAAGACCAAATGTTTATAAAAGTATATATTATCATAATAAGAATACCATAAATTATCACTGAGAGACCCAAGCTTTCAATTTTTCATAAACTGCGTTTGATTTAATTAGAAACATTTCATAGAGAAATTTTTTTTGCAGTGCAGATACTAATTTAAAAAAAAAGATACGAAGTTCAAGAATAAGTTATATTAAAGTTCACATTATTTCATTAAGGTCCGGCATATTTTTTCCGAATTCAGTATTTTCGCTACGAGAATTTCTCAGTATGACACTTTTGTCTCTAAATTAAAAAGCAATTTATGAAAAATTGAAAATTTGGTTGTGTGTAAAACAGTACAAAGTATACATCATTAAAAATTTTAAACGCTGGCCACTGCCATAAAAACTAGTATAATAGTATTTGTACAAATTATAGAAAGATTATAACTTTGAAAGTAAAATGACATCAAGTGTCCTAGTAAAATATAATTTTTCCCATGTTTTTTATAACGTATAAAGGATGGGGCTTACCAGGAAATTATAACTGGTTACGTATTTTGTGCATGTATAGTTGTAAACTCAATTTCGTATGCATGGTTTTGTGACAATCCTGTTTATTGAGGTTTCTGTGAGCACTTTGGAACATTGCTCATCAATCTCCTCGCCTGACAAATTTAATATATTTTAAATTTTGGTCCATTGAAAAATAATCAAAACTTTTTATTTTGCATAATATCAGAATTAAACAGAACAAATAGAATAAGATACTTTATCACAATCTAAAATTGAAATAATTTTTACCTTCAAAAAGATGAATGTACTTTTCCATATTCTACTTTTGCAAACTATTTCGCACGAAGGCATCCGCCATCGTAAGATTACGATAATATTTTTTAGTAAATAATCACTAATTCTTTATAGGAAAAAATACTAATAATCATCTTCAAAGATTCAGAAAATCGAGTAATTAAACGGAAAACCAACAAGAAATTTTCTAAAAGGTAACAAAAAAATTTGACAATTGAAGTACGAAATGTTTCATCTTAAAATTATTTCAAATTTGCTTTTAAATTTTAATATTTTGCTAAAAAATGAGATTATAACCTCCCTTAATTCTCCTTAATTCTCATTGACTGAAGAATTGCACATGACAATTTGATTATGAATGGCATGCGAAAAAAATGAAGATCAGTAAGGCTAAAATGAAAAATTACCGATCTTTCATTTTACCCTTACTGATCTTAATTTTTTCTTGCCGAAAATACCCCCAGCATTTTTACCTGAATCACTTTTTTCTGTGCTCTACTTAAATTATAAGATATATAAAACTAAATCGTGTATTATAGAACTCCCTTTTCTGAACTGTGAATAAGGCTAGTGATTTTAATAATAAAAACAACAGAGTTGTATAGAATCTTTCAAGGAATAAAGTCAGCTTCATTCATCAGTGTCAAAATTAACATTCTAATAAGCAAACATGTCTAAATTTTATTTAAGGCAAGATATACATAAATCTTCTTAATTATCTTATTTATTATCTTGTTAGCACTTACTATCTAGTCATGACATTTTTAAATGGTAATCTCAAATGATGATCTAAAATCTTAATGGAAGGAGGTGCCAAACGTAAGAACCAACTCATGTGAGTCGTTAAATGTGGATGTGTAGAATGAGAGAGGGAATGAATAATACTGAGTCGGCCCCTTTCTCGAATCGGTACCCCCCGCAGGTTACGTTCCTGGGATGCGTGTGTATTTTCGAATCGCGTGTCCTCGTGTGAGTGACAAATCTATGTGGGGTTTTTATTAGTGTAGGTATAATGCGTGTATTCCACAAGGAACTCTTATGTAGCGGGGAGTGCACGCGTGTCTTTGGTTTTGCTTTTAGATTCAGTTTGGTGGCGGCCTTTGCTCGGCGCGTGCATCCACCTTTGGCGACACTTTCTTTTCTTTGGCGGCATTTTTTGAATTTCAAAATTCTTTTCCCGATCATCAAAAATTCGACATTAGTGATCGATCGAAATTAAGTGCAGTGCGATCAGTTTTGTCAATAATTGGTCAAGTGATCAAGTGCTATGTGCGAGTGTTAATTTGGTGATAATGTTTAACTGTGATTATTGATAATATTAGTAATAATTTCAACAAAAAAAAAACAAGTTTCGGTTTCACACGGAATGAATTATAAATAGGTGCTAAGAAATCGATTTTTTCATAGGTAAGTGCACTTGTATAGACTGTTGAAACTTGTTTTTAAAAGTTATGATATGATAACAAAAACGAGCTGTCTACCGCCACGAAATCTTCCGTAAAACTAATCCCTTTCCAGCTCGCTCAGAGCTAAAGTTACGGAATTTTCCGTAACTATGGCTCTAGTGCTATACTTGACCAGGTTAGTCTTACGGAAAATTCCGTAACACTAGTCAGTACCTAACAAAAATTAAGTGAGTATAGATGCTTGTTTATTTTAGATTTGTCACTCTATTAAGGTAAACATCCCATTAATCGTGACGCCAATTTTCTTGCTTTTTTATCTGATTTAAATTAACTGAAATTCCATTTGATGCTATGAAATGCTAAAAATAGACATGTCTCATTATTAAATATTACTTTTGATATATTTTTTAACAATATATTCACATTACAACCAACCTTCACAATTATTGGAACTGTCAGGATTACTGGGACATTTACCTTACCACATTTAATTAAAAGTTCCATATTGCCGAACAAAAATATTTCGCTTTTGAAACTCTATTGAAAAATTGTAGAGGAATTGAATTGAAGTCGTAATTCTACTATATTTTTGCCTTATGGCGATATATGACGTTGTACGTTATTGACTAAAATTGAGAATTATTGGGCTTACTTCAATTAACGAGGTGTCGATATCATGTGATTGGAAAATAAATAAAGTTGAAATTAAGAGTGATGCAGATAACTCCGATAGGATAAGAGTTCGATTTCTTCATATTAAAAAGACAGATTGGATGTAAAATATGAAGGCACTAAAAGATTCTTATATTGCAAAATTTGAAATTAATATTTCTAATAAACTATTACTCTGAACGATAAATTTGGTCAATCATGTAATTAAAGTATTTTCAAATGTATAAATCAATTATTATTAACCTATCACTTTGGGTTTGAAATGAAAATTGCTTATATTCATATAGGTATTCCTGAAATCGGAGAACATGATAGTACATTGTGCCACAAGGTGATAAATCTTCGCTTTTTCACCGTCTGGCAAACGGTACTTTTTGTATAATTTGTATAAAAAATGGAAGTTGTTGATGCAATGGTGTGAGCCCACCTTTACTTACTAAAGCATACTACAGGGTTCGTCTATTAATGTACGCTAGTTTACTTTTCTCCCCCTAGTTTTCTTTTTTCCCTGTGTCCTTTCACTTTTTTCCCTGTTGTCGTGCAAAGTCGAGACTGCGCATGCGCCATACGTCATTCGCAACAATCTGTCACTTTTTACCTACAAAACAGGCGGAAAAACTGCCATTTTCTCGCGAATTATAGACAAAATATTGACCTGTCAATATATAAATATATATATAATCAATATATAAATTTGACCTGTCTGTCAAAGTGCAGTGACAATCGTGTCTCCTAAAGTTCTAGAGAGATAATATATTTTTGTAGTGAAATGCGATTTTAGCATTTGTTCCTACATGGCGGAATTTTTAGTCTATCAAATAAAATATTACGAATGGAGACGATCATCTATAATTGTGAAGATTAGACTTGTAGAAAACATTCAAAGTAAGAAAATGTTTTCATTATTAAAAGAAAGGACAGTGCTGGATATAGCTTTCTACCAAATTTTTAAAAATATTTAGGAGGATTGTATCCGAGTATTAACTGATTATTAAATTTACTCATGTGTGCGGTATGTGAATTTTGAATCGCAGAAAAACCCAAGAATACTCAGAGCAAACGACAGAAAATTAACTTTTTACCACAAATTCAAATTTGTTTCATTACTTTAATTGCATTCCTGTGATGGAAAGGTAGAAGGTGCTTATCTACACATCTCATGATTTCGAGAAAAATAAATGAGATTCTATATATATTTTAGATTTTATCAATTCGGGAACATAATAGGGAAATTGAATATTTTCCCAGCATGTTCGCCTATCTCTTTGTCACTTAAGTTATTATGTCACTATGTCAGTAAAATCGATTAATTTTGCGTGTTTCGATTAACTTCAGATTGTTCTTATGTCATAATGACATCGAGTTAACCATAAAATAAAATTTTGATTTTGCAAACAAGTTCACTAACACAGATCGTTCACAACTTTTCAAAAGGGAAAGTTTATAATTTTAATTCATTTTTCGAACTTTTTATGCAAATATTAAAAATCTTATATTCTAAGAAGCCGTAAAAAGTTAGTCATGTTAAGCTGACGTAACCACATTGCCGAATCAAGTTATGACCTACATCATAATTAAGGGCTCATTTAGGGCTAATTTAGTGCCTCACTGCCAAATTAAGGGCTCCTTTTTTTAAAAGTAGGGGTAACGCTGGCTCAACGTTAAGCTGACATGTGAAAACCAGACAAGTATTTTAATACCATAATAAAGGGCTCATTTAGGGTTCTCTGAAGCCAGAAACAACAAATTTGCCAAAATTAACCCTTATCTCTCAAAAACTACCCTTTATACAGACTACGCAAACGTCGTATGTATCATTACGTCGTATGTATCACCATACCATAATTCAGAGCTAAACTTTTAATTCCGTTTGTTTGAAGAATTTTTGTTTAAATAATTTGTTTAAAACGACCCATAGACAATTTTTTAGTTTAATCTATTTTAAAGAGAAAAATTACTCAAGTTCTTAGTAATTCTTTATTTATATTGTCATCGTCTCTTTTCGTAATAAAATTATTAACAGTATGTTTTCAACAAAATCTGAATACATTAAACCCTACGTGATTTTGGAGAGCCCCAAATGAGAATTTAATTATGGTACAAAAGGAAATTTGATAAAGTCAATACTTGTCTAGTTTTTTAAATGCAGCTTAACATTGAGCTAGCGTAAATGCTGTTAAAAAAAGCGAAGCATTAAATTTGGCTATAGGGCATTACATTAGCCTTAGGCCTTGAAAAATAATAATACTGTTTTCAAAAATGTGCGGGGACGTATTCCAAAAATCGAATTTTTGACCCTTATAGTTATTGCTAAAACCTGTTCGAAATTTTGAAACTACTAAAGGATCTGATTAATGTATTTTCAATAATAATAATTTTGAGTGTTTGAAGTGGATTTTTGTAAATATGTTCGTGGGTATTGCGAAGCCCGAAGTTGATGTGTTCATTCTCCTGTTAAATTTGTCATTTTATGTAAGGGATGATAGTTTTCCATTATTAGGGTTTTTTTTTTAGAAAATGGTACTAGATGTGTGATTTCTGTTTAGAGGAAGTTTTTAAGTGATAGGCGTTGGAGTTAAAAAATTTGTTTTTGTGGTTTTAGAGAGCCCTAAATTAGCCCCTAAATATGGTATGGTCATATTTACGTTTGTATAATTTGTATTAAGGGTAGTTTTTAAGTGATATGGGTTGATTTTGGAAGATTTGTCATAACTCGATTCAATGTTATTTTCACGTGTGGTGACGTCAGCTTGACATTAAACTAGTGTAACCCCTGTTCAAAAAATACGGAGCATTAAATTTGGCAATTGGGCATTAAATAAGCCGTAAATGAGCTCTTAATTATGATATAGGTCATAACTCGATTCGACAATGTGGTTACGTCAGCTTAAAATACCTTAAAATGTTTAGTGTAAACTTCGTGCCGTTTGGCGATATAAGATTATACACCGATTATAAATTTATATGGCATAATTTATGGCGACTATAAATGGTTTGGGAGTTCCAGAACATTGAAGAGCATTGGCTAAAGTACCGAAAACTGATGACCAGGTCCATCTCAGATCAGATAGGCAGATACACTTCAAGTCGTAGAATCACTTGGCGACAAACTATGTTGTATTTCTAGAGGAAATTAGGCTAAAAATATCTTTTCTACGAAAGTGAAATATACCCACTTATGATTGCTTCTGGGACATGAGTGTAGTGCTAATACATTAACATAGGTCCTTGTACCATTCTCCACTCAAACCCGAAAATGATAATTTTGACCCTGACTTAAAAAATACGATTATCGCTTAAACTAGAACCAACCATAAGGGCCCTTTTCATATGGACGCACAAATTTTATTTTCATGCGGATTAAAACACTGCAACGAAACTATCTGATGTTAGGATAAAAAACCTCGGAGTTTTTTCGCGTAGCAGCATTTCCAGCTGTGCTAAGTCCATGTTCAGAGATTCTATTTTCAATAAAAAAATTTTGATATACATAAATGTTTAGGAATCAGACAGCGATGTAGGACCAATCCTCAAGACTCGAGCCTTACCTAAATTCAACCTAAAAGTGGGTCACTCATATTCTGCAGAAAAATGCTGAGTACCTATGCTTTTCAATAACCTTTGAGGTGAAATGAACTCTTTCACAGTATAAAACCCTTGGTAGAACGGAAGGTAATAATTTTCCAGGAATATTTTAGGATACATTTTCACTTCATTTTTAATTAAAAACAAGTTATACATAAAATAAATTAAAAATTTTGATAAAATAACTTTGAAAGTTTGGATTTTTTCTTCAAAAACTTATCTAACGATTATATCAATGTTATGCTTAAATAGTCTATATATCATTACAGATTTGTATCAACTCACCCTTTAACCTCATTGTCTTCTTGTCCTCGTCATTACCCACCTCCTTTCACAATTTTCTCACAGCCTCAATATCTAATCCTCTTAATCTCTTACGCCCTCCTCTCGCTCCCCCCCCCCCCCTCTTCCTAATCCAATTCTCTCCCACTACGCAAAATACCGCTCAGTGCCAACACCTTTAGGTTAAACTTGATTGAAACTCACTCACGCTCACCGAGTGTTCATTAATTACAAATATGTATTATATTTTCGTTCCGACTCAAAAAAATTAAGGTAATTTCGGGAAGAACTAGGGAAGGGGGTTTAATAACTCGATAAGTCACAGGTATACTTTACTCCAGTCACTGCTCTCGCACAAAACAAGTAAACCCGAATTGAAAAAAATCTGTTTCGATTTTCGTACGGCAGCCCCAAGCAAAAATTGTGCGGTTGCTGGCGAATTAAATTCGCTCGGATTCCATACCCTCTCGGTATGATTTAGCACGGTTTACTCATGGCCCAGTACTACCTTCACACGGTTGGAAAGCAAAACTTGTACAGGGTGCTGGTACTCTTCTCATATCAATAGTTCCCTGACGAAAATCAAAACAACTTTTCTTCAGTGCATAACTTACATTTGGAATTTTTCAACTCATTCGCAATCTTTTCCTCTATATTTCAATGAAAAAAAATTGTGAATCAGGTGACAAATCCCAAACATAAGTTACGGGTTTTTTCGTTCTGCATGTCAGACATTAAGTCAGTGTACCCCATAGGTCGAGTTGGCAACCTCTCGGGTAAATCTTGAAATCAATCCAATTAAAAAAAATAAATGGGGTGGTAAAATCAGTTATAAAAATCATTTCGCTTGGCTAATCTCAAATCGTGGTACTTACATTCAAATGTTTTCATTCAACAAATGTGGGCGTACGAATGCGCATGAAAAGGTCCATTATAGTCGGTTGTAGTTTAGGAGATATTCGCGTTTTTCTAAGTCAGGGTCAAAATGATTATTTTCGGGTTTGAGAGGGGGTTGATACTAGGACCTATACTGAACCTATTAGCAATATACTTATGTCCCGAAAGCA
>JAUMHM010000071.1:21000756-21011345 GCA_032362435.1 Melikaiella ostensackeni | reverse complement strand
AAAAGTACAACACGTGCGCTAATAGCACTCGCCAACTTTAAATGCGTTTTCATCGAAAAACCGTTTTTCGAAGCTCCAACTCAAAAAATGCCCCGGCGACTTGTTTTCCAAGCTATAGGGTTCGTCTTAGGCTTTGAAAGTCGGAAATTAATCCGACTTTATGACACTATACGTAACTCCACACTGACCATCAGGGCCCTTTTTATTTAACTGAAACATAATTTCTTCTGCATAGAGAAATATTTTCAATATTCGTCAATATTTTCAAAAACTCTTAAATCTTCATATATACCTAAATATGTTTGCATATATTCATGGTCTGGAAACTGGAATATCGTGTTTTTAAAATGTTTCCGGATGTGTGTTTGTGTGTATGTGCATAATCGTTTTCTTATCAAGACGATAACTCGCCAACGCTTGCAGTTTGAGCTTTAAACTGCAAAACTTGTTGTGAATTAAATTCTCATGTTTTTATATGATAATAATCAAAGTAATTAGTTTTCCTTTAAATTACACAAAAATCTGTTTTACACTACGATTATATGTAAATATCTAATAATCTGAAGTCGAAAAAGTGGGTATTTTGCTTTCAGAGGATCACACATCCTGTCAACTTTTAATGATTATATATAATAACTATTAGGAAACAATAATGCTTAAGACAATTCGGCGACTATCGAATTGGACACGCGTTCAGGGAACTCTTAATCCTAAAGGTGAATTGCGCACATGGTCTGTAATCTACAAGGGTCTCAAACTCATTGTAAGATATAATAGGTGAGCTGGGAACATTGTCAAAAGATTCCGCCTGCTTTTACGAAAAAGTGTCTTATTTATCTTTCCAAAAAGAAGACTGATATTTCCGCATAAGTGTAGTATACATTGACATTTATACTTATTCAACACTATGCGTACCCTACTCACATTGACCTTTAGGGGCTTAAGGCTGGCCGATTATGTGCCCCGTTCACCTACCTTGGTCCTAGCGGATTAAGAACCCCGTGGTCACTCAAACTCGGCAGCTGAGAGCTGACTGCGTGCCCCATTCACCACTACGACTGGAATGTCCACGGGAAGAGGATCCAGTTGTTGGGTTTTAGATATCAAGATATTTGCTATTGAAATTCTCAAGGTCAAAATAGACTGGTGATTTTTATTTTAGAGTAAAAAACGATACTTCCATCCATCTCGATCTATCTCATCTTTCCTTAGCCTCTTATATTCAGGACCAGTTTAGTAACACTTTCAAGAGTACAGGGTTCTCGATAGGGTTTTACCAGTCCTCGTGGAATGTGGGAGCCGGCCGTTTTTTTTGCTTTTTATTAATGCTATTAATCAAGATGAAGGTACCAGTTCTTATAGTACTATAACTCCACATACAGTTTTAATACATAAGCCACTTAATTCTCAAATTGTACAATATCAAATTACGAGTAGGGTCAATGCAGGTACGTAAGTGTGATAACAGGGTTAGTGTGATAAGAAGAAAACGTGGAATGAAAAATAAATTACGTATTAACTTTTTCGTTATAACAATAATATATCTCTGATTGTTTACGTCCATATTAAAACAGTCCACTTTGTCGCTTCTAAATAAGGGTCAATTTCGAACTGAATTTTTTCTAAAGTTGACCCTTATTGACAAGCGACAAAGTGAGCTCAATCAACCCACAAAATGTTTTGATATGGACGTACACAATCAGCGATTTATAATTGTTATAATAAAAAATTTATTACCTAATTTGTTTGTTATTCCAGATTTTCTCTTTTTCACACTAACCCTGTTATCACACTTATGTGTATTGACTGTATTGACTGACTGTATTGGCCCTACTTGGAATTTGATATTGTACAATTTGAGATTTGAGTGAATAAGGTTTATCAATAAGTGAGCTGTTTTAATATGGACGTACACAATTATTTGTAGAAAAAAGTTTACTGTCATTAGTTATTGCTCGAATAAATAATTTTAAAGTAAACTGAAAATTCGGTAAAAGTAGTCCCTTTTTCAGGTCCCGATATTCGTACCGAAATTTCGGTACCCATAGTCATGGCCCTTAGATAACTTACATTTGTAATTGTGTCATCTGAAATTTGATTTTGAATTTTTTCTACATAATGCACAATAATAATTGCTGCTATGTATATTACTGCCGGGACCGCAGTTTCTGTACGTATTAACCGAGTGTTCGTCTTAACCGAATTCGTGTTAAGGAGGGTTTACTGTAATGCAACTCGAAATAGGTCATTCTTTGAATATCATTGGAACTTTCATGTCAAATTAAAATTTTTATTTTTCATTGCTATTAATATTCTTATAAATGATGATTTTGGGAGGTTGCTGAATCATCAGAAACTACCGATAAATTGAGAAAGGTGACCTAGTGACGCGGATAATGTAAATACAATATAATACAATAATAATACTTTTTACGATTAAAACAAAAACTATGTGGAACTTTTTATTTTCTTGAAAGCAATTTTTATGAATAAAACCAGAACCATTAGTCAAAAATGGCTGGTTAAAGAACTCGTTCTTTCTCTTCAGGCCTTAAAAAAGTGTGCCAAAGAGCAATCCAGTCGGATAATTCCTTCAAAAGTTATAGTGTTCACAGACAACGAGGATGACGATAACGACGACAGACAGAGTCACTGAAGTAAAATTCATTTTTTCTTAATCAGTGAGTCTGAAAACGTTGACATTTGATGAAATTCAATTAGAAAGAAGTTGACTATTCAAAACTTGAAATAATTGAAATTGAAATTAGCACCTTATTCACGTAAGCCCTATTCCAGGGTATCGACAATAAAACAGTTTACCTTAGCTACTAAATTTTTCTCATAATTTTTTTATGCTGAGGAAACATAGAAGGCTAAAATACAGAGGTTTTGTGAAAATTTTAGAATTTTTGCCGTTTCGATTATGAAGGATAGCCCTGAAAGTACGAAAGAACAGAGAGGTCCGATAGATTACATATTTTCAAACTGATAATACCTTGAAATTAAAAAATTAATCAGTATAAAAATAAAAATCAATAAATTAAAAAATTTATGCCGCGGCTGAACTGTTAATGAAACCAGGTCTCTTAATGACGGTTAATTGCTCTTACCCCTAATGTACGTAGACGCTTGTTGGCCCTAAAATATTTCTCACAGACTACATAAATGTGTAGAGAATTCTAATGAATTGTTAAGATAATTATATCCCCCGAAACTTAAAAAAAAAAAACTAGTAAGATCTACTTAAAATAATATTGATATTACATCGACCAGAAATGTGCTTCCATCAAATATATGTAGTCTGTAAGAAACATTTTAATGTGAAGAAGCGTATGCGTAGCTTAGAGGTAAGAGCAATCAACCGGCATTTGAGGGACGTGGGTTCGATTCCCAGCGTAGCCGCGGCATGAAGTTTCTTAACAGATTTTCAACATTATTAATTAGACCGGTGGACCACCGATTATGAATAACAATTTAAAAAGTAATTTTAAATTGTTAAAAATTGTATTACAATTTGAAGTCGAATTTTAGAAACTAATATCAAGGAAAAAAGCTGAAAGAGATGTACTAAGAAGAAACATGAAAAGACTATATAAACGAAGTCGAGTACCATTCGCGATACTGGTACCAGATTCTACCATACGAAAAAACCGTTTGAAAACAACAGTAGTAGAGGTCCGAATGAGCAGGGAGGTCCAGAACGGTCCAGATATGTAAAAAAGTGTCGGCCTGTTTGGCAATCAAAAGACGCCTTGCCTTCGTCACGATGCGTCCGGTGTAGTAACGAGACACACGTGATCGCTGCTGAAGAAGAAGCGTAGAGTGTTACAAAAAAAGCTTTTGAAATAGTACTAGGAAAAAGTTCCCAAATCCCTGGAGACCATGCCCCTTAAGCTGAAAAATCCCGCGCTTCTCACAGCCACCTGTCACTTACAGTCAGTCGAGTTTAGAAAGGGGGTCAAACTTTAAACATATAGCTATATATATAGTAGAAAAAGAATCAACTAAATGAAATATATGTGATCATAATTTCAAAAGTTTAGTTTTTGACATAAAACCTGAAAATAAAGTGTTTTTTAACTTCATGAATTTTGCCGTAAGTTTGAGATAATTCACGGAAGAATTTTAAGAGCGGAAAGTTTCTCAAAAAGTTACATCGGAAAAGACATGTAACAAGGTATAATGAAGTTTCCAGCATCTATTTTTGTTTTCTGTCAGATTCATTCGAAACAATGGCCTGGCCAAAAGTGTAACGTTTTTTTTCGCTAGCCCCAGGCCAGACCGTCTGACCAGCCGCTAGTTTTTGTCTGGTCAGTCACTAGTTAGAGGTCAGTCAGTCACTGGCTGGACTCCCTTGTGAAAGAAAATAATAATTTAATCTGACTGGGAATGATTGAGCAATAAATACCTATTGCTTGGGACAAAACTTAATCTTTTTAATGACTTGAAAAAAAAACATTTTTGACTATAGCTGATCAGTGCCAAACCTGGCTCAGACCAGAATGTCAAGGTGATCAGAAAAAATGTCTTGTCTTGATATTGTGATTTTTTTATTTCCTATCATGTTAGACCCCCTGTTACTTTTTCGAAATATTTCAAAGAAAAATTTGCTGATCGAACTTAGAACTTTTCTGTCCGGGTACAGCTGATTAGCACTAGTTCTGGGACAGACCAAACCTTCCAAACCGAACTTAAAACTTTTTTGTTCTTGAATAGATGAGCAACGCCCGTACTGGGATTTTATCTAAAACAAGAAAATAATATTGATGCAGGAAGATTAATTGCTTTTTAAAAGCATAATTCGTTCAAGCGTTTTATTTCAATGAAATAGATTTTTATATAATTTTTTACCCGTTAAATAGGAAGTCAGTACGGTAGTAGATGTCACACTTCCTGATCGTGTAAAAATGTAATAGCCCCATTTCGCCCTATTATAAGTCGAGCTCTAGTCGGGCGTTAGTCGGGCTATATTTGTCAGCCTAGGTGGGATCTGGTCATAATAATAAACACACGTGAAAAAATTCTACGGAAATCTTACAAAAATTTCTACAAACTAATTTTGCACAAAGTTGTGCTTCCGGTTATCGCTTGCACTCTCCAGACGTTACCTTGACGTCGCGACGATAAACCCTTGCAGCACGTAAGTCAAAACCGTCTTCCTCATGACAGTTACGTTTCAGATCTGTCAGTACCTTGAAAGTCTCGAAAAAAAAGTTTGTCCTAGGGGTACAAACAACATCTTCCTCGCGAAAATTATGCTACCGACGTCGAAACCTTGCACCAACTGTGAAAACGGCATCTTCCTCGAGGAAGTTAGTTTTCAAAAGAAGTGTTAGGTAAAATTAATCCGTATATTGAATTTCCGTCATCCAACTCTTGCACTAGGTGTAAAAGACACACATTTTCCGAGGAAGTGTTGTTTATTCAGTACTTTCGGGCCCCTTCAGTAAGTTTTTCGAGAACACGACATCCAACCCAAGCACCAGATGAGTAAAACACATAGTCTTCTTCGGGCAAGTCTGGTTTTTTAGTATTATATGGTCCCTGAAGTAGGTTCCTCGAGGACACGAGATACAACCCATGCTACAGGTGGAATATGCGCTGGAAGGTGGAAACGCATCTTCTCCGAGGAAGTCTAATTTATTCAGAACTTTAGGGCACTCCAGTAGGTTTCTCCAGGGCACGACACCTAATTTATTCACCGATGTATAAAGCACAACTTCTCCACGGAAGCCTAATTTCGTCATTACTAGGTATATGGACCCTGGAGTGGATTCCTCGAGGACACCAAATACAATTAATGCCTTAGGTATAAAAAACACATCTTTTTCGGAGAAGTCTGCTTTTTTCAGTAGTGAGCGGTACCGGAAGTGGGTTCCTCCAGGATACGACATCCAAACCATACCCTAGGTGTTAAAAACGTATCTTCTCCGGGAAAGTCTAGTTTTGTCAGTACTGTACGGACTCTGACGTGGGTTCCTCGAAGACTTGTTTTCCAACCCTTGTACCAGGTGTATAAAACACGTCTACTCCTTGAGAAAGCCTGGTCTTAGGAGTACTTTATGCTCCCTTGAGTGGTTTCCTGGAAAGCTCGATATCTAACCCTTGGACCAGGCGTATTCCACGTGAAAAAATTTTGGAGAAAGCGTTCTACGGAATTTGTAGGAAAATTTGACTTAATTTTAGCTTCTAGTTATCGCCTCTCGCTCTTCGGACGGTACCTTGACGTCTCGACGACAAACGCTTTACAGCAGGTGAATGAAAAACATATTCCTCGAAGAAGTAAGGTTTTAGAGGAACTTTTCGTCTAATTGATCGGCACCATTTGGAAGTCCCGGAATCAGCGTTGTGAAAAGTTGTGCGCGTATCGGGTTACGTTTGCCTTTTACCGAATAACGTAGACAAAAAATTCGTTATTCTTATATTTTGCAAAGCATTTTCAGGTTTTTAAGTTGAATGTGGGTTGGCATGGCTTAGTTGTCGTGTCCTTGAGAAACCTACTGGAGGACCCTAAGTCTAAAGTACTGAATGAACTAGACTTTCTCGAGAAAGATGTTGTTTTCAGAGCTGGTGCAAGGTGTTAATATCGGTTGCATAATTTTATAGAAGATGTTCGCATACCTGCTGGTATAAGTATTTGAAATCAGGAGTATAATTTGCGCGAGTGAGATGCTGTTTACACCCCTAGTACAAATGTCCATTTAGGGAATTTCAAGGTGCTGATCGATCTGAAACGTAACTTCTACGAGGAAAATGTTTTTCGACTTACCTGTTGCAAGGGTTTTTCGCCGGAACGTCAAAGTACCGTCTGGAGAACGCAGCTGATAACCGAAAGCCAGACTTAGTCCAAAATTAGTTTGTAAGAGTTTTTGAACAATTTTCGTATGGCATTTCTGTAGAATGTTTTCCCTAAAAATTTTTCACGTTATAAGTTCCTATTTTATATTTCATTTCATTTTGAGCTTGAAATGTCAAAATAATCGTTACTTGCAGACAATCTGAACGAGTTTAGGTACGAACATGCCTTGTATCACTTCTGTATAACATAGTACAATTTCTTCTAAATAAAAAATTCTGTGAATTACGCAGTGAATTGAGATATTCAATGATTCATAGATCCAACTTACCTAGAGTACTAAAGAATGCCTTAGAACGCGGATAAGAAAAGAAAATTATTAAGAGATAAATTCAAGAAAAAAAAAAGAAGTCAATCACAAGTAAAAAATATTTTATTACAGTTTTTTGCTTCTCTAACTGAAGCATTGGCAGAGAGAACGTTGGATCAACACAAGTTTAGCGTCCATGGAGTTTTATAGAGTTATTCTTTTTTTTCACTGTTTTTCTATTCTGCGCAAGCGCTGCATTCGCTAAAGTTGTCAACAAAAATGTGAAAATTGAATTTGTCGAGAAATGTCAAAATAGTCGTGATTATTTACTTCTTATCATCCTCAGCTTCCAAAATGTACGTTCTAAATCTGACTAACAATTAGCACTTTTGAACAGTGGTAAAAAAAGAAAATTGAATTTATCAGAATGTGAAGCAGAAAAGAATGAAAGGACTAGAGAGGCTGGAAAAGCTTAAGTTAATAGAAAGAAAACAGATGTGCTATAAGACGTCAAGAGATGGTAATATCAAGCATATTATTTCTAAACAAAAGGATAATTATTTTAAAAAATTTTCGAATTCAGCTTTTGAATTTTTTTCGATACTTGAGCAAATTCAATTTTCTGTTTGTACTCCTGTTCAAAATTTCTGAAGTTAAATTTGGAAAAATAATTTTTTAGGTTGAGATTGATGTGAAGTAAATAACCTTGACTATTTTGACATTTCTTTCCGAATTCAATTTTCGAACTTTCGTTGACATTGTAGTGATTACAGCACTTCCGCGGAATAGAAAAACAGTTTTAAAAAATAATAACTCTAAAGAACTCCATGGACACAAAACTTGTGTTGATCCAACGTTCTTTGTGTCAAGTCTTCAACTGTATGATGGAATAGCCACTACTTCAGATTTTTAAAGTTACTTTGGTATCGTCGATTTCAGAGCAGCGTATATTTGAACTGACTTCCATGAATATAGAACAATCAACTGTCTGGAAACTTAGAGAGATACTGTCGTTAAGGATGTTTTAGGTGTACAGTCAAGTTCAAAATTACTTAATCTTTGACTAGATTAATAAAATTCACAAAAAAGGGCCCATTGATTATTGCAACAAATTTTTGAAGAATTTTAGAATTTCAGAAGCGTAAATAAGAAAAAAAATTGAGGTCATAATCGTTTATGTAAATGTAATTATTTGGATATTTATGTTTTTTCTTCCACTTTAGGCAAGAGTCATAATTTTCATTCAATTTTGATTTACAAAAGCCTACTCTATTCCCTGAAAGGTTCTTTACAATTTTATTCGTCACGTTTTCATTAAATATTAATCAGGAAATTGTTTAATTAAAAAAATGACTAAGTAAAAGTAATCGTACATATAATTTCTGAATAAAATAATCTCTATAAAAACGTGACGAATAGAAACGTAAAGAACCTTTAAAGAAATAGAATGAGATTTTGTAAATTAAAATTGAATGAAAATTACGACTTTCGCCTATAAAGCGGATGAAAAAACACAAATATGCAAATAACTACATTTAAATAAACAATTATGGCATCAACTATTTTTTTATTATTCACTCTTAGGTTTCTCTTACAAAATTTGTTGCTATAATCATTGTGTTTTTTTTTGTCAATTTCATAAATCAAGTTAAAGTTAACGTGATTTTGAACTTAACTGTACACTTGAAACATCTTAAGAACGTACGAATAGGTACCTGCTATAGGCGTACAAATTATCCGCTCTCTAAATTAGCAAAGTTAAATGAAGTCTAGGCGAAGCAAATCGGTGTCTACGACAACTAATGATACAAACTTTTTAGCTTGAGTATACAAATTTGAAAATGAACTTAAACTCAAGAATAATTAATGAACTATACAAACAAATTATGCTTCAACACCTATACGCTGTTAGAAGTGTGTGCAGTAATTCTACGAAAGATATTAGGAAAGTTTTATGCAGTAACATGTTTCGTGAAATTTCGAAACGCAGTCTCGAAATATTTAGTGGCGATAACTTGAAATGTTTTTTTAACAATATTTCGGTAATTTAAGTTTAATTCGCGTTTCCATTCGATTGGTAACGTTTTTAAATCGAATCGACATCAGAATCAGCATAAAAATAGCACCTGTCTTTTATTAAAAGTTTTACAGAGTAGTATTTTTGCCTTATCACAAAAAAAAGATCTAGTTTACATAAATTCCGGGTGAAAGATTCGCTGCAACAAAAATTAACCTTGCCGGTTAAACTTGACATGAAACAAAGATGATTTCGCGTTCTTAACTTTGCCTCAGTAATATTTCGCCTCACAATGTTTCATCTTCATTCAAAAAGTAGTGAGAGTTACAATAACAGCGCTATCTACCAACATTTGAGTTAATTATGGTGGCGAGCAAAATGGCGAGTCCACGTGTGTCAGTTGCTTTTCACTATGAGGTGTAAAAGGAGTTGTATTTCGTTTACAATAGTCTAAGCTATTTCAGAGAAAATTTATAAGAGAGTACAATGCTTCATTTGTGTTTTTTGTTATTGATTCTACGTTTTATTTCATTTTGCTCACTAATGTTTCACTTGGCATAGCTGACAACGTGACGTAGTAGATGACATCACAATTATTCTCCTAATTTCAGTGAAACAAAAATGAAATGACATCAAAAACGAAGAAAATTTACGATGAAAAGAATCAAATTATGCTCTAAATTGATTGTTTGATATTGAATTGATAATAAATGCTAGTGGGGATAATACAAAGATGCTTGTTAAATAATTACACTGTACTCAGAGAAAAATAAATATAGATAGATTTTTAAAGCTGGCTTCCGATGATGTATTCAAATGCAAAAAAAAACATACATTGAAAGTTAATATCGAATTTTATACACTTTCAAGGGATTGAATTCAAATTACATGTTCAATTAGTGATTCTCTCCACGAATCTCCTCTCCCATGTAACAAATCGTAGCAAAATATTTTAAATTCCCTCTTCCTCTTTATTCTATGTAGTTTTGAAAAATTGTATAGAATTCTGCTACCGTGATCTCAGAATATGCAGTAAATTTCATTAAATCGCTTTTATTTCAGAAATAATAAGACATAGGACTTGAAATTGACGCAAGTTTTTATTGATAGTATATTGCGCGCTAAGGGACAAAAGCAGCTGATTTGAGACGAGTGTGAAGTTTTCCGCCCAAACGAAGTAAGGGCAGCATTTACACTCGTCTCAAATCACCGCTCTTGTCTCATAATGAACCCGATACTTTTCACAGCAACTGTATTCAAGATGAGAATTTTTAGAAGCCCATGATGCGTGTCAAAAGTGAGTCGATTTGTGACCAGTTGAAGAAATAACATTATGTAAATATCACTGGCCAAAGCCTGTCACTGCCTGTAACTTTGAAACTGACTAAAGGCTTCTCTGAAACTGTGACAGATGGCGCGACCGAAGGTACCGGTTATAACACCCTAAAATCACTTTTGCTTCCGCA
>JAUMHM010000071.1:20963184-20974008 GCA_032362435.1 Melikaiella ostensackeni | reverse complement strand
CAACCCTCGAAACAGGACGTTGTATTTTATACATTAAACTACAGCTGAGACTTACAACCTCAGTCTGACTGAAATAAAGACTAATTTTCTCAACTTAGATTTCGTGTGTTGTAGTGCAGTTAAATTAATTAACCCTCTTCACATCAATTACAGTTGTGTTGTTGCGAATCGGATCGGTAAAATTTACCGATCCTTCTGTAATATTCACCACAAGAATGACAGTTAATTCTACCCTAATTTCATTATGATATTTACGAAACGCTAAGTGATTTTAACATTTTCACCCCCTCATTAACAGCAGTTTTTACTGTTACTGCTACATAAGACACTTTACATTTCTTGATAAGTAAATATTACATTTCTTTTTTCTGCGTGAGGAATGAGTCTACTCACTTGCATTACTTCAGGGATCCTTATATCCTATTATGTAGAATTTATATACATTAATAGGTTCGGACTTGAAGCCGCGTCACCCTAATCACTTGATGCGTAAAGTTCGTCGCATTTTCCTCCTTTCTCAATTCCAGTTGTCATATTTTAATGTATGGGGTTTCCTCTCTTCACAGTGGAAGCTAGATGAGTTTAGGATACAAATGTAATGCATGAAATTAATACGTACTTGGATGTACATATAAGCTCGCAGTGTTAGCAGGGTATCAAAGGGTGGGATTGTAGCATACTATGAAAGGAGAGTGTAAGGGATTTTAGCTGTGAGCCGCCTCTGCTTTCAAATCCCATGCTACTTAGCAACACTAATTGAACTGGTGTACATGAAGATTGATGTTGTATAGTAAGAGGAGAATATTTACAAAGAATGTACAACTACAACTTCTATTAAGGTGACGGCTTCAAGTCTAAACCTATTAACGTGTAAAAATTTTACATAATAGGATATAAGGATCCCAGGAGTAATGCAAGTGAGGAGACTGGGTCATCACGCAGAAAAAACAAATGTAATAATGTACACACATAGAAGACACACTAATTATCGAAGACCTACCAATTGTCGGGGATTGTCAGATATTTTTTATGGTAAGTAGTGAATTATAATAAAAAAAACATAATAAAATTATTATTATAATAATTCAGCTTCTCTAAACTAAACAAGCTCTATATTTTTAGACTCTATATTTTTAGAGGAGAAATTCATCCCAAAGTACTTCATGAAATTGATGGAAACTCGTCATTTTCCTTATAAATTTGTGAGGAATATTTATAATTTAGCGCCATATGTTAGTGATTCTCGATACATATCTTGCAATGCAATGTACCCATTCGAGGGAAAGAGTTTCATTAATAAGGAAAGTAGGAAGTGACCGATCATTCGATCACGAACATAATTGTGAACTGACCCAACTTAGAGGGGGACGTTGTCACATTAAAAAATGTTCATTAAAAGAAAGATTAATTTTGCAGGAGTTGTGTACACTAAAGAGAACTCTAGTTTCAGCAAAATGTCTATGGTTCGATACTTCCTCGCGAAAAAATATATCATGAAAAATATTTCTTGAATTTGTCTAGAAGTATCGAACCAGCGATAAAGTGAATAGAAAGGCAGAAACAAATCGTGAAATTTCTTGTACATATGTTATAAATTGGAAAAAATTGTGACGTCCTAGGTTTTGCTGTTGACTTTGAATTACTGATCGCCCAGAAAAGATGAAAACAAACATATTCAAAAGATTTAGGTCATAAATTTCGGGATTATAAATTAATGCTGGCTTAATTTGCTCATTTCTCCTCTTGGCCTAGTCGCAATCTAATACTTTTTCTGGAAGTATATTTTTCCCGTTACAGTCCGTGAATCTTGGGTAGTAAAGAAATCAAAATTTACATCCGTTTTTGACCTATTTCTAGCTATTTCAAGCAGTAAGATTGTGTTGTGAATCAGTGAAAATTCTTACTAATTTAATTTAGTGACCCATTTGTCACTTATTTAAATCAGCTGATTCAAAGAGAGAAGATATTCAGCATCATAGCCGTTTAGCTAATTTATCTAAAACGTATTTGATATGAGCTTTAAGCTAAATTTTCGTGTTAAATCTAAAAAATTCGTGACAAATTAAATACAGCATCGGACAAAATATATATAAAGGATATTCACTCTAAAGTGCTTTTTTTAACATTGCTAAAACGGACGGTTGGATCTATTTTAAAAGAGGTGAAAATGTGTTAATTGAACCGTCGGATGCAATGCCATGTTACACGTGGATTTCGTTGAGATTTTATTTGTTTTTTGAGCTTGATGCAATGTATAACAAAATAAAGCTGCCGGCCTGCCAAATAAAACTAAAAAACTTTGTTGCAGTGGACTATATTACAGTCTTGTAACATGATTCGAATAAAACTTTGAGTCCATTCAACGAATTTTTGTGATTCGCCTTTTTTTCGACAAGTGCATGATGCATGTGGTGCTGTTGTATGTCGCACGAGTCGTCGGCCATGCTACTTCGTCTTTTGCGAGCGACAACTGTGCATCCCGAATTTTGTATCGTAATCTTGAAGTCAGTCACACATAATTGTAAAATTCCATTACTAATTTCTGATGTTGATTTGTGCCCATTACTTGGTGTAATAACTTATAACTGATAAATTAGCATAAAAAATAATTACACTAGCCAACAAAATAACCTCAATGTTCTAAATTATATTCAGATTCAGTGAACTTATTCAGACTGCAATCAGTCACTAAAAATTTCACAGGGCGAAAAGAGATGCAGACTCGCGTCACCCTGCGAAATAGGAGACACAAAAAACGGTCTACTCCGGCCTCGGTGGCGTAATTGGTTAACGCTCCACTCATGTATAGTGGCGTTCATGGTTCAAATCCGGGTCGAGGTAGATTTTCTGTATATCTTACAGAAATTTTGAGTGAACCATGCAGAAAAGTGTATGCTGTCACCGTTCTGTAAGATTAGCAGACACTTTTTTCCGTGCATTGGTCGACAAAATACACGGAGAAAAATGGACGTGAGAATTTGGATCTTTAGTGCTGGTAGTCGGAGTATTCATTACTGAACTGGCGTTGTAGGAAAAATTCGAGATTGAAATTACCTTATTGACTGAGTGTAATCGCGGTATCAACTTCTTTAGGCAACTAAAGACATTGCAGTTCGTCGACGACTTGACTCCTCTAGCCAAAAAGAATTTACAAAGATACAGAGCGGCGGATGTTGATGGGCTGACATAGTCACTTTTCATTTTATAAACTTAAATTTACCTTTATATACACATTAAGTTTTAAACATTTGACTATGAGCATTTATTTGCTGAAACAGAAAAAGTCGAGTTAGATGAAAAAACGCAGTTGCCGAGAATTGAATCCGGGTTTCCAATGCAGCAATCAGCTCCTCTCTGCATCCTCATGGCATCATGCAAGGTAAGCTTTGGTTCAATGCTAGCCGAGCGGTATAGAATTAGGCGCATTTAGGAATGGTTACTGGACTACTCCAAACTCAGTCGAGTTCTCAATAGAACACTATAAACTGTGCTTCGATTGAGACGACGTCCTTCTGACAACTGAGACACGTTATATAGCTTTCAATTATTAATGCTGGAAAATTTAGTACTTTATGGTTTCTATTCTTTTTTGAAACAAACTAACTTTTGATGACAGACTTTAGTTTCATTTATGCAAATGTTTATTTATTGAAATTGTAGGTGACGACGTATGAATTGTATACAATTACATCAAAGTATTAAAAGTTGAGGTTTTATGTAGGAGAGATCAAATTTTGCAATGATTAGTGTGTAGTTTCACATTTCTTCGCGTCTTCTGCATCTATTCCTAAAATTTTGTAATCATTATGCGATTCTGGCACCGAATATCCAATTCTTCAACCTCATTTTTCTCCATGTAACATCAATATTCGAAATTCCATTACTTTTGTGTTTGGAGTGTTTCGGAAATTTCAGAACATTTTTAACTGTGTTTGCCTAAGCTACGGATATTTATCGAAAAGTTGAAAAACAAGTGTGGTATTGGATATGAAAGTATTACCATGTGCTGCTTTATTTTTGGATTATGCATGCAAGACTACAAGAAACTTGCACTTAACCGAGACGTGCGACGGCGCGTGTATTATGATGTAGTACGGCGAAGAAAATAGAATAATAATAGTAGCTGTGACATGAGGCACGTGCCACTTGAGTGTATGCCATACGATGCGATGGTATGCCATTGATAACTCGTTGCTATTGTAAGCGGACCTTCCCCTCGTGGCTCAAGACTCGACTTCTCAACCTTCGATCAAATGGACACCCGTTCAACAAACTCTTTGGCTCACTGGTCTGCTTCTTCATTGTTGATTCAGTGCAACTTTGCATTTATATTGTTACTAGACATATACTTTATAACAGATGCCAACTTACTTAATAGAGTCTTTTGACCTGTATGCATAATGAAAATAAGAATAATTATTGAACATAAGAACTGAAATCTTCTTTCAATATTTACAAAAAAATTACTCGGGAAAAAATCACAACTTTTGCAAAAGATGTATATATAATTCAATAAATTATAAGATTTAGTAAACTTATTTTAGTTACAGTTACCAACAAGAATAAGTACGTTAAATCCATGAAATTTCACATCTTGAATAGTGAAGAAAGTAGCTCCAACTAAGAGAATACCGTATATCTCAAACTTTTCTGCGCAGCCTTATCTACGATAGAACTCCACTGCGCAGTATTATGTGCGATATAACTCTACAGCTACAGCGATACAACTCTGCTGTACTCTACTTTATGTAACAAATTACATCATTGCCCAGTTCTCAATCCCGTAACTGAACATAACCTAACAATTTTCTCTGATAACCGCACTGAACCTTTCCGCGAAAACCACCTAAAGGAGCGGTTATTAATTATATAAGGGTCTATATTTTTATTTTAATATCGCGGCCACCTTTCATTTTACTTAAACACTTTAGCTTGGCCTTTAAAACTTATATTGTGTGAGATATACTTCAGATATGACAAATGGTACACGGAACACTTGACGGCCGGTCATGTGGGCGGTTGCTTACCTCGCGCGACCCTCCCACTGTTAGAGGGTTAGACCCGGCTCAGAAAAATTAAAATTTGGTAAAATATTGAAAAATCGAATTTAAATAGGCTGCATTAGCATAATTAGATTATGACGCGAAGATTTAAAAAAGATAATAAAAAATCAGGCCGGGGTCAGGGTGGCAACCCGCTGCCGCAGGGCAGACACCCCGATGCGAGTGGAAGGCTACTTTCCTCTACCTGCAACGGATGACCCTTTCTGTTGTATGAAATTAAGGCCAATTACAATTGAAATTATAAAAACATGGCTCAACTGAATTTTAATAAGCTGAATTAATTTCTTGATATAATTCGAAAAAAGTAAAAAAAGGTTGATGAGAATCGATTAATATTTTAAGTAATAAAGGAAATTTCTTAGTGGATACAAAAGTACAATAATCCTCAACTGGGATTGAAGATATTAACCGATTTTTGACTATCTTTTTTCAATCTTCTCGTTATAATCTAATAAAACTAATGCAACCAATTGAAATTCGATTTAATAATATTCAACCAAATTTTATGTTTTCGCAACCGGCTCTAATCCTCTAACAAAGGGAAGGTTGCGCAAAGCAAGAAACCTCTTGCACGACCGTCAGTCAAGTGTCCTCCTTGGTTTCTGGTATTGTCAAAAAATTGCAGGGTGGTGGTCCTGCCATACTCCAAAAAGTGCGAATAAAGTTTGGGAAATGCTTCTCTAGACTTCTAGACGCTATGATTTCGTCCGTAAAATTCATTGTAGGTGAGAGATGCCGCTGTAGTAATGCTGTTCAAGACGAGAAATGTCAAGGCACAGATCGAGAAAAGCAAGGCAGGGTAACTTCAGGCCTTGAATTTCGAGACAATTCAAGTCGGCTAGAACTCAAGGCCTGGGAAGTCGAGGTCTTGGCTTGGGCTTGTCTCAAAGGCTTGAGTTTCCTTCGCAGATGTGCATCTTTACTTCGCTGAACCGACCACCTGGAAGGGGAATAAATTCATGCTCTCGTAGGACGATTGTAGGGAGAATTTTTTAACATTTTTGTACAAATTACATACGCTGGCAATCGTGAAAACTTGTAGATTGAGAATATTCTATTTCCATATCACTAATTGGAAAATCAAATGCAAATTTATTTCGTTATCTGGGCCAGCTAACAGATAAAAGACCCCTGCTGGGAAGGGTCAGGCTAGCTAGGATCTTAGTGATTTTCATAATGTCGAAAAAGTAGTGCATCGATAGTAGAACCAACCTCAAGAGATTTAGAATGTTGTGAACTTGCGATTATTATTTGTCCTGATGAGCATTACGGGGCCATTACTTTTTAAAATATCAAACAATTATATAAATTATATTCAAGAAATTCATAATGTAGGAAAAATAAATGAATGTAGACGCAAACTTTTCTCTTTCAATAATCTGTATAGTCTAGATAGTCTATATCTATAGTCTATAATCATACGTACCTTGTTTTCAGTCGTATTGGTCGTCAATAACATCAAAGAGGAAATGAATACATTATTCAATAATGATTATATATAACATAAGATCATTCTAAAAAGATTATAATTATTATACAACTTGTAACGAAAATCAAAAAATTGATCATGCTGAAAGCTCCTGTCTTATGAAAACCGTTTTTATAGACTCAAGGTTGAAGCTCCAATTAGAGGGTCAATAATTTTCGCAGGAATTATATTAGAATTATGTGGGTATGGATAATCATGAATAATATTAATTTTAGAAGAAGTATGTTTAATTTGAAATTCTCTAGTTATTTTTTTTTATATTAATAGGGTCTATATTTATCAGATTATCCACAGTTTTTGATACAGGTGTTCTCGAAGTTAATTCCTCATGCCAAAACGGTAGAAAATTTGACAGAGAGAATAGTATTATTAGCCTTAACGTCTTCTACCAAAGAATTTCGTCTCCATTGCTGCTACTTTTTAGTGCAAAAACGATAAGAGAAGATTCAAGAAATATAAATTTAATACCAATGTTTTCAGTTCGAATTCCACGGAGATTGATTTTTGAGAATAAAATACCGGATTCCTCGTTTCACTCCTATCAAAGCTTTGACAATGAATAGTTTGTAAACAGTGGGTGCACTTCATTTAAAAGAGGTACTTAGCGAGCGGCAAGTCAAACAAACTCAAGCTATGTAGTGCCAGCTAGTCGAAATCAATTTTTATTGAACTTCAAACTCATTGGATTATGATATTCTTTTCATCGAATGTCATTAGAGAAGTTTTTTGAGGCTCTAAAACCTATCGCATTCGTGTGCTTTATTCGAATATTACAGATGGGCCGCGAAATTTATATCACAATGTTATAATCCGCAGTACAGTGCAAATCTTCTTTTGCAGATATTTTTTTAACGGAAAGATTTTCTTTAGCGTAAAAGATACTTTCAGAAAATTAGCGTATGGGACAAACAGCTGAAATCATAAATTGATCTGAAATACAGTGTTACTATATGACATATGGGGCATTATTTCTCAACTGCCCCAACTTCAAAAGTCAAGTTCTTCGATTGTCTTTCAATTCTTGGATTATGCTCGCTTACCGACAGTACTTTAGCAACAAATTTCTAGAGCAGAATTTACCACCTCTCTCCATGTGATGGAGGGTTGAATTTTGAACCCTAGCGCCTGTACAGGTACTTTAAAAAGCCTGCAACTTCTTTTGTAATTACACGATTCGAATTTTTTATGAGGGTTTTCGAAAGGGTATTTTTCTCCCTTTTATCCTATTTTATCATTTAAAACAAAAACAAATTTCAACATTTCTTAAACAAATAAATTGTTTATTTAACTTTTTCGGTAAGATAGGGTTCTTCGATTTTTTAATAGTCTCAAAAGAAAGCTTGATTTTTTTTAATTGATAGGTATGTTATCTCTCGAAGGATTTCCAGTCTTGCTTTCTGAAATTCATTTACTCTATCTAGAAAGGCGTGCGCAAATTAAGATGTTAGAATACTTGAAACAAAAGTCGATTGATGCGTGAATCTTGGTCTGTCGGTGTCATTTACATGGTCATTTATGAAACGTTTCACTTGATTAGAACAAAAGGATTTTATTATTGTATACAATTTCGGTCATTCCGAAATTATAAAAAGGTGTCAAGAGTGTTGATTGATGTTTATAAACTTGATGTGTTGGACCTCTGCATCGTTTGTGAAAAGTTTCTTTCAATGAAAGACCAAGTTAGTGTTTACTAATAATGAATGTCGTGACTTTTGTTTATCCGCTTTTACATTCTTATCAGAGAATGTATTAGATTTGTGTAAAATTTGACCCCCTCCCCCGTTTTTGGTAAATGTTCACGTTTTGAGACTCGCTGAACCCGAACAACATGTTTTCACAAATGTGTGTGTGTGTGTGTGTGGGTCTGTAGATTTTTAGTTTGTGAGCATGATAACTTTCGAAAGAATCGAACGATTGGATTGGCCTTCGGTATACTCTTTTAGTGTTCTTAAATGAAGGTCAAGTTCGTTAGCCAGCCATCTTGGACAAAAATTCAAAAAGTTAGAGCATTTTTAAAATTTTGAGACTACTTTTTTTTTAATTTACAAATTCTATGTACGGGTATACGTAGTACTCAGAAAGTCGAACAATTTATCCTCATGACTTTTTTCGATAAAAAGAAAATGGTGAAAGTTATAGCATTTACAAAATTCAAAAAACGAAAAGAAAATGAAAATTTTAAGCTAAACAATGCACGATATGAAAAAAGTCAGGAAAAAAACGTTCCTTTTTGAAAGCCCTACAAGAATGTCATAACAACTTTTTGAATTTTGTTAACAAATCGAAAATTCAAATTTTGAGAAAAATAACGCGAGATACGAAAAAAAGTTGAAGTATCAAAATTGTTGCTTTTATGAAGACCTGTAAACTTGCTTCTAAACATTTTTTGGTAGGAGGCATACTTTATTTTTTAAGTATAGAAAATAGTATTGGAATATCTTTATTTTAATTTTTGAGCCAAACGGCGCGAGATAAGGATAAAAAAATTTTAAAAAGTAGAATTTGTGCTTTTAAAGGGTCAAATAAAACTGCCGTTAAACATTTCTTTATAGAACCAATCGTAAATCAAGATAATTTTTCTAATCGTCTTTTCAACTATTTATTTGTGTATATTATACGGTGAGCGCAGAAAATCGAGCGCAAAGCGCGAATATTATGATGAGAATGTATTCCTCAAGGCCCATAGAGCCTTAAGTAAATAAATTTCCTTCCTTATTTGAAATCAAGAAGCGGGCAGATTTTTTGTTTGAAAATTCAACTACTTTTTCAACACTTCAGAAAATAAGTAAACTAAACTATTGATCATAAATTTCGCATTCCGAAACTTTTAAAGTAAAAGATTCCAAATGAAACTTTCAGCAGCATATTGCTAAAAATGTTTTGAGGGGTAGGCTAAAATTTTTTACTTAAAAAGAACACGTGTGCATCTATTCGCTAAAAGTGAAAATTGGAAGGGGTGGCTCGAGTTAAAACTAAATGTTTAGGTTTTTTATTGCAACCGTAATGTGAGGGTTCAAATTTTATTTCTGAACATGGTCTGTGGTCTGGAATCCACCCATTGCCGAATTACCGTCTTTGTGATTAAAGTATAATTTTATTTCACTAGATTGCTTCTTAGTTTATTTCGATCACGATTTAGATGTGACATACTCGTATTCACAATTCAGCCCAAAAGCTCCATAAAATTGTGAGAAATGATGATACAGCTGATGATTACAGCTGGGACAAAATCTTATCAAAATGAATAAACTTAGTTTCTGTTCTTTCTTACTTTTTTTCGATTTTTATTCTATTTTTAGTTGAAAGAAGAAAATTGATTTCGTCCTTGACAAGTTAGTTTTAATCTGGATGGCTTAAGTGCACTTTTCAAAAGTTTAGACTACTAGAATCTCCAGATTTTAATTAAAAAAGCTCATTATTTTTTGCTAAGAAACACTACAATTTTGTAGTCATATTTCAATTTATTTTGCCGAAAAAAATTGCCGCATGTTTGGGCAAATAATTCTCGCTGTGTTTTTTCAAAAATCCTTTGAGCTGATGAAAGTTTTCGATATTGAGGTTATGGCGTATTTTCAACACTGCGTTGAACTTCGAATATAGACTCCACAGTGTCGAAGTTTTCGAAGATGAAAGGTCCTCGAAATACGCCAAAAACACACGTTCCGACATTGAAAATATGTTTTTGGCAGATTTACATTCCATGAAATCGAAATATGCCTTTTCGTAAAGTTCGTGTCATTTCGTTGGCAGCAACGAATCTGCCACAGCGGCTGCTGCTTCTCGAATTTCAGGTGGAGTACATAAGTCATCTCCTTCATTCTCTCTCCTTTTTTCCGTTAAAAGAATTAAAAAGAGATGGAAATACTCCAAAACAGTCATTCGGGCGGTCATTTGTTCTATTTTAATGTCTCTCTCTCTCACTCTCTTTCTTTTATTAAACATACAATGTGTGAACGCGTATGCATCTTTCTCTTTCTCTCTCACACCCTCTCACTTACCCCTCCTTACTTTACGTACTGCTCGTCGCGGTACAATAAAGTGATATTTTACTGCCGCTTCGCGGGCAGATAAAGAGGGCTTATTCTGGCTACTCCAGATGAAAGTATTTATATAATGAGGCAATACCAATGTGAATACATATGTGATTACCTATGTAAGAATACTTTACAAATAAAATTTTAATAATGTAGGGAAACACACCCAAATCCCTCCTAAATAACCTTCCTTCATCTTCCTTCATCTTGCTTATTTCCGACTTTCCCATTTCATTAT
>JAUMHM010000071.1:20930936-20947713 GCA_032362435.1 Melikaiella ostensackeni | reverse complement strand
CCCCCCCGGGTCACAACTAGAATACACAAGTTTAATCGGATATTCGAGAATAAAATATTATCAGACTGATCGCCAGTTTTATGTTAAGTATCTAAACAAGATCAATATTTGCAATTCAATAAATTTAAGTATGAAACTTAAGTTGAATTCATTTAACAAAATTCAATTGTGAAAGGAAAATGAAGAATCAACCGATATTGTGTTATGAACGAAATTCCATGTAAACAGCAACAGCGCTAGAGGTTGGTCAAATGATTCAAACAGATTTAGGTAATCAAATTTCGCAGTATATTAATCGAGAATAGAACCTTTTAAAAATTATTTGAAATTCAAGTTTGATCACGACTTGTCATAAACACAGACTGAACATATTCCGAGCATCACACACACATACACATTCATACGTTCGAACGGACATAGCAGTTTAAATATTAAGTATTTTACAATAATTTGAAAGACCTTATCACAGACCGTATGAGCAGTATATACGAATTCGCTGAATGCCCCTATAGTAGATAAAGCCAATTAAGTACGGCCTCCTCATGGCGTGACGGTTTCCTGATAACTAATCTTTTAGCTACTTGATTTATTGCACTCATTAGCGGAACTTTCTTTGAGAAATTTGTAACCTCAGATTCATAGAATTCACAGCTTCAAATTCGTTGTTCCATATGAATGAATTACAGGCTTGGTGATAAATAAACCCGCCCCGCTGAAAATATAAAAGCGTGTAAATACAAAAATGCGCTGAATAAAATTCACAACGCACAGACTTCTTTCGACGTATCACAATTTATCTTTTTGGTCGTGTCACAAAAGTCACACCGTCAAAAATAGCGTGTCTAAACGATTCATAATAAGTGTCTTTGAGGAGAAATGATATGAACGTATGAGCGTTTCGAAATTATGGTACGGACAACGCCGATTACCCCAGCTTTTCCTAATTTCCCGCCTAAGGCGGTGCCTCGAGTCTAAACGTCTCAACCATTGGTTAATTTCTTACATGAACACCGAAATTATTCTGCTTTGCGTAAAAGATTGGCGTGTACTTATGCATAGAGACGTGGAGATTAAAGCTTCGTTCTAGCTGCTGCACTTGCGAATTTTAAGCAAGATTACTTCTGCTAGTTGCTGTGCTTGCGCCTTTCGATTCAAAATTACTTTTCAGGATTGCCGGAATTATAACCTCATTTCATTGTGAGTTAACACTTGACAGAATGATTGTGAAAGTGATAAGTGACCATAAATGACTGATGAATTACCATAAACTACCGAAGATCTCCTAAAATTTTGGAAATTTTTGGAAATTGTTAGATACCGGAAATTTCCAGTGATTTATCAATTTTCCATCAATTTCCGGTAATTATTGCATTTTTTCCGAAAAGTTCCGAAATTGAGATTCCATACAAACCATTATGGGTTTGTTTAAGCAATATACTCTTCTGTTTGTCGCTAGAATCGTGTTCGTATTTCCATTTGTTAATTACCTACACGTGCACAGAGTCCCGTTGATGTTGGAGTTTCGATGCGACATGACGAAGGAATGCATGCTGTAGACACTGCAAAGTTTGTGCAGTGGGGAAGTTTCGACAAGAGGTAGTTTGCGTTGCGATTCTATTTCGCTGTGAATTGGCGACGAAGTCGACGGCCATGACTCATTCCTTATATAACTCGTGAGTATGAATCTACATGCATTATCCTCAAACTCAAGTCGGAGAACAGACATATGTGAGAGTCACCGGAAAAGGTCAATTTGTTGAATCCTATTTCATGGTATAAAGTTCTATCGCTTCTCCATTTGTAGTATATTCTCTAAAATTTGAAAAATTCTTACATCACATCAATTTCCAATCAGTTGAAATTGAATCACCTTACGTTTCCAGTGATAAGGAACTAAAGAAATAATCTTTCTCAATTCTTAGAAAAACTTTACGTCAGCAACTTAATAAAACCAATATCAACGAATCGTTGCAATCTCCAAGTGTAAAACATTTAAAATTCTACAATGTACAATTGTACGATTAAGTTTAAAATGATGTTTTTTTTTGGTACAAAAATGATTTTTCGCAGTTGGCAATATGATGTGTTACAGATTCGGGTATCTAATGAACTAATCAGTACTCGTGAAGGGTGACTGCCCATATAACCACAAGTTTACAAAGAAATAAATAAACTATGACAGATTGATTGAGTTTCTTCTACCTGTATAAGGACATCTGCACACCCTTTCTTTGCGAAATGCAAGTTCATTCGATACTCAACAGGTAGCTCGTTGGTCAAACTCTTTCAAAATAATAAAAGGTGGTGTTTCGGGTTTCAATCGTGTGCAAAACTACGAATCTTGCCGACGTCTCGTGAACATGGCAGTTCACTCCTTCAGGGTTAACCTCCGAGGCAGTATTGTATTATTTTGTAAAAAGTCATTTTTGCATTCTTTTTAGATTCGTTTTTTGTGTTTGAACAACTTTTTTTTTACTAATTTAATTATAACTTAATGGATTTTTTGTAACACATTCACGGAATGTTCGCTTTTCGAGGCAAATGTAGCGTGCGGGAAGTGACCAGTTATCAGGATCATTTTATCTAGCTGTTGCGCTTGCGCATTTCGATGCGTGAGTAGTTCATTGTGATTGGACCAACTCAATATAATAAACTGTCATAAATTACTGATCAATTACTATAAATTACCAAAAACTATTGACATTTTTGAAAAAAACTAAATTTCTGGAAATTTTGAGATTTCTTCCGAAAATCTTTGGACCTTATGAATTCCTAAAAACTTTTTGTGATTTATAAATTTACCGGAAATTTCAAAAATTTCCAAAGTTTTCCAAATATATCGTAATAATTTATGGTAATTTCACCATAAATTGTAAAAATTGCTGGAAAGTTTGTTTTTATTGTTTCTCAAATCGAAAATTCCATACATTTGTTACAAAATAGTATATTGTGCTACAAGTGCGGAAAGTAGGCCGTTCCACATGAGTGTGAAGTTTGCTGTACGAGCCAGAGACGAATCGAGAGAGAAATTTATAAATTACCGAAAATTTTCAGTAATATATTATAATTTATCGGTATTCAGGGAAATTTATCAGTTATTTATGGTAGCTTATCACTTCAAGTTGACCCAATCACTATTCACTACTCACAATCAGTCTTTCAAGTGTCAACCCATAATGAAGTGAGGTTATGATTCTAACAGTCCTGAAATAGCTATTTGTGTTACAAGTGTGTGAAACAGGCGATTGTCGACGAATGCGAAATTTGAAGCATGAGCCGGAGGCTCGATGCACGAGTCGGAGGTTAAAGCACGAGCGAAGGGAGTGTGAAAACGTAGACGAGTGCGAAGAACTGAAGGAGAATGCTGCAATCACACGAGTAGCAATTGCCTGTGCGCACGTGCATCACATGAATTTTTTTGGAATAACCCTTCGGCAAAATTATTTATCATTTTTAAAAAATTTCCACTAAACTTCTGATCCCGTATGGTGGTTTGCAGTCAAATTTGTGTATGATTTTTTCAAAAATATTTTTCAAAATATTTTTATTTTGCCGGTGTGCAAAGTGACTTATCTCTAAAGTGCGCATGCGCATTAATTGCACTGATTCGCGAAATAGATGTATTTCATAATGCGCATGCGCCGATATTACTCTCGCACGAACTGCTAGATTGAAGCACTTTGCATATCATTTTGAAGCATGGAAGTCTTTACTTTCGAGGTGAGTGTTGCAAAAAATAAGTTGCTCGATCTACGGTTGAGAAAACTGAAAGAAAGCTACTCATGTCATTTAGGCTTGATTCTTATATTTAGCATTAACATTTGAATATGATAATTAAATATGAATATGATTTAAGTAAATAGTTATCTACTAATGAAATAATGCGAAGTCGTTTACTAGTTATGTGCTTATTAAGCATTTCTACTAATATTCAGTAGAAAACTACTAATTAATTCAGTAAGGCTTACTATTCGAATTAGTAGCTTTCTACTGTGAAATAGTGGTTTTTTTTTTACCAAAGATCAGTATAAATGCTCACAAAAGCAACTAGTGCACGACTTCGCTATATTTCATTGGTAGAAAACTACTAATTCAGATTTAGAGAGTTAGACCTAACTTCATCTTTCTAAAATTGTAAAACATAAAAGCTATATATAACGCCATGTTTCTTATTGGTTTCGAAAGATATAATTACACAGACACACAAAAAAAAGTATCACGTGCGGTGAACTCGACCACCATACCTATAATATGTCTTTGAGGTCGCCGATTCCGAATCTGGAGTCCGTTTGACTTCTTCAGATCTCAGTTTATCCCTAACCTAAAAAAACAGCTAAAAATCGATTTGGTGAATGAATCCTTCAGAAAGAAGTGTATCTTCATATTTTTGCGGTCGCTAAATTCGAATCTGATGTCCGTTTGGTTATGTCAGGTTATCGTTCGTCCCTAACTTCAAGAAATAACTTGAGAACACTATAATAATCACTTCTGGGATTGAGGCATAAGCCTTCATTCATTTTTTTCTGTGGTATCGTGCTCTCTTATTGTCAAAAGTCTATGAAGAGATTTCCTCTTACGTTTCATGCCCTTTCCAACATGCTATCTTCTCAAAGACCAACAAAAGTCAGCCATCATATTTGTATTCCACCTTCCTTGATATCAACGTTCCATTTCTGTTATATTTTGGTGGAATCGTTCTCCTCGTTCCTCATTGTAATATCCTAAATTTATTGGAAAATAATCGAGATGGAAAAAGAGAAAGTGCAGCTTCAGCTTCATCTAACACCTCGTTTTAACAAAGATTTTCACCATATCAGATACTATTTTTTTTTAGTACTTACTCTTGTGATTTCCAAGGAAATTTTCTACAAGTTGCTTGAAACTAATCCACACTGCCTTCTGTTTTGGATTCATTGACATGATGAAATTCTCATCATTCAGCATTTTCCGAATTTGTGGTCCATCAAAAATGCCTTCTTTCAATTTTGCATCCGATTATTTTGGAAATTTTCCTGTTAAATACTCGAAGCAACTTCCTTCTCCCTTGAAGGCTTTGACAAACTGTTTCATTAGACCAAATTTTATGTGGAGAGGGGGAAGTAACACTTTTTTTGGGACAATTAGAGGATTAGCGATGATGTTATTAGAACTTGGTTGAAATGATGTTCTCCTTGACTCGGTTTTCTGTTTATAGTGATAGTCTCGGTCCTGAATACGCCATGAGCACAAAAAGTAAGGGTTATTTGTGAAGCCTGATTGCTGTCCTAGTATGCTGTTCAAAATTTTGATATTCCCACAAGCTTGACAATCATGTTCTGGATATTTTATTTTTTCTAAAACCTGTTCATTATTAATGTATTGGTTTATGTATAGTAATTAGTGACTACATTATTTTTCCAGTCGAGATACATTTGCGTTATCTATGATAAAATTTTCATACGAAAATTGAAAACAAATCCATGTTTTAGAGCGGTTTTGGAATCGAATTCACCACATATGATTATATTGTTGATAAAGATTAGATTTTTTACGTGATTTGAGAAAGAATTTCTTTCGAAAGAGATAATAAGAAACACCAGACAGCGATGTTCCGAATTATTCTCTATTATTTAAAAAAAAATCAGAGCCATATTTCCATTACTGTAGAGATAAGTTAGTTTTCGGTCACTTTTAAAAGAACCAAGGGCGCAAACCTTACATTCTAGATACTTTTAATAGGGCTCAAATTAAAGGATGAACTTTGTACTTTGAGATAATTTTATATAATGAAAAAATTGTGCGGTTGCCTGGAGAATTTTCCAATTGTGCGCACAAACTCGTGTGGAAAAATCTTCTGGCGCTAACCAGGAAAAAGAGGTAAAATTTAACAAAGTGACGACAATTTAATTAAAAACTGAAAATTCGATTTTCACGAAAAAATCCACACTTATATTTTTTGCCAATTTTTTGTTGACCTTGACTTTCTGTGAAGAAGAAATCCTTCGAGTTTTAAGCAGGCTAAACCATTTTTGTAGTATAGAGAATTTTTTTACTGAAAATATAATTTTCGCATTTTTCTTGTAAATGATGCAAGATATTACAAAAGAGCCAGAGGTATTTTTGCTAGAATTTTTTTAAATGAGCCAATTTTTTCTTATCACTTTGTTGAATCTGTCGTTGTTTGTAAGAAAAATGTGAAAATTCAGTTTTTCGAAAAAAATGCTCGTGGACACAAAAGTGATTAAGCCCATATAAATCTCACATCAGGTTGTCTTCCTTATAGAAGGCCGAATTTAACAAAAAATAAAAGTGTGGGTTTTTTGTGAGAATTGACTTTTTATATTTTCAACCAAATGGGTGCCACTTTCTTAATTATGAACTTTTTTCTCCGACGGATTTCGAAAGAGGACGGTGAAACTCACCAGGATCCGAAAAAATTGGAATATCTGAATCAGATTGAAAATTTCAGATGTTTAATCATAGGCTTTTTATTCAAGGTATCTATAACATTTGGAGGCTCTTATGATGAATATCTTTTCGTAAACGATGTCAGATGCTGTATATGTACACACTAAATTTGTAGGTATCAATTTGTTCTGCAGCAGAATCATCCAAGAATGTAACTGTTTTTTATATCTTTATACTGATACAGATTTTCGTATCAATTGTATACCGTTGCAGCAAAAGGAATATCTTCAGATTTACTGCATAATGAAGAATCATCAAGTCTGCTAAAATTCCTGGGACTATTCCATCAGTATCAATGGAATTCTTTTATTCAATAGTGATAACTACTTTTATCGTAGTATTCTTTTCCTTGAAAGATAATGAAAATAAAAATGAAAAGTGTAGATAAGTTCAAGACTGCAGAAGAAGTAAACGTAATACAACAGACGTAATACAAGAAAATCTAAGTTGATGCAATATACTAGAGAGAAAAGGTAAGGCAGATTGAAGGGTACATTCTTGAGTATCAAGGGCTAATAGGAACATCGTTAGAAGGTTGATTGAAAAGCGAGGTGAAAAGTCGAATGGTTAAAGGATGACGAATATTAGATGAATTTTTCTTCACATAATTAGTATTAGCATGTATCGGGAATTGGATTTCACTTATAAATTTAGAAGTATTTGAACTTGGAGAAACTTGTTAATCAGTAAAAGTGAATTTGAGTAGTTTGCTAAAGAAAACACACGTGCTTCTGAGGCATGCAAACCTCAATTGTAATGTACTCAAAATGCAATTTTCCCGAATATCAGCTTTGACGATGACGAATATAAACTTTTTTCCATCTATATCGTCGAGGCAGCCTAAGGTTTGAGTCTGATACTAATCTACTAACTAATCGTATACTGCCGTGCTAAGGAAAACCTTATTTAAGTGGAAATTTGGTCAAACTGAGGTAATCTAGGAAAACTGTTTGTACCAAAGACTCTAATGTAAAATCAAATTTTCCATAACCAAAAATCACAAGGGTCGCGCTTGATCACTCTTTGGATGGAAGAAATACATAAATAACTTTGCGTAACTTTTTTCTACGTGTTTTATATAGAAACGAGTTGAAGACTAGCCGGAAATGAGTTAAAGATGAGATGATGGCAATTACGGTAAACTTCGCAAGAGTTATAATGGCCTACTTTCTGCACCTGTTAAAAACTATATTTTTGTAACAAATTCAGGAAACTTTCGATTGAGAAACAATAAAAATAAGTTGTGCAGACATTTCGGAAACTTTTAAAGAGCATAAATTACGAGAAATTTGCCATAAATTTAAGGAGTCTAAAAATTTCAAGAAATTTTCGATAATATCTGATAATTTATCAGTGATTTGTGATAACTTATCGCTTGTGATTGGTCCAATCAAATCAATACTCACGATCAGTCCATCAAATGTCAACTCGTAAAGCCAGTAGTGAGGTTATGTTTCTATACGGGCTCGTGAAGCAAGCTTCACACTCGTGTGGAAGTGCCTACATTCTGCATTTGTAGAACAAAAAAGCATCAGCAAAACGTCACTTATGTAAGATTTTTCTTAGCAAGGCTTTATATACGAATATATATATATATAATATGCAGATGTGAATTTTGGAATCATTGTAAAATAATAGTTTTACAGTAAAAATAAAAAAATATTCTCATAATTTGATTCTTAAAAAGTAAGTACCTACATAATCTGAAAGCTACACATTTTGAAATTGTTGGCTGCAATGAACTAAGTTGTTGAGAGCTGAAAGCAAATTATTGCGAAAGAGGTTTTCCTCTTCATCTTCTTCCGCTCACGAGTTATTAGATTTGAACGGATTTCGGCGGTAATTTTCAGTACTATATTTCTAGGTGGTGCAAGGATAAGGCGATTGTATGCAAAGGTGTGTAGCCTATGCACATGCACTTAGAAGAACGTTCGCATAAATACGTTTATTTGTATAGATGTATGTACGTAGAAACGTAACTGAACGTATTTACGTATACAATTCGTGCTTTCAGAGTCTGTCTGGGCTTCGCTGGGGCCCGGCCCGAGCGCTCTTACTTGTACAAGATTAGACGGAGTCCTCCTGCTTTACAGCATACCCTCTATCCTCTCTCTGCCACCCATTCCCTTGCCCAACCGCTCTTTCCCGTACAGAGTCACCTCGGTGCAATTCACCCCCGCAACGTAATTCTTTTTAACGAACGACCAAGCCAGTACACTCCACAGGAAAACGACATTGGCGTCTCTCCTGGGAAACTACTCTCTTCCACTTTGAATAAAATGTCCCCTCTCCCTCGTTCACTTGCAATTTTCAATGTGTAAAGCGGAAAGCCCCGCTCTAAGAAAACCTACATATACGTACGTCTTACGTCGGATGTTTCGGGATACTATATATTCTAGTTATGTGGACTCAAGGCGGTTGGGAAAGTAATAGAAGGATTAGGAAAAAGTAAGGTGAAACCTACTGCTCACTGCTCAGTTCACCAATTCATTATGATATACCATGTATTGGCTTCACTCTATTGAAGACGGATAATCTCCTTGATTGGATTTAATTTGAAGATAAATGCAATAAGTATATATTCACCAGAACCCTCAATTTGTCAACAAAACCTCCCTATCTGCCCACCTAGTCTCCCTAATTGCTCGCAACCTCTTTAACTACCTTTCTCAAATCTCTTAACTGTACAAACAACCTCCCCCCTAACTTATCACAACTACTCTGCAACTGCCTGCCCAGGCCTCTTAACTGTCTGTATTATCTTTCTAACTGCATGCTCAGCCTCCCTTACTACCTAGCCGAACCCCCGCTTCCTTAATTCACTGAAAAACCTCTTCAATTGCTTGTCCGGAGGCCCTAAGTCCCCACTCAACCTTCCTAATTGCCCATCTAGCCTTCATGTCTGCGAAACCAAGCTGCCCCCAACAGACAGCGCAACCTCTCTAGCTGCCCGCCAAGAGCACCTAATTGCCTGTAAAACTTCTCGAACCGACCGCATAACCATCGCTAATTGCCTGCTCAAATACCTCCTAAATGCTCCCAGGTCTTTTCTTACTACCTCTAGCCTCTTATTTTGTGCAACCTCCTTTAATGCCCACAAGCTGCCTTTATTGCCTTTAATCCCCTTTATTGCCTCCAACACCTATTATTAACCCTAACCTCCTTTAATGCCCGCTAGACTAGCTGCCACGTATGTGCCAAATTGACTTATAGTCATATTTTATATTTACTTATCATTAGATTTTCTTCGACTGTCAGGCTTTTGTTGAGGCTGGAGAGTCTTTGAGATTTAATGTCTGGATATTGCATTCTTTTAGTTTAATACATACGGCGAATATCAACAAAATTAATTATAGCGTTAGCTGCTGAGTAGTTAGGTTAAGTACGTAACAATCAGAATTATACACTTTCTGAATATGAACAGAAATTAAATCCTCTCGCTGAATTTCTACTCTACATGAAGTCACATAGCAGGATTAGAGGTAGCCGAGAAAAATATACAATCTCATAAAAGATAAACTCGAACTCCAATATAAGGACAGTTTTTGGAGTTGCTTCGCACTGGCCTTGCTCCTAAACCAGCTCCCTCGAAACGTAAACAGTCAGAGTCGTATGAACCATTTCCTAATATTACGCAATCTCCGAACGTGAGTACGAACATCAGTACCCGCGCACTGCACCTTTGTCTATACGCTGCTGGTGTTTCACGCTTGGTTGAACACCGTCTCTCACCCCGCGAGCTGAGAAACTTCGTGGGCCAGTAGTCGGCTAGCAGTTCTAGGAATCCTTAAACTGGATGGGATTATATGAGAGTTCAAGTGTATTTGTAATTTCTTCTAAATATTCTAGAAACAATCCAGTACTTTTCCAGAAATTATTTATCGCCGTACAGGGAAGCTTTATTGGCCTTGTGGAGAGAAATTTTTATCCTATTCTGATATATTTTTGAAGTTATGTAATCAAAATTGACATATATCGATGGATATGTTTTGATATGCATGAAATTAATTCTACAAACGCTGAGAAATTCAGACAACTTATGTTAATTGCATATCACTCAGAATGGATTCGCAACTAAAGGTTCTGGATCATATTTTTTATATATGTACAATTGTATAATAACGATGACTGTGCCAACCTCTGGTCAGGTAAACAACTTCTGATACGGCACTGACTGTCCGAGCGAAGAGCTTAAGTATACGGCGTGAAGGGACGCTAAGGGGGGAGACAGAAGCAGTCAAGCGTGAACAGTCGTAAGTCGGTACAAAGACGGGCGGCACAGTATCGCAAATGAGTTTAATTTAAAATGCGAAGTGTCTATTCATCCAGCTTTTTAGAACATCTAGACCAAATAAACTGAAACGGCTATTCGTCCAGCTTCTTAGGACTAGACAAACCTAACTGAAGTGGCTATTCATCCAGCTTTTCTTCTCGGCTTTTACTACCGATACTGTGAGAATAAAATAATGATGATTGTAATCAATATATTTCCAAAACCTTCGATCGATGTCCGCGTTATCGTCAGTTATTATGACAGATTCGCTGTATAGAGGTAATGTTTGCATATCCATTATTGCTATCAAAGCTATCAAATTCAAAGAAATATCAATATGTCAGCACACACACGCGCTTATGTTTGAACGAAGTTTGTGATGAAGTAAACATAGTCACAAAACAAATTAAATTATTCTATAAATAATCTGTTAATATGTTTTTCAACTTGTTAAGAAAAGCTAAAATTTAAGGAGATGAAACCGATTCGTTAAACTACTAGGATGGTGAAACTCGAGCGGGAGGGCCTCCTTAAAAGGAGAGCCTGGATGTGACTGCACTGAAAAAAATCTATTTTGATTTTCGTACGGAATCGGTAACACTTCGACTCCCTTTCCAACGGCCCGTCGGGGGAGGGGGGGGGGGAGGTCACCACTACTAGGATGGTGAAACTTGAGTGTGAGGGCCTCCTTAAAAAGAGAGCCGGGTGTGACTGGTTACAGGAGGGTGATCGATAACACTTGAAAGTTGGCGAGTGCTATAGGCGCACGTACTTTATACTTTTTCTCCGAATATGAAATTTACCCACTTCCGATTGACTTCGAGACATGAGCATAGTGCTAATATAGATTCAGTGTAGGTCCTAGTATTTGATACCCCACGTAAACCCAAAAATAATCATTTTGACCTTGACTTAGAAAAAACGCGAATATCTTCTAATTCAAAATCGGCGATAAGAGTCCTTTTCATATGGGCGTAAACATGTAAAGCATTTACATTATGAATTTAAACTTAATGGGCTACTTTTTGTTAAGTATACTTAATTGCTGGTTTAGTTGTTTCTTATCAATATATGAAAAAAGTCCGTAATCCGCAATCTAAAACCGTTCTCATTTTCGAGGTCGTGAAAGCAATTTCAGCCTGACATCGTCGGTAGTCATTAATGGTATCGGGGTGACGACCTTTTTCGATCCACTTTTTGCTGATTGATCTTGCGCGTAACGCGCTGGGATTCTCGAGTCTTCATCGTTGGCTTACTTGCACGTCCCTTTATCACTGTGAGTTTCTGACCCCTTTAAATCCTTCATGTTCATGGTCTTCACGCGGTGGCTTGTAAGACCTCGATCGAGGTCTCCCACCTACCCACCTACCGATTTCCACCTCATCCTTTTTCCATCTCTTGCACCGTTCTACCTACCCCTTCCGCAGCATCAGCGGCAGCTTTGCGAGATTTTGCCCATGCTTCCCTCGACGTATGTCGCTATCACATTCGTATGTATCATGGTTGTTTGACATTCTAGAGTCTGTGTTTATTCCGCAAGTTTTCGTCTCTCCATCCAACTTGGGTTGGAGCTCCGCACTCCACCGCCGCGCCGATCTCCAACTCCGGCTGTATTCATTCGCTGGTAATGAATACGCGACCGAATCCCTTTATGTCATCGTTACTACGTGACATGCAGCTCTACACATGTTTGCTTTTCTGCCCGCACATTTTGCAATAATATGTCTCCGGTGAGTCGTGTTGCATGCGCGTCAGGTGTGTGCTTTGTCGAATAAGTCACGGAGTCTCCAAGTTGTCCCACAGAATCTTCCAGGGAATAACGTGCTGCAAATAAGGAAACTCATTGTCTTAACTTATTTTAGGCCTTGCATATAAATGGACACAATTCTGTATGAGTAATGTTTCAGAAAAAATCAGCTTTGACGGCAGTAACTTTTCGTATCTGTATATGACTCATCAAATACTAAAATAATAGTTGTTTCATTTGCAGCCAGCAGAGTTCTGAGCTGGCCACAAAATACTGTAATTGCATTATTAACATTGTGTACATGGAGAATATCTATTTGATAAATTTTATACAACTTAGTTCGGTAAACTGAGGACATCACGGCATTTTGTTGAAATTTCACTTTCAGTTATGTAAAATGAAATAGGGTAATATTTGATGAGAAAATATGTATTATTAATAAAAATTCATTATAACTTAGAATATCGAGGAAAAATTAAACAATTCTATAGTGAGTTTCAAACTGGATAGTTTTTTATTCAAAATTTTGTAAACTTGAAACCCTAAATTGTTTAATTTTCAATCTTAGAAATTTTGCATGGTCTACTTTTGAAAAATATTTCTTATATCAAACGTAAAGCTAGTAAAATAGAACACTAAAAACTTGAAAAAGTAAATTTATAGAAAATTTAAGAAATTAGATTAGATTATAGTTTGAGAAAGTAGACCAAAAATCAGTTGTTCAGTGCCGTCCGATATTTTTTTTTTATCACGCGTTTCTTTACACGTCAATTATTAAATACATTCCAATTTTATTTGGTAACTTAATAAGTAATATTTATTTGGTGAAAAAGATAGTCTACATAGCTGGATATTTTACTGAAATCCTACAATATTAACCGAAATTAAATTAATTATATACCGGGGACTTTCTTTTTATCTTCAGCCCTGAAAATGTTGATGGGCCTAGTGCTTCTCATTTTACCGAACTTTTCTGTAATTCCTCTCGTAATGAAAGTTAAAATCTCTCAAAACATTCTTCAATCTATATATTCTTTTAAGTGAATCTACTTTCCGACTTGAGATTTTACACAACTGTTTTGTATTATTTATAGTTCTGTTTCTTAATAGATCATGAAATAACTTTTAGCTTTCTCTAAATGCAGCAATGTCGTCGATTTACCAAACTGATTCGGTCATTTTTCATGAATAAATTTTCTGCATGTATATTCGTGTATTCTGTAATTGAATTACATTACAGGAAAAAGAAAAAGTGTAGGCATTTTAATTGAATCAAGATTAAAAATTATATGAATGTACTATGAGTGTGCAAAATTTATTTGAGCTGAATGTAATTGAGCTTATGATTTTCCACGGTAGGATGAGCTGATTTCGAGCTGAGCTTGACCTAAAATAGCTAGTTTCAGCTTACGAGCTAGCTCACATTTTTCGAGCTGGCCTGTAATGCCATAAATTTTGAGTTGACGTAAAAACTCGAAATATTTAAGTTAGCCCATAAGGGATTAATATTCATAAATTCACACTGTTGATAAATTTAGTTAGAATTTTTTGGAAGTTTGTAGAATATTTTGGAATATTTTAGAGGGTTTTAGACTGTTCTTGAATAGATTATTTCACCATGCTCTTAACAAATCTGTAAAATTGTGGAAAATTTTCAAATCATTTGAAATTTTCATAGAGTGGTTTAGAATTTAATTGAAGATTCCTCATTCCTAATATGTTTTGAAATGTTAACTGTTAAAAATATTTGCAGTTCTAATACACATTCAATATATATTTGTATATTAAATCTAAAAACTCGGTATATGAAATCGCCATTAAGAGACTGCATATTACATTTCATACAAATGTATCTTCATCATTTGTTAGCGAAAACCGATAATTCCACTTCACACAAATTGGAAATAATTTTGGCAGTAATTTTCAATCATAAATAACAAAACATCATATTTTCTCCTAACGCAACATAAATTTCACTTGTTTTTAAGTTTTTGAAGAACTTTGAGTTTTCACGTAAGTTAATCTTCCTTTGGACAAATTAATAATTAATAAATCTTATTTCCGTCCACTACTTTTATTGTTAGAAACCATTGAAATTCCTACTATAAAATTCTTCTCGAAATATATTTTCTGCAACTTGGTGTTGCAATTTTTCATCTGATCTCTATAACAGTTCTTTCCCCTATTCTATGGAGAAAGTTGCGGAATTTTGGCAACTTTTAAGAAAATTGTGAGGCGTGCAATTATGCACTTATCTTTTTACGTTCCGCGACATCTTACCTTCTGTGATCTCCACTGGCATCGAATAATTTTTTAAAGTCAGCTTCAAAATTGCAATTTGGTATATAAATACATGGGAATTTTTTTCTCTCGCCATTTTGAGTTTTTATTGAAAACAAATTTTAAATAAAGGTCTCATATTTCCGCAAAATCTCTAAATTCAAATCAGCAAGAAATGTATCACTGAATTAAACCAGTATGAATTTTCACTGATTTTTAACGCAATTTCACTGATTCAAATAGCTAGAAATTGGTCACTGAATTAAATAAGTAAGGATTTTCGCTGATAAACAAGGAAATCTTACTGATTCAAATTCAGAGAGAGGAACTGTCATTTCATGCAAAATATGAGGGTGAGATTTCACTGTTCATCAGTGAAAATACTTATCTGATTCATTATTCCATTTATAGCTATGTATTTGAACTAGTGAGATTGAAAGCTATTTCAGAAGAGTCTCATACAATGAAAAAGAACTAGCTATTAATTGTTAATCTTTATTTTACACACTGCCATTAAAAAAGGTTAAGAAATAATTTTTTTCTAGTTCTGAGAGAAACGTCCCATACAGAGTACATATAATAACAAGGCCATTCCAGCACGTCCCTACTCGTACTGCAGAGTGCATGCATACATTCACTGGAAAAGTTTTTCCTCTGTCTCAACTGGTCGGCTTACAAAAGTACGCTCGAACAACCGGAAGTTGCTTGCGACATGCCACAAAGCGTCTGAAATTCCTGTGCATGACACTATGTACTACGCCATTTCAGGATAAAACAGAAAAGCCCTTAAATTTTACTTTTTTACATGTAGTGAGTTTGCGAATGTCTAGCATATACTTTCCCCATCCCATCTACCATCCACCCGCTCTCATATACCCATCACTCCCATCCTCATTATCATCCTCTACACCCAGCAAAACCTTTGGTTGAATGAAAAAAGTTTTGGATGATTCAACCCTAGAATATGGTTATTATATAAGCAATAAAATATTTGGTTGACCCAAGAAAATGGTTTGGTTAGTAAAATTTGTTTGATTATACCATATCTTTTGATTTATTGAAGATAATTTTTTGGTTGATCCAAATGAAAACTTTCATTAGTCCAAGCAAATATTTTGCTTGGTCGGAGAGAATATTTTAGTTAATTCAAATGAGTGTTTTTTTGGCCTAAGAAAACATTTTGGTTGATTAAATTAAAACTTGTAGTTCATCTAACCATAAAAGAACCAGCACAACTTGAATGCTAAATTGCTTAAGTGGTTAAAAACGGAATTGTCTCATTTTATATAAATTATTTGGTAGTTTATTAACTACTAAATACCACAAGATGAGACAACTCCACGGCAATCCATTTGCAATGTAAATTGTGCGAGATCCCTTGTTTATTTGGTTCAAAAAATTCTTCTGTTTACTTTGCGAGAAGTTAATCACGCAGTCTTAGGTAATCACGCGGCTTATAAAATCTTGCGTAATTTTCAGATAATCACTCAATCACATATTTTCAGCAAGAATATTCATAAAATGATAACTCAAATGTGGGGTTTTTCTACCAGACAAGCGTAAAAGAAAAAAATATACGAAGAGCATCTCTTTCGTACACAAAAACCTTTCGATGTATCATTTTATTACTAATGTTGGAAATAATTGCAGAGGAATATACACCTCTCATGCCCCATTCGATTCTATTTTCGGATCACTTCTTTTGATAAGGATCACCACACATTAGCACACGGATTACCTTTTTTATGTTTCTTCGCGACGCTACACGGAAAAAAATGGAGAGTCAATGTTAAGAGTCTCAGTCTGATCTTCTAGATGGTCGAAAAGGCGATCCATAATTTTTTCGACATACTCAGAGAGACTCTCATTTGATGTTCAGCTTGAATGTTTGCAAATCAATGTGTTTTCATCGTGTCATTTTTGAATGAAAATGTGCTGAAAATTTCATCATTTATTGATGATACAGATATACCACCTTGATCAAAAAGTTTTAGGACTTTATATTTAAAATCAAAAATACAAGTTTATTC
>JAUMHM010000071.1:20902805-20921306 GCA_032362435.1 Melikaiella ostensackeni | reverse complement strand
GATTTTACTCAAATGAGGAGGTCGAGACGGAAACAAACGCCTATTTTGAAGGCCTTGACGCGTCACACTACCGGACCCGTATCGAGATGTTGGAAGACCGTTACAATAAATGCATTACTCTAGATGGAGATTACCTGTATGTCGAAGAATAACCAATTTTTCATTCAAAATATCGTTTTTTCATGGTCAGGCCGAAGACTTTTCAGCCCATGTAGTAATTGATTGCGATTTAGGGATTCTCTCTCATATCTGACAATAGAAAAATCAACCTAAGCGACTATGGACCTTGTGTAATGTATATCTTTCTACTTTGGGTGGTAGTCTAGCTCTTCGGCTTACAGTAACACAACGCGTTTTCCTTCTTAGGGATAGCTCAGTCAGTTACTGCTCCATTTCAGTTACTTATTCCTCTAAGTTTGGACCCATTCAAGCAACTCCTTGTCGGAGTACTTTCCTTCATCTGTGGACAGGTGGCCCCCCATGAAGACATCCTCTTTCTGCTTCGGAATTTAAAGAAATGCTAAAGAGACATACAGTGACATGATTTGTGTTTGGATGGTTCATTTTGCCCCACAAGAAGCCATAGAAGTAAACGTTCTTCCTGCGATCTCCTGCATGCAGAGGTAAGCCTAGTTATTATGGGATATCGCCTGGACGCCCATAGCCACCGTTCATCGTAGAGCAACACAATACCGTATATTTAACAATATCTAGCCTAACTTCACGAGGGAGGACATTAAATTGGGTTACTGCACCGTCTTCGTCCACCTCAATATCCCGGCATCTATCAATGTCGGCATGCTAGGGTACTGTCAGATTTCGTTAACCTGGAACCAATTAGCCCTCTACATACTGTTCGTCATGTCTTAATTTGTAGCCAGGAGACTCGCTCCCTCAATATCTCAGAAGGCTGTGCCATTTACCCCAGGGAGGGTGGTCGCAATTTATTTTGTAATTTTATAACTGTAATATAACTCTCAAAATGAGTTTTCCATTTGTGAATAATTTCGCTAGAAATGTTAAATGAAGACATCAGCTTAATAATTTTATAAACATGAACAAAATTCGGCTTAAAAATAAGAAAATTCTTACTCAAATTTCGTGGCAGATTTATCCATAAGGCCATATTCAAACTCGCACTCTACTACCTGGGAAGTATACCCCCACCATTGCGCCGAGTGAGTTACCCCCCCAGTGGAAAATCATAAAGTTTGATGAGATGTTGGAAGGGGTAGGGGTGCGACCTACGTTATTTCCGTATACTTAGTATGTAAACCCAAGTGAGGGAAAAGCGCTCTGGGCCCAGTGGTGGGGGTATTCTTCCCAAGTATCAGAGTGCTAGTTTGGAATCGGCCATCCATAAATGTAGTATAATCGTTACTATCAGTATGGTAACCTTATTTTTCTTCCGGGAAAAATAGGCTTACGATTAATATGGCACACATGTATTTTAATGCCCATTAAAGTAGGACAAAGAGTCCGAGGAAATCAGCATATTTTTACCATACTCGATGGAAACAGTGGGTGGAGCTTCTTTAATTCAGAGCCAAGGATTACAAATTCGAAATTAAAATTTTTTAATTTTGAAATCATCGTTGCGAAAGTTAGAAATTCAGAATCTACAGGTTTTGATGCTTTCAGATGTCTAACATTTTTCTTTAAATGTTTAAAATTGGAATGAATATAATGTGTCTCGTAAACAGAATAAGGTACGCCAAAACAGACAACATTTTTCTTATTCAAATTCAGAATTATATCGTATTATGTTCATAATGATGGAATATTGTATATAAGGAATAGACTCATAAATAAAATGAATAAACAATGTCAAAAATTTGTAATAATTTTGTGGAGCAGTCGAGATCTCTCTGGCCACTCAGAATTGCCATCTATTAAAGTTACTCTTCTCCTTTTTTTTGCACGAATATACCTAATTCTCGCCTTATAAATATGCTACCAACGTAAGGTACGTCGTACCTTATTTGTCACTCATCTCGTCATATCCATAAAATATTGTAAAAGTTCTCTCAAACGTTTTCTCCATGTATAACAAAAAATTCTCATTAAAACCATTTTGTTTCACTCAAATGTTTGCGGAGAAAGATGCAGGAGAGCTGAATATGTATAAAAAGTAATTGCCGAGATCGTACTCGCGCACGGGAACGGTTCTGATAACGGTTGATGATTTAATTAGTGGGGGTTAATTACAGTACACTTTAATGAAATTCGTATGTTCGATTCAAATCGACGCCCTCCATAATGTCATTACTCTAATTATCGAGAACCATGTTAGCCAGCAAACTGTCGCTTGCGTACATAGGAGAGCTAACCGCAAAGTATGTTAATTTGGAAATACGAATTACAATTAAAAAGTAATTCCCAGTTCGAATTCCAGTTCAATCCGTATTTAATGCCTGTTGGAGAAATAAGGTTTATTTAATTCGACAGGTATACTACAGAGGAATTTTCCTAAGCGCACAGAATTGCATTAATAGTTATTCTCAAATTTTGTCTGTGTTTTTCAGTTTATATTTTATTACGATTTATCGAGGTAATCTGCAGTGTAATATGAAATTATATATATATTTTTTCAATTTAACGAATGTCTTCTACCGTCCCTGATAAAATTAGATGCCTGTATGATAAAACCTGCTTTTGTACCAATAAATGGCATTTGTTTCACAAAATCGAGGGTGTTTTTCTCTCGAACTTCCAGAGCCATCGAATTGAAAAAAAAGATTTCATCTTTTCAGAAATTCATCAAGTGAAATGTCTCTAGCATCATTAAGATGCACTATTGAGAATGGAATATAAACTATACGTTTCACGAGCATTCAACCGTGTCTTGATAAGTCGTTAAACTTTAATATAATGGCTCCAAGGCATCAGCGGAAGTTGTTCAGAAATATATTGGAAAATCAGACAAGTAAGTCAATAAGGTTGACGTCCCAGTAATCGTGACTTTTGAGGTGTAAATGCGAACAAATAAGTACATAATACGAGTGCATATCTTTCATATAAACGCAATAAAAATATATTGCGCGGAAAATTTAGACAGTTTTGGGGTTTCTCGCAAATTCCTTGTGACCTAAAAATTAAGTGCAAGTATCATAAGTTGTCTTTACAAAATTACTTTTACATAAACACATGATTAAAAACAATCGTTCATGACAATCTTATACTTTTGGTCGTTATCATATTATATTGACGTTTCTATTATACTTCAGTGAATAGCTTCTCCTAAGGGCAAATACTAATCTAATACATCACGAAATACCATCGTTTCAATTAATTTATTTCCGGCTTCATTTAATTAACATTCCAATCAACTGGAATATTCAATCTTTTGAATTGTTTTGACTTATTTGAATCCTTGAATTCAGGTATAAATCAAAGTTTCTAATGGCCAATCCCTCGGACTTAACCTATTTGCGAAAGCCAATTTTGGAAAGAAAATAGTATAGTATAGCTGGTCAGTGATAATTAAAACGTAAACAGAGGGAGATAGTAAAACAGTAGCTCACTAATCCGGTTTTAAAAGCAGGCAATGAGCTTCACACATCGAACAGACCAGTAGCGAAAATTTCACGTTTTATAATAACGCAGTTTGTTCACGAATAAATTGTCATTTAATACCAGACAGCAAGCGAAGTACAGCCGCATTATACCCAGGGTGTCCACCATGAATTACCGTTATTAATTAATTTATTGAAGCGCTTTCGGTTGGCGGCAGGCTGAATATCTGCTCTCATATATATACCATATATCTCTGGCACACGTGCATGCACTCGTATGATATCGTTCCATCCATGAAGGGAGAGCACGGTCGTTCTCACTGTTTGTAGGAGTAGCATTCGACAGGCGCCTAATGAATATCTGACATCTGTCGTGTCGTGATTACTGTCAGTGTCACACGACCAACTGGAGTGTTACATTTCTCCTCGAGTATCTCCACCAAATTCCATTAACTGTTAAACAAGTTTCAGAAAAATATTAATCAAATTTACATGCTGATTTGTCAATTTTTGTCACCCAATACAAACAAAGAGAATCTTGAATTTCGGGCAGTTTTTATTTTTACTTTTGAACTGAAATTAAATAAGAGCATATTTAGAGCGTCCTACGAGATAAGAGATGAGAGTAAATTTTGGAAATTCGAAAAAATTAAAGAAGTATTTTTTTACCAACTCTTTATTTAGAATCAAGATTTGCTGTCGTAAATCGTCGCCAAGTACAAATAAAAAAAAAGCAAATCTATTTTCTCGACATAAGTGTGGATATTTAACTTTAATTGGATTGACGGCGCAATTCTTAACCGATTTAAATTAAAGTTGTCTGAGAGCCGTAAAATCCCTACGAAAAAGGGTGTCGTAGCCTATTTAAATATAGTATAAAAAATGTTTAAATTTTATATTTTTGTTCCACTTAAAAGGGAATTTTGTCATAAGGGGGTTCGAATTGGCACTTATGCCCTTTTGGAGTATAAAACTTAAACACTTATTGACTTTTAAAATGCCGAATATTGGCACTTATACGCTTTTGGAGTTTCAAACATTGACCCTTCATGCCTTTCTGGAGTGTCAACCTTTGACATTCATGCTCTCTTGGAGTTCCAAATTTTGGCACTTATGCCCTTTTGGTATTATAAACTTTGTCGCTTATGCTCTTTTGCTGTGCCAAACTTTGGTGCTTGTGGCCTTTCGGAATTCAAAATATTTGCGCTTATGCCTTTCTGGAATTCCAAATTTTAGCGTTTATGCTTTTTTGCAGTGCCAAACTTTGGTGATTGTTCCCTTTTGAAATTCAAAATTTTGGCGCTTATGCCTTTTTGGATTTCCAAACTTTGACGCTTATGCCCTTTTGGAATGCCAAATTTTTGTTTTGGGTGGGAAAAATGTACGTCGGACAGACGAACACCCGACCGAAACTGTAAGTATTTTAGCACAGGGCTACGACACCCTGAAAAATAGAATTTTTCACATTTGTCAATGGCTACAGACAAACCTATCAAACCGATTGACACAAAATTTTAATCTGGAAATACACTAAATTATTTTCTAATGCTACTTTTTAGCAACTCACGGTACTTCTATTAGTTAACAAAATTTTAAGGATTTTATAAAAGACAAAAATTGCTCCTTCATTTCTGTTCACGTCTATAGCAAATTGTATGGTACTGTGATTAACACAAAAGTTTAACTGGTCATGCGCAATACTCCTCTCTACTGCTATGTTAGAGGAAATTATGATAACTTCATTTGTTCATTAAATAATTAAGAATGTCTGATTTTATTCTTTGCGCACGGCTGCAGTAAAACCTACTGGTTCAATTAACGTAAAATTGTAACTACGTGCACGGTACTATTCTCTAGTGCTATTTTTCATGAATTTATAACATATTTGATAGTTAAAGAAATTTTTTATTCAATTATAAAATAATTGAATTTTTCATCTTTGCCGCACGGGTGCAGCCAAATTTGTTGGCCTGGTTAATATAAAATTGTAACTGCAAGTGTGCAGTACAATTTTCTAGTACTATACATCAAAAGTTTATAATATTATCATCACTTTAGAAAATTGTATATATTTCACCAAGTAAAATTGAATTTATTAATGGCAGTGTCTACTCTTACCACAAAATTCTGGCTATTCGTGCCGAAATGTCGATACGAATAGCTTCGTTTTCCAGGTCCCGTTATTTGCACCGAAAAAATGTGGCTAATCGTGTTGAAATTTGAAAGATGTTTGATTTTTTTAATCTGTTGAAACTATAGTTTTAACTATAGTCTTAACTTGATCATATTGAATCTCATTTCGAGTTATTTGTAATATTTTGATATAAGTATTTTGTCCAAAAAGTAGTGAAATCCACCGAAAACATCTACGATGTAAGAACTTGGCCACACACTTGGCCAAGTACACTGAGAGTCCCTAGTAAGTCAGTCTGCAATATGTTATTCCGAGAATTTCGTTGGACGACCAGGGGAAGAAGGGGTAAAGAGAGCGTGACTCTAAAGTCAGCATACTCGTTTAGTACCGCACTAACAGTACGGGCGGTGCCACGCAAGCGCATAATTTTGTCAGTTCGCACGGTCCGCACTTCGCTTCATTCACTTTCAGTGTTTACGTTGTGTTGCAAAAATGTCGCAGGAAAACAAGAGGCAGCGTTTATCCTTCAAAACAAACAAACATTTAAAGAAATTTAATAAATCTTTTTTACTGCGAATGAAAATCATATAGAAATGGTTCATACGGACCTGATTGTTGATATTGTAGTCGGTCCTATATATGTCCAAGGCCATTTTAGACAAGAACCAAAGTCGGACTTATATGGGACTTTCAGTGTACAATCAAATGTAGTTGTGAAATCAAAGTTGGCCCATCTAAATGAAAAAATAATAATTAGCAGTAAATGATTGTGAGTATTGAGGAAAACATTTTAAAAATTTTGTTGTGGAATTTAAATTTGAGAAGAAAATTGAGAAAAATTATTTCTAAGGAGATTTTACAAATTACCATATAACGACTTGGCGAGATTGAATGTACCAAAGAGATAATGAAGAAAAAATTAAAAGCTGTATAATTATGGAGGATGATATTAATGAAAGAAGAGGATCATTAAAATAAATTTTAGTTCTATTTAGAGCGGAGATATACATTCAATCGTGCAAAAGTTGTTATAATTAAAAAAATTCCTTACAAATAATTTTTTAAAATTTCCTCCTCAAATTCTTATACTTTAAGTACATTTTGAAAATTCATTTTTCAATACTCGTAATCTATTAATGTTAATTATTATTCATCAAAAATTAAAATATTTTTAGTCTTTATCTGCATATTCATAGAAATTTAGTGATATTGTACGTTTCAAATACTGATGAAAAAGTTTCTTTACAAAAAAGACCATTGTAAAGAATCTATACATATTTTTGAGTATACCATATGATATCTTCCTCAAACTAATATTTCTTACAGCTGTAGCAAGGGTTTTGTTTTCTTTCTTAGAAAGTATTCTGCTCACTTTTTTATGTGCTACATACTATATACCCTTCTGCCAGCCCTATTTTTGGTAGGTACACTGAAAAAAAGTCTTCTATCCAAATAATTGCATTTCTTTTATATCATTTCTTTAAGCCAAGGAAATGGTTTGATTCATTAATAAATATTGTTTAAAGGCAAGAAGTTCGTGTATTGATTGAAAGAAATCATTTCTTTATGTGCCATTTCTTTGAAACAAATAAATATTACTTAACCTGTGGGAATGTGAGGTGATTACTGAAGGAATTGATATCTTTAAACCTAAGAACCTCAAAGAAATATTTTTTAAGTTCAATGATTTCAAACCTTTTAATTGAAAAAAATGTATTGGGAGTAACGAATTCATTGTGGTCTGGATCAAATATTCTGGTATATTTGAATCAAAGAAATATTGAGATAACTAAAAGCGATATTAGTTGAGTGAAAGAGAGATTTCTTTCATGCAAGGAGTCGATGTTGTTTTTTCAATAGTACACGCTATTAATTAAAATAAATAATTTGTTCACTCGAGTAATAACTTACTCACTTTGAAGAAGTGTTTTTTTATGATTTGAATAAAGTAATTCATGTCAAATAAATATTTTATCTGAGTAAAGAAATGTATTTTTGAAATAACTTCATATGTTACCTCGTAACAATATTTTATTTTTAGATAGTAAAACTGCAATAACTTATCGCACCCCTACCCCTTTCCAATATCTCATCAAACTTTATGATTTTCCAATGAATTTTGGCCATGATCCTGGAATTCTCATTCCCTTAAAGAAAACATAGGTTTTGAAACGTGTTCTTTGCTTTAGCGTCAAGCGTCAGGAATTTTAAAACTAAAACAGACGAATTTTCAACTGAAGAATTAAATTTTCAACCAAATACATAATATAATTTTTAACCATAAAGATGAATTCTCAACTAAAGTGATTTTTGAAAGCTTTACAATCTATCCTACAAATTTTTCGAGCTTGTAAAAATTTTATCGCTTTAGAAGATTTTGGCAATTAAAATGGCCAGACCCTGAATTAAATGAGGATTAAAAAATTGGAAAATTCTCAGACCTTTGCAAAAATGTATTTTCCTTCGTAATGTACGTAATATGCCTATTTTAAGAAATCTTGTAAGATTGAAATATCTTCATTTTTTGGACAACAATTCTTGAAAAATGCTCCTCATTTTTCAATTTTGTTTGGGTAATTGGAAACCGCTACATTTGGTAACTTAGAAATAAGTCAGTTTTAAGGGTTTAAATTTAAAAAATTGTCTAATTAGGAACATTTTAATTTTATATCATTCGATTTGAAATATTTTCTAATTTTCTAATTTTCTAGTTTGAATTTGTCTATAATGTAAGCTTTTTAAAAACTATATACAAATATTGCGAATAATTTTTTCTACCTGCATCTGTTCATACAAAAAGCTTCCTATAGGATTTTCAAAGATTCCAAGCAATTTCAGAGAATTTCACAAGATTTAAGGGATTTTATAAGACCTCCAAGTATTTCAAAGATTTTAAAAATTTCAAGGGATTTCTAGGGGAATTTAGGGTATAAATTCCATTTATTTAATTCTCCAGTGATTTAAAATTATGTCTACAGATTTCTAACTATTTCAAAGATTTTAAATAAATTCAAAAGGAGTTAAAAGATTTCAAGTTATATCTACGGATTTAAACAGATTTCAAAGATTTTAATGGATTTAAATATATTTTTAAAGACATTAGGGGTTTAAGAGATCCTAAAGAATTTTAATGAATTTCAATGAAATATCATGCGGTTTTAAAGATATCAAGGGAATTCGCAGATTTTTGCTGTTGCAAATCCAATTGTCAATTTTCTTAAATTTCAGTTGAAAATTCAACTGTTCGAAATTCAAGAAAGAAGCGAATTTTGTATTAAAAATGTAATATTTACATCATTGCAAATGAGAATTTAATAAATAAACATTTCAATCCATGAACAATTTTTGGAAAAAAGTCGACTTTTTCTCTTGGTTGTAGGAAGTTGTAAGTCTTCCAGAAGTGGGAGTAATGATTAGTGATGAATAGTATCTTTTTGAAGGAGCACAATTTAATTTTCAGAGCCATAATGATTTATACGCCAAAACAAGAAAATTATAATTGAGTCAACTCCACCTTGAAATTCAATTGTCACTCTAGGCGGAATTCCCATTTAAAGCAATGTTACACGCTAGACAACCTGATTAAATATAAAAAATTATAATCATAAAATAAGACCGTACTTCTTCATTTCACTAATCATTATTTTCACACCCACCGCAACTGATATGAATAGAAAAAAAATGTTTTATGTTGACCCGAAATAATTTTTTTCTATTCAATTCAAAATCAAATAATTCTAACTTTTTTATTTTCACTCATAAACTGTATGTTTATTTCGTATATTTATAAAATATACTCTCAGGAGATTCATTAACAATAAAAAATCAAAGTATACACGTTATATGCTTGAATTTTGATTTTGAAGAGCACGAATCTCAATAAAGAGATAATAATTCCTGCTAAAAAATATGTTAACGGTGGGAAAATCAAAATAATCTTTTGATTTTACTGGCAGACCTCAGTCTAACAATCAATGATACTGCCAGGAAAATCGGTGTTAGAAACTTTTTACATATTAAATCAAAACTTCTTAATTTCCAATACCTTACAAACAAGTTTAAACTTTATATAAACTCAGAATTCGCCTGAATATCTTATCCATTTTAAACGAGCGCCTGGCTTTCATTTTATTTTATGAATTTATTCTATTTAAAAGAGAAATTTAAATTTGTGACAATTTTGAAAAGATTTAAGGGTAATTTTGAGCAATAAAATAAATTTATGAAGTTATTTAATGAGTTTCCACATCTGGAAAAACTTGAGCTTCTGAAATTTTCCCGCTCTAATAAATCTGAGCTACTGCAGTAAATTTAAACAAATAAATTGAAATAAGGCTGATCATGAGACCACGTCACATAAAATTGAACATTTTTTCTTTAATTTTCAACTTTTTAAGGCAAATAAAATATCGCTGGACTCGTCATAATTCGTAGATTTCGAATATAATGTTTATAAATTACCAAGTGCTACATTACAAATTTTTCACATTTCGCACTTGAGTCTTAATCAGGTACAAAGGACTCCCTCTGACCGAGGGTCGGTGAGAGAAGTATGGCTTAGTGAGGGGAAGCCGCGTAGTGGGGGAACTGCACTCAGGTATCTGGGGCAGAATTGTCCCGTGCTCCTACTTTTGTCAAAACTCAAGTTTTAAATATAAAATTTACTGCCTTGTTTTTACCGAGTTACTTGGAAATTTCTAATTTTATGCAGCTTTATTGAGCCATTAGGGCCCTAAACCTTGAGGAGTATAATTGCTTTCAGAGACCCTTCTCCAGAGTAGTAAACCTCCCTCCACTTCTGTACCGAGGAAAAACCTAAAATGTGACGTCAGCCGAAGGAGTGTCCAACCAACTCCGTAACCAAACAATGTACTTCGAGGCCTTTTGCCACTGCCCTGTTTTCTCAGCCCTTAGAGTTCGCTCCTTAGTTCAGCGACTTCGAAAAACAGATATCCTTTAACCATCGAGAAAAGAAGACCTGATTGGGCCGACTTCAGATTATGTTCTCCCGTTTGTAAAGTCGCTTTTTTCGACTTCTTATGTGCGCGAGTGACGCGGCTTCGCCGCGCCATTCACCCACTCGCATGCATTGGATCTCACAAGAGGGGGCGATTGCTAGGGCCCCATCATCCCCATCCCTTTTTTACGATAGTTATAATCTGAAAGTATGCGGTGATTGGTAGTGATCGGTCTTCTCAAGCACTGACGGTGTCTTTTTTTTGTATTCTTCGAGAAAATGAAAATATTATTATAAATTATAATAATTATTATTGCATTCAAATTATTTTTTTCAACAAATGAGATATTTTCATTTTTTTAGTTTAACTATTCAAACTTTTCAAAGCATGGAGGCATTTTTTGATCCAAGTAAATCGTTCTTTGAACCAATTAATATCTTATCAACTCTGTTACTTGTTTATTCTGAACGGTATGTCGCATATTAGAACTACATACGAGTAAATAGTAATTTAAGGCTCACTTGAATCAACGAATCATACATTTGATTCAAAAAAACTTTTACTTATTCCGACTTATATTTATTTGTGTGTAATAATTACCTTCATGAACTTACACCATACTTCTTTACATTAAGGAACTCTCCAATCATATCAAATACTTCATTCTTACAGTCGATAAAGAATCTATTTCGCTCAACGAATATTTCCCAGTGTCAAATAGATATTCCTTTGTCTTAATCATATCGTTCCTTGGATACAAAAATAATATTTGTTTGAGCTGAAGGAATATTTCTTCAGCCATTCTCTACTACACCATTTCTTTGAATCAAAGAAATTTCATTTGATTCAAATACCGGTTTTTCTCAGTGTACCAGGATGCTATTATATCACTTTTTAGTATATAAGAATGTTTTTAATTGTAGAAGATGTGATTTTCCTCTTCATAATATGAAAATGGAACAAAATTATATAACGGAAGTTAATTTTTAAGTAATTTCATCTTTATAGAAAAAAATTATAAGATATATAAAATTAAATTTGCATACAATTTGTTAAAAGAATTTCGTTTATTACCTGAAAATTAGTTTTTTTTTTAAAGAGATATTAAAGTACTAAAATTTTTATATATTTTAATGATATCAATTGTCTCTTTCACTTCTGAAAACACAGAACGCCAAATTAAACAACTTTGAGAAATAGTATCTTTGAAACAATATTTTTCTGTTAAGTAAATTTTGAAAAAAATGTTTAAAAACATAATCTATAAGAAAGTCATCGTGTATAACAGAATTGAACAATAAAGCCCTAAAACGAGTAAATTATATTTCCAAATACAGTACACTCTCCGTATCTACCTGCCTGACGTCACAGTGGGATAGATCTGAAATTTTCTGTTCAAAAACCTGTACTGCCTTCAATTTCCATCCGGATTAAATTTTTTTTTCGAAATTCAAGTGAATTGAATGTGTATTTTTTTTTCTGATAATTTCCGTATTTTATTACCATTATATCTGTACTACTTAGCTCGTTTGATTTATAATCTATTTATAAAAATGTACTGTCCTTAAAATTTACCAATAGGAACCATAACCTTCGTTATAAACAAATTTGATAAACAATAACAAAAAATTCGTATATTTTCGTAGAAAAAATGGTTTTTCTGCCTATATAGTTTACTGTTCATCAAGGAAGGTTCCTGATAAATTTATCAGCCCAAAATAATGATCGCAGTTGTTATAAACAAATTAAATGAATAAAACCCGATATTTGGTACTTTCACGTAGATTTTTTTTACAGCATTTCCAATTTAAATTTCCTCAGGGGATATAGTCAACTACGAATATTTCTTATACATTAATTTTTATTATTTCTATAAACAAATTCTATGAACAAAATCAAAATTTTGGCATTTTTTGCGAAAAAATTTCTTTTGATAATATACAGATTTGAGAATATCCAGGAAGGTGTTCGATTAAAAATGATGATCACAAAACAACAATCGCTTATTTTATAAACGAATGAACTTCTCCTAATCAAGTATTGGGCACTTTCGTGTAAATATGTAATTTTTTTACACCACATCAATTTGGAAACACTTTACTTTTTCGGTTATTCTGATTTTGAATAAAGGAAGCTCAACATAATATTGTTAAATATATTTAATTCCAATAGGTATAATTTTGAATAGCTATGTAATTGTTGTTTTATTTAAGGCTTCAGGTTTACAATAATTTATAATCGGAAACCTTCCTTGATATTTTGTAATTTGTACGTTAGTAAAAGGAACCTTTTCGGGAAAAAATTATAAAATATGGTTTTGCTTATAAAATTTGTTTGTGAAAAAAAGAAATATTGATATATAAGAAATATTCGCACTTGACTAATTTCTCTGAAGAAATTTAAATTAGATACGCTGTAACAAAATTCTACGTGAAAGTGCCAAATATCGGTTTTTAATCATTCAATTTGTTTATAGCAATTGCGATTGTTATTTCGTGACGACAGATTAATCAGGATCCTTCCATGTCTTACAGTAAACTATATAGACAGAAAAGACAATTTTTTTTTCTATGAAAATAAACAGATTTTCTATCATCGTTTATCAAATTCGCTTATAAAAATAATAATAATGAACTTTTATTTTATTTTCGAACATTTCTAAAATATCTCTGCCAATTCATCGTACTTCCAGAGAAAAAAATTTCTACCGTCAAGCACACCGCTTGCATATTTGTTAATTTAAAGTGCTTGTAACAAATAAGTCAATCATTTTATCAATTATTCATGTTCTCAACGTGTGCCTGCATTGATTTAAATCGATATGGATTATAGGCAAGCTACTGGTACGATGGAAAAAAATTTTCCCCTTAAAAGCACGGTTCTTAGTTAACTTTACGTAAAAAAAAATATATAAAAAGTAACAAATTCAAGAATATTCTTAGATAAATTCTTCGTAAATTCAATTCGCTTGAGTTTAGAAAAAAATTGCAAATCGGATGAAAATTGAAGGCTGTAGGGGTTTTTGAACAGTAATATTTAGATTTATCTCACTGTGTAACAAGGCTGTAGGAGAGTTTAATTAGGCTGGACATCCGAAACTCAGAGTAGATGTCGCCACTCCATTTGGCTCTGTAGGGTGCACGTCTTCTAGCATTTTCTATTATTCATGGTGATCAGCTATTCGCTGAAATTTCCGGCTTGCGCAGTGAAGGTCATTTCTCCACGCATGCGCCAAATTCAGTCAACAGCTGATCATCCTGATCACCATGAACAACACAAAATTGTGAGAAACGTGCGCCCTACGGCGCCAAAAGCTGTGGCGAAATTTTCTTTGAGTTTTGGGTGTCCAGCCTAATTCCAAGAATCGGATACTTGAGAAGTGCCTCATTTGTAATCTGCTACACGTTGAAACTCGCACGTTGGCACATGCGCAGACTAGCGCAGAGACTCACAGTCGTCTAAGTCGGAGACACGATTATGTGTGCGTTAAAATACGTGTGGAGGAGAGCGGAAATACGCGGAGCTGGTAGATAGCGAGAGTGTACTGTATCACTATAATCGGCCCGTACTTGGCCAAGTTTTTGCATCATATAAAAATATTATTCTGAATTCAAGAATTGAAGGTATGCTAAGATTTCAAGAAGGTTCAAAATAATTTGAATAAAATAAATGGAATTCAAAAGATTCCAAGGGAATTCAAAAGAATGCAGAAATGAATGTACACTTGAATTCAATCAAGTAGAGGCTAACCTCATCCAAATAAATATCCGTGCCCACTATATAGTCACACCGCCGAATCACTTTTTTAGAAAGCCTTTCTTAAAACGTTTACTTCTTAGCCGCTTGCAATAAGCACGACCAGTATGAAAATAGTGAAAATTCCCATTATGAAAATATTGAGAACCCTGAAAAAAATCTCCCTACATTAAATTAATAAATAATCAAAACATTGTTGAAAAGCTGAGAACCGCTCAACTTGGTATTTAAACAAATAATCGCGCTTACAACAATAATTAGTTTCTTGTCTAAATTATATGCTGCCCTGTCTGGAAGCACCTTTTAATTACTCCCTCTAGCGACGTCAACTAACTACTTCCTTAGGAACGTTTCTTTAACATGCCCATTATCCACTTTCTCTATCCACGCCCTATAACCTATGATCAAACCCCCTATAACCTAACCCAGTGATCAAAGTTACTTGCGTTGCTCCTTAGTCACATCCTCCAACTCTAGGCTCAGGTAAAACCTATCCTGAACCTGTTGTGATAAAAGAAATTGAATCAGGGATTCTAATTCAGCGTTCAAAAATCTATTCGAAAGTACTTTGCTTGAATTAGACTTGGATTATAGTCATGATTAGGGGGCGTGGCTAATGAGTAATATTAGTAGATAATCTTGATTAATGGGTGTGGTTAATGGATGACCCACGGCTACGGGGCCTAGTGATTGAGACATGTATAATGGGCATGTGCGGGGAAAAAGAATTTTCGTATTTTTCATTTGAAAGTGGATTAACTTTACTATTATGTGCAGCTTTCTAGGAATTAAAAGCAAGCAAGTTTTACCAAGCAACTAATAAGTAACAGGGAATCAAACATTTTCGTGCGGAAATCGCCTGGTTTCTTCCCGGTCCCACGCTTGGGCCAGGCCGAGGGCCACTAACATGGTTCTAGGTGGTATTTCTTAATGGCTCGAGCTCGAGCACGGCTAGAGAGCTAGTGGCAAAGTTCCTACAATTTATGGTAGATTGCGCTGCATTATTTTGGCATGACGTGGACCGAACTCACCTGAACTGACCTAAACCTCGAGGCCATTTTCGCAGTGACGAGCGAGTATCGTTCAGCGTCATGTTTGTGGTGTATTTAATTATAACTTATTTTTGATTAGTTAAAAGTGCTTATCAGTATTTCCAACATGCGTGGAGAGTGAAGTAAATCGAGAGTGGATTAAGTTTTTTTATTTTAGATTTTCAACGGGAAATTTGATGCTTACTTTACAAGGAATCAAGGACGCAGGCGGTACTTGACAGTCGGCGATCAGCGTGTTTTCAACTTGACGTTCTCAATTGAAAACGTGCTAAAAATTTCCTCATTCATTGATACGGAAACAAGAATGACAAGATGTGTGATACACATTGATATCGGCTTCTGAAGTTTTCCCCAGTGTTCAAGATTTTACAATTCAGTGCATTGACGCCGTGTCCTCAGCCTCTCGCGCTCAAATAGTATATTGTCGAAGTGCACTGTTTGCGCGTGAAAAATTTATGTCTCATGCACCTCGCTCTTGAAAAAATAAAAGATGCTTTTAGATTTGAGGAATTTGATATAGAACAAAAAAAACCTATCAAGAAAAAATAACTATAGTCATTTATAATAAACTAGGGTAAAGCCTGAGCTTGGCGATCTAGCCTGGCAATCAACACAGGACCTGGCCAGATAAAGTGTTTCATTTGAGCTTCACCCATGCTTGATCAGCAGGCCAGCAGGCTTGGGCCCGCTTAGGCCCATGACAACATTTTCACACGGGTTACAAGGAAAATTGCAGTCAATGGTGGTTCTCAAGTGTCAAGAAAAAAATGCTAGTGAAGTATTAACAATCAAATAGAAAAGTGTGAAACTGGAAGATATCAACACGTCTGGCATGTTGTCAGAAGGGAGCAAACCCAAAAAATCATTGCTCAAATGTTTTCTGAAAACTGCTTGTAGGAGAAGTTGGGACAAGACAGAGAACCATGATTATGGGCCATTATTGACCTAAATCTATTCAATGAATCAAAACTATCTTTCAGTGACAGATGAAGAATTTAATATTCTACAAGTATATAGTGTTCTATGCATAAAGAATGAATTAGAAAAAAAGTTATTTAATGTTTTTTAAAAAAGGGAAACTACCCAGTGTTACCCCATGGGTAGGCCAGGATGGGGCACCAAGTTTAGTCAATTTAAAAAATGTTTTAAAAATGCAAGGTGAAATAAGTAAAATTGATTGACAGTTCTAATACATGTTTGATTTCAGAATATAAAAATTAATAATTAAAAAACGGAATATTGAAATATCGACGATATTTAACATATTTTATTTTAGATTAGAAAGGTCACCCGAAATTCTATCTTGCCCTACAGTGCTTCAAGTGCGCACTTTCAGAAAACATGGTGTCACTGCAATGAGAGACGAGTTAGGTACTTTGCTATAATGGCTAAAATATCTCTTTATTAAGTGATCTTTAACATAGCCTAATTACCACTAATGTATTTTTAATATATTTTAAGTTAAAAGACCTGAAAAAATGCATTTGTAATAGTCTTGTAAGTTCCTTTAACCTTGAACAACCGTTCAAACAACAACGCATCAAACGTCTGACAACCTTACTTAGTTATTAATTAGTATTTAGTACTTAGTTCCATCGACTCACAAGAAAACGAAAAGAATATGCGTCAATAAATGCAGGGTACTCAATTTGATCCTATATTCAAATCAGTTTCTTCATAATGATCGGTGTCGAAGTTAATTCCGAAAAAATGTCTCTTGCACATATATACTTTCGAATGGTAGGTGCACATTGAATTTCGAATGTCCATTATTGTTAGTACTGGATATAGAAGTGTAATATGGTTTACACGTCTGTTCGACGAGTAATTATTGAAATTCCTATTGGCTTTGTAAAGTGAATATTAATTGAAATTTCATATTATTAGTAGAGGATTATTCATCAAATCGTGGAAGATATTTGGAGAAATAATGCAATCTGCAAGTAATTATTTGCAATCATTATTCCGAAATGAATTTCAATACTGAAATATTTATTCCTCATAAAAATAGGATAAATCTGCTGGAACATATTTGAAACATTTGGTTGAATGTAACGGCTGGTACTTCCTATATTTTTACTTTATATCCTTTTTATTATACGAATAAAAATTGAGTAAAACGTGCCTCCCAAAATGTTCACCGATGAACCTGTAAATTATGGAATTCGTTCCGGGACATCCAACCGATTGGCAAAGTGGTAGAAGGGGTGATGCGCGTTGGAGCACGATATAGTTTGACTGCCGATAAATTACACAGAAACATCGAATCGTTGTATGCGTCGTCAATTTTCATTTGACGAGGCATCGTTGGACATGACGATTATTAAAGCATGGAAAAGATTGCTATCACAGAGGGACTTTGTTGCCACCGTTGCAATACAATTTGTGGAGATAATTTAAGTATCTGGTGTTTCGTACCCAGAGCGAGTATGAATCTAGTATTTTTGAAAAAGTGAAATTAAATTGATAACCCAACCGAGGTAGCACACAACATGATACTAATATGATTGCAGTATAACGGATAACAAGTTGAAATAACATGATTACGACATCTTAGTATTCAGAAACATGATAATCATCTCCGTGACTTTACATGATAATCATTTCAGGATCTCGTAATTTCACAGATTATAAAGTTGGCGGGCAGTGGCTGAAACCCGCTGTGCCAACTTTATAGACTTGTGTTTTAGCTTGACAGATAACCTGAAAGTCAGCAAAGGAATATTCAGCAATCGATCTAACGAACATTACGATTTTCATAAAAACTCACTTTCAAAGACACGCCACAATTTCTTTCACCAACTTGGTGAAGATTTTTAAATTATAAAAACCGTTTTCGATAATTTCAACCCATCAACAAGATATGCAGAAAATTTCAGAGACTACAACCGGCCATGAGACTCTTTCCTATTATATGATTATGACATCCTACTATCGGCGAGAAAATTCGAGTCCTCTGGCTTTGACGTTCAAAAAGTAAGTGAAGAAAAAATAGCAGCTCAATTAATAAAGGATCATTTCAAAGTTAAAAATGTTGTACGTTAATGAGCCAAAAAGCAATATGCCAAAAAATTTTTTATAGCTTA
>JAUMHM010000071.1:20880183-20898732 GCA_032362435.1 Melikaiella ostensackeni | reverse complement strand
GTAAAGAACAAAAATGCAGTCTAACAGGAGAAGCAAAAAATGTTTTCTGCGATAGGATTCTAAACAGAAGAATCTGAGAAACTTTAAGATGCTGGTGGTGTTTACGTGCCATACTTTGAAGATTCGCAAACGTTATAGGAAAAAATTTCAATTTAGGAGGGAGGAAAAATGAAATGGGTTTTAATGAAAACTAGGTAACTGCCGAGTCGTCGTCATTTTCAATAATTTAAAATGCATTTTTTCATGTTTTGAATCTATGAAAAAACTTTGAAAGGTTTTACAAATGATTTTTTACTCTAGAAACAAAATACATCACGACAGAAAACATAAGTTTAATCTTTCTGATCACTTCTAAATAAGAGGGGGAAAAACGAAATGGACTTTACCTAGTTGTCATTCTCAATTATTTTAAGATGAATTTTTTCATGTTTCAATTTTTAAAAAAACCTGAAAAGGGTTTGAAAATGATCTTTCATTACAAAAAAAGCATCACATGTGACCGAAAACATAAGTTTAATCTCATCACTTCTGAGTGAGAGACGGAAAAAACAAAGTAGACTTCACATGGTTTTCGTTCTCAGTTCTTCATTCAAAATACAAGCTTTCATCCGTGGACAAAAGAAAAAAATAAAAAGACAATATTACACTAGAAAAATGTTATGCATTACCCAAGTAGAAATTTACTAAGGGGAGACCCATAGCGCAAGTCTGGATGCCCTAGGCATCCGTGTCCTAGGGCAAAATATCCAGGGCAGTTTAGTTATCACACCCAGGAAGCTTTATCGGGGAACTAACGTAGTTCAAGATATAGTCAAGAATATCCTGCATTCAAAAATAGGAAGACGATCACAAAAGTCGTACCTGGTAGCTTCCGGACGTTGTACCAGGTCAGAAACGACATAATCTTCGAAAATTGTAGATAACTCTTACACTAAGGGTGAAATGTGAGCTCTTTATTCGCGACAGGATGACCTTAGTGCATCAGGTCTTGCACCAGGTCTTTACAATAAAATTCTATAGGAAGTCTCCTAGGAATTGATGTCCAGGGTTACCAAAGTTGATCCCAAATTCAGTTAAGATGGTACCCGTGCATGGCTTGATGCACCAAGTTCTTCAAATAATAATTCACAGGAAGTGTTGTGGAAATTGATATCCAGAGTAACAAAAGTTGATCCCAAATTAAGTCTAGATAGCCCCCGTGCATCAGGTGTCACCCCAGGTTCTTAAAATAAAAATCTAAAAGAAGTTTTCTAGGAATTTATAACGAGTGTCACCAATATCAACCTTGAGTTCAGTCCAGATGATCCCCGTGCGTAGGTTATTGCACGAGGTCATTAAAATGAAAATCGTTAGGAAGACTTTTAGGAATTGATGACTAAGGTCAATATCAACCGTAATCCCGAATGTGGTCGTGATCGTTCTCGTGTATCAGGTATGGCTTCAGTTGCCTGATAGAATGATAAACAGGAAGTCTCCTAGTAATTAATGTTCTCAGCTACATACAGCTACAGTCGTCGACCAAAAATGCAGTCACGATGATTCCCGTGCATCGGCAATTACGCCAGGTCCGTACAATAATAATGTATCAGAAGTTCCCGAAGAATTGATGTGTATAGGTATGCCAATGTTGGCTTTTAACGCAATCCCGATGACCCTTGAGAATCTGAACAATGATTGATTGCCAGGGGAATGATCGAAACTGCTTCTGGGGTTGATGCTGGTAATTGCGAAAGCTTCCTAGAAGACTTCTTACCACATTCCTTTTTATGCTCAGTGTTTTTTTTAGTAATTTCATTAAAAATTTTTTATCAAAAAACTATTTTAAGCGTGTTGAGTTCAAGTTCCGCTTGTCACTTTTCTGTAGTGCGCGACAAAATTCGTAAACAAATCTCCATTTACCGAAGAGTAATCAGAGAATTCAACGCGAGAATAAAATATTTTATGGTGGGCACATTCTCATCGTGCGGTTCACGCGCGGCTCGCAAGTTTGAGCGCGCCTTAGTCGCTCGCCTGTCGGATCTCGCGCTTCCTGCTCGATAATGTATTTACCTCGCGCTACGCGCTCACAATGTGATGCATATGCAAAAGCTTACTTGCAAATATTACAAAACAGTCGAAATCTCTGATTTTAAAGAAATTGTTAAGTTTGTTTTGATTTTAAATTAAAAAGAAAATTAATTTACTTAAGGCTCTATCGGCCATAAGATACACATTCTTGTTACAATACTCGTGCTTCTCGTTCGATTTTTACATGGATTTATATGATTCTCTAATAAATTACATAATCACAAAAATTTGAATTTTCGATTTGTCAACAGCATTTTCAATTCTTAATAGAAAAACGATTATATCTATCAAAAAAAGGTTGTACGAAATTTTGTAGTCCTTTTTGAAAGGAACAATTTTCTTCTCAACCTTTTTTTTGTATCTCGCGTTGCTTGGCTCATAATTTCAATTTTCGACTTCTCAATAGTATTTTCGATGTTGAAAGAAAAACCGTGAGTTCTATCATAAAAAGATTGAAATAACGATTACGATTGAAATGAAAACCATGCATCTTATCACAAAATGGTCTGCATGAAGTTTGTAGATTCTCTCGTGGTAAACAATCTTGCTACTTAACATCTTTTTAGTATCTCGTGTCATTTGGCGCAAAATTTCAGTTTTCGATTTTTCATTAAAATTTTTGATGGGTAAAACCACAACCGTTGGTCAAAAAAGTCTGATTAACAAATTCGACCTTTCTTTTCGCGCCCTGAAAAAGTATGCCAAAGCAGAATCCAATCCCATAATTCTTTCGAAAGTTATCGTGCCTGCATACAGACAGACTACTGTCTTGACAAAGTACTAATTTTGCTTTTGTTTAACCAGTTTGTTTATAAAAAGTGACAATTGTTAAAACTCATCAATTTCCTTTTGTTGGGCCTCTCCGTCAATGCATGTAGAGGCAGACTCACGTGAAAAAACCAAAGATGCTGTGCGAAAATGCCAAAATTTTGCTTTTGTTTATCCAGGTTGCTCATAACCATGGCAGTTGTTATTAATTAGCAATGTTTTGTAGTTAAGCCTCTCCATTAACGCATTCAGAGGCAGAGTCGCGTACAAAAATGAAAGATTCTGCGCGAAAATGACAAAATTTCGCTTTTGTTTATCCAATTTGTTTATAAAAATAATTGTTATTATATTTTGACAATTGATAATGAGAATTGGCAGCTTCTTTCAGTATATCAAGCAATGAAACAGTATATATGAAGCAATTTTAGTCCAAAAAATTTTTGCGTTCATCAAACCACTTCGTCGTTTATTTGTTGGCATAATTTGGGTATAAATGAAAATTATTCGTATCCTGAGAGTGCCCCCGCATGGATTTAAGACGTTTTGTGATATTTGACGATCGTTCTTGAAGGGCAAAAAAACAAATCTGCAAAATTCCTCTTTTTACCACACTTTGCGTTAAATAAATAAGTATAAACAAAGCCAAATTTCAAAATCACCTTCACTGATCTCTTAAATATTTATTTAACTATAATTTAAACAAAAATGTAAATCGGACGAAAACTGAAGTCTGTAGACTATTTTGAACAGTAAATTTCTGATTTTGTCCACTGTCGGAAGGACGGACAGGCGGACCGACCGCCAGATGGGCAGATGGACAGACGGACATACGGACAGCCAGACAGAGAGACAGGCATTCAGACAGACAGACAGGCCTTCTCATTAGGATGAGAATGTAAAAATTTTTGAATCTCAGCTGCTACACATTACAACTGCATTCGTGGTCAATCTTGGGGCCCCTATATATAAATTCCTAAATGACTTCCTGTACAATTTCAATTCAGGGACCCGGTTGTCTCGTAACAAGACATGCACAGGGACTACCAGGACTGAGATTTTAGTGGTTTTAGTGATCCTAGATACTATTTCCTGGGAAACTTCTTGTAGATTTTTATTTTGAGAACATGGTGCGAAACCTGATGCACAGGAATGATTTAGACTGAATTTCGGATCGACGCTCGTTATCCTAGATATCAATTCCTTAGAGATTTTCTGTAAACATTTTTTTTAAGTCGTGGTGTGGCATCTGATGCACGGGGACCACCTAAACTAAATTTTGGTTTCACTTTAGTGACCCTGGGTATAAATTTTAATAAGACTTCCTGTGAGTTATTATTTTAAGGACCTCATGCAGCAATTCATGTACAGGGACCATCTGGAATGAACTCAAGAATGACATTGGTGACACTGATATCAATTCCTAGGAGACTTCCTGTAGAATTTTATTTTAAACACTGATGCACGAGACCTGATGCACGAGAACCATCTAGACTGAATTTCGAGTCAACTTTGTTGATTATGGTTATCATTTCCTAGAAGACTTCCAGTAAAATTTTATTGTGAAGATCTGGTGCAATACCTGGTGTATTAAGGTCGTTCTGTCGCGAATAAAATGGTCACATATTACCCTCAGTGTAAAAATTATCCTTAATTCCCCGAAGATTATGTCGCTGCTGACCTAGTACAGCGTACAGAAGCTACCAGATACGTCTTTTGTTATCAGCTTCTTATTTATGAATACAGGATATTCTTGACTGTAACTCAAACTATGTTACTTCCCCGATAAAGCTTCCTGTGTGTGATAATTAAACTGCCCTGGATATTTTGCCTTGGTTCACGGGTTTTCCTGGTTTCAAAACTTGCGAGTGCCATGTATGGCTTCCGTGGCAGGGCCACGTTTTAAAACACGAACAAGCTGGGGAAATTTCTATTCGGGTGGTTAATTTCTATTCAAAATTCACGTAGTAGTGTAACTTTCCAATCGTCGGGGTCAACCGGCATAAGTGTTACCTGCAACTCCACTTACTCGATGAATGGACTGTACACTGAAGAAATAGGAAGTAGTTTCAACTACTTGGGTTTGTAAAATGTGTTGCTGCTACTTTATTGGTTCTCGCAACTATTTTTCTTGTTGCTGTTAATACCCGCATTTTCTCTTCAACAAACCAGGTAGTAACACCAACAAGTAAAATAGTTGTGCCATCTAAAAAAGAATAGCAGCGGTATATTTTATAAACTCAAATAATTTCACTTGTTACCTATTTATTTTAGTGCAGATCCTGTTAAAACAACCTGCAATGAAAACCATATACTCGGGGTTTATTTTCTCGCTAGTCACCGTGATAAATTAGGACGGTAAGTGAACACTATATAGATGACTTACCGCACACCGTGCAGAAAATGATTGATAAAATAACAATTGAAAATAATTAAGGAATCATCTACTTTCTCGTGTATTTCTTCGATTGTTTTTTTTTCAAATATATCAACGTCGGTGCCACATAAGATTTTCGCGGACAAATAAAGCATCTAATCTTAAAGTATTCCAATTTATAATCCACCAAACAACAGACTTTAAGATTAGGATAATTTGAATTGTACAATTTTAAACCTCTAAATTTTTAATAATTTGACGTATTGGATTCTAATCAAAAATGTAATTGGAATTGAAAGTAGTTTGATAATAAATTAAATATTCTGAGTATAGAAAGTTGAAAAATTTGCAATTAATTTGATCAATTCTGAAAGCATTTAGGTTCATTCAAGGGTAGAAAATCAAATATTTTAGCCCACATCTTGAAATTATAATTGTTAAGGGTTTTCAATTTTATACATTTTGAAGAATAAACATTTAAAAATCATTGCAAATATTTATTAACTTTACGAGAGTTGATAATTCGTTATTTTGAAAGTATATTTATTATTAATACGAACAATATGTATTTTTCAGAAATGAGGAAGGTATATGAAGTGAGTTTTCCAGTATATAGTGCACCGATACAAATGCACCGTGAGCAATCAGGCAATGGGTTAATCTCATTACATTTACAGCGGTAAAAAAAGGTTACCATCGGTCCATCAGTTGATTGCAAGGATTGTGTTGAACACTTGCATTAGAGCTATACGTTATTGGCCCTCTGGAGTTAGGCGAAAATGTTAGGTCGCTTATCAGGGTCCAAGAAATTCTCTTAAATTTCTCTCACTGCAACCTAAAAAGAGGACGGCTTATCTAAGTCCCAAATGTCGGCCGCGAGTGTCAAGTTATGACAAACTGATAAACACACTTTTTAAAGTCCAGCAATTCTTAACCTCGGAAGCATATTTCACTCGACGCGAGAACGATAATAAATTTCTTTTCGTGATTGCGCAAGGGATCGCAACTTTTCTGAGGATTCTCTAAAAACATCTGGCTCTTCGTGAACTAGGACATATCTTGAAAATTATTCGCTGTGAGAATGTCAGAAAACTTATTAAGGTAGCTCTCAATGAGGAATTTGAACAATCTCAGTTATAAAAACATAAGATTTTCTCATGCGATAAGAATATGGAGTTTATACTTTGAATAGCGTACAAAGAGGGTCCTTAAGAATTTTCAGTGCATTAAATTTTCTATACTACATTGAATTTTTGGAAAGAATCAAGAGCTATCGTGTTTCTTAGAAACATATTTTAATTAAATAAAATTGAACTTAATTTTTATAAATTACATTGTTTTATCCACTTAGTAATAATTTCAAAAGCAATAATATGTTTGTATAACAAATTTATTGAAAGTTTGAGATTGTTGGATATTTAAGTTGTAGGTTCTTATACTAAAGAATTGTGACCAAATTTTATAAATTATTTATTACAAATCACCACTGCTTTGCAGACTTTGAGAAATTAATTTTAGAACTTCAAGTTACTTTATATAAATTAGAATTTCAGCTTTAATATTAGCATATGAACATTGATAAATCTTTTCATTTTAATAAAATAGTGTAATTTGCACTATTTGTAGAATATTCCGTTGCAGAGTTGATGAAAATTAAGAAAATTTTAAACTAACCGAAATGTTCAAGGACATACCAGAAAATTCCAAAATATTTCACATACCGTAAACTGGGGCTAAGCGGCGCATGTGTGGGAAAGCGGCACACCCTTGATTCTGCATTTCTGAATGCTACAGTCGCTTCTTCTGAATAAAAAATATAAAGGCTTGCAACTAACAATTGTCAAACTTAAACTGAAAAACGTAATAGAAGCATCATCGCTTTTTGAGTACAGAATGAAGTGCGCGTCGCTTTCCCCACAAACGTGCCGTTTAGCCCCGACTTACAGTAATTTCATATTCTTCAAGAGTATCATAGGATATTCTATTCCACAACATTTCAGATCATTTTAGAAAACTAAAAAAATGGTAGAATTTGTACAAATTAGGTAGATGTTTATAAATAAATAATGTTCTTTGAAATTCTATGCTATTCTGGAAAATGGTAGAGTATTCCGGAAGATTTCATATTTTTCAAGAACAATTATTATTATGGATAGGCTGGTTCATTTAAGTTCCATATCACTGCAGTTAAACATATTGTACTATGCCCTTATTTCAAAAATTCCGATAGAATAGAGACCGCCTGCCTACGGCAGTCCTCACTGCTAAAGTATTTTAAAAAGATACTTTAAAGTACTGCATGAGTATTTATATCGACGGAAAACTCCACTTCACTGAGTAAGGGCTTGTGACAATTTTACTTTGCTAAGGTGGGCTTAGAATCACTGCATGAATTTCATTGCTTTCTGTGATAACCCGCGAATTCATCTGACTTTATTGGAAGTTCTTATATTTGACTGGATGTTCGGCCAGGGGAGAGGAAATCTACAGGAAACCATCTGCTCAAGTACACCCGGCTTTCTGACGTTCGAGTTCGAATGTAGACGTTCGATATCATCGAGTGTACACTCATCCTCGCCGTAAAATCTCCCCCTCGACATTAGTTAAACGCAGTGAATACATGACCTAGGCGTACATCACAAACGGTCCCCCATATGAGCCGTCGGTTTTCAAGAACGATGCAAAATATTCTATTCCATAACATTCGAAATCATTCTTTGATAAACTAGAAAATTCAAGAACATTCCGAGATTTACAGAGCAATTCAGAATTAGATAATTGTGCAACAAAATCGCAGAACGCTGTAGAATATTCTAGAACAATCTGAAACATTCCAAAATTTTCTAGAACATAAAATGACATTTCCGAACTCCAGATTGATCTGGAATATTCCAAAACATTTAGATGAATCAAGGTAAACAAAGATACAAGTCTCAGGACCACATTTTGTATGATATTTCAGACTCCATGCAATTCTTTTGTACACATCCATATACGTTAGCATTAAATGTAGCCTAAATGAAAGTACCTCCTTCAAAACTAACGCTTCACCGAGTGCACAGTTTTGTGCGGATTACTGACCCTCGAACGAACATTGGACTGAATTTCGAGATCAGTAAACGGATACTGCAATTGTCCAATCGATGCTCTATCCCAGCACATAACGATTCCCGATAATGATAGTCCTCTCGTGAACTGATTCCACATGGTCGACGTAAAAGTAATGGTGCCCATAATAGTAGCTACCGGTAACTATTGAGAGGGGTTGAGGGGTTAGTCGATACCGTTTCAATGTTCGGGACGATGAATTTGAGATAAGTTGAAAGCAAACGATTTCACGATAACTTTCCTCATCAGGCAATGGGAGACCGCTATGTCTTGAGGGAAGAGTTGAGTTCATTAAAGTCTTGAATCGTGATTCAATTCGCCCAACCGACGCTTTCAAATAAGGTTGCGGTCGATGGCTATAAAGAGTTGCATATTACTTCGATACGCTCAAGTTGCTTGATTAAGGGAATATTTTCAAACTCTTTACTCAAAGAAAATTAAACGTACATAATTTAGGATGGCACAAATGAAAAAAGTTTCTTTGATTTGAAGGGATACACATAAAATATTAAAAATATTTTTTTACTTCTTTTCGACATTTTTTTATTTTATAATGACAAAATATGTTTAACTAATGTTGCTATATCAAATATGAGCAGCATTGCATATAATTTCATATTATTTACAGAAAGCTAGAAAGTACAATAAGAGATATAGTATTTTTTTGTTTCCCTTGTTTATTTACTCGAAACCGAAGACAAAGTCCTGACACTAATCTTGCTTTTCAGAACAAAAAACATCAAGTTTGAAAAAAAGAAAAAAATATTTTTGATTTTGAAAAACCAAGGTCAAATTTCGAATTTTTCCAAAATTCTTATAAAGATTGGAAATGTCATCACAAAATGTATCGAAAATGTTCAGGGACAAATTCTGGTTCTTTAATATGAAAGTAGTTACAGAGGCGGGAGGTAAAGGGTGTTTACGTAAATCTTTAATATTTTACACCGCCTAGATCAGCAAGTATTTGACAAATCGAAGGAATATTTTTTACATAAATAACCGTCCAATAAGACAATACTTAGGCCAAGTTTTAATCCGAAAAATCAGAATCGATTTGACAGATAAGCTAAAAAAAGTTCCACAAATTAAAAAACACCTCTCTTAGAAGTGCATTATCGAGCTTTTCACAGTTTGCATTATATATTTAATATTTTATTCAGCAAATTTCATATAAATTACACATAGAGAGATTTGAGAGAATATTTAATAATTTAATATATTATATACTTGTTAAGTGCCATTCTCAAGTAAGGTATACCACTCCTTGTTGATGATAAAGTATACTTTACGGTTTTGAACACCTTGCGTACTACCTATTATGTAGTCAGCAACTGCCATCACGATTCCTTGAAAATTGTCAAGCAAACGTTACAAAAGATTATACGTTACAATATTTCAGATGGCAAACAAATGGGTCCACAATTCAGCTATAGAGAGGCATCTTTAAAAATGTATTGTTTTACAACGTAGAATAAATTTGAATGAGAATAATAACTAAAAGACTTGCTTTACTTTATTGCAACAATGTTCTGAATGTAATTAAAAGTGCAGTTTTTTAAATTTAAGGGTATATTTTTATCGTCAAGCGACATGGAAGCAGGATGTTTCTTGTATTATTATTATTTAAAATTATAATTATAATAATTATAAGTATAATCAGTTTACAATCAGTCAAGAATATGACTTCTATTCGCTACGGACGCTATTCACACAGTCTCAGAAACTGTGTGCATGCATTCTGTGAACGTTTATACAACATAAATTGCTATCCAATAATGTTGAGGGCGCTGGTAGCATGCATAAATACTAGGGTGATTAATTTTATAAGGCAAACAGAATGATTTACGATACTGAATACGCACACTAGCCTAAGTTGTACCTTTTTAGTCTACAAATTTTTTTAAAAATATAATCAAAATCGGGCATGATTTAGAGGTCCCTTATTAGAGTTTCGTATTTTTATTGATTTTTTATTGTTTTTATTTTCTCAGTATCATTGTACATAATTAAGAGACAATTTTCAAACTTATTTTTAAGGAAAATAATAATTCTATCATACATGTTTCACATTTTTCTATAAGAATTTGCCATAAGGTGTGCTTATCACAAAATATTATAAGTAAATATAAAAACTTACGTATTATAGAAAAATGTGAAATAAGTAAGAAAAAATTAGTATTTTTCTTGAAAATGAGTTTGAAAATTTTCATTACCTGGATTATTTACATTGATGGTAATATAAAAGGCGATAATAATTTTATATGAATACAAATTTAATGCATGTATTTTCAAGCTACTAAGAACATTAAAGAAAAAAAACATATCCGATAATACGTTGACTAAAAAGGTGGGAAAATTTTCAAAGTTTTCATATATTTTATAAAAAATAATCGAGAACAGTAATTAAGCCCAAGGGAAATCTCAACAATTCGTTGAATTATTTCCGCAAAAACAGTTCATAAAATCAATTATTCACCCGTTTTTATTGTTTTTGAGAAACATTTTCGAAGTTTGTTTTTCACGCTTCTTATTGAAGAGTAGTTCATCGTTTCTTGTGAAAAAATTAGAGATGAAAAAATCTTCCTTATGCATAATTATAAACTATCACTGATGGACTCTAAACTCCAATCGTTCTAATGGGGTTAAATATCGAAAATTATTCGAATTATTAGAAAACATGATCGAATAGAGATTAATTGACACTTTCTGATCTCGTAGAGTACACAAAGTTGGTACCCAATATCTATTGCCAAGCCTAACCCAACAAAAGTAAAAGTTGTTAGCACTATTTGCCTATGTTCTGTGAAGTTGTTTTCGCGTCCATTCAGTGATACAATTAAAAATAATAAGCAATTTTCGAAGCGGCCTACTCTTTCTGATCTACTTTTTAGAAGTGCATTTTTGTTAAAAATTTGATGAAATTTTTTTGGAAGTTGAACCTTAAAATCTGAGATATTCCACATGGCTCTCGAAGGGTCCTCTGCCTGTTGCCCTCATGCCTGAGTTTACAAAAATCAAACGATTTTTTTAAAATAAATGATCTTTTATGTCAAATAGTAACAATATCTCGTCCAAATATGCAAATATTGAAAATAGAAGCAATTCCAACCAATTTCGATGCGCGTGCGGAGTTTCTGTCTGGAAAAAGTTATAAACACTGTGGTAAGTTGATCAAAAGGAAAAAGGTGAGTCTGATGAGATACTGGTCTTGAGTTCGAGTCCCGGTCGAGGCGCTAATGTTTGTACTTTTTTTATTTTTCTATTTTTTATACATATCAACAATACTCTTTCATTAATTAAAATATGCTTCAAACGATGAGGAGACAATTATTGAAGGTATTTATAAAAATAAAAAAATGGCGTCAGGGCAACTGCGATGGGATGAGGAGAGCCCGTCGTAAGCAACCATCAGGGCAACTATGAGGGAAGCCCATTTTAGATCCTTATGAATTAGCATGTCGTTTCGATGAGGGGCCACACCTGGATTGCCCTCATGGGCACCTCATGGTCTGAGGGTAATCCATTTTTCTCCATCTCCACATTTTCTCCATTTGTTCATATCGACAACTTCAATAATTTGACATTTCTGAATGAGGTCTAATGCTTCACGTAATTGAAGCTAGAAACATTCAATCTTTTTATTTAAGTATTTAACAAAAAATCAACAATTTATAAGACCGTACCATTTGAGTATCTGCTTACATTTGAGAGCACACAGAACCCCTCCCCCCCGTTGAATTCAATCAATGATTAAATAGTTTTAGTCACTGATATATTCATTGTCACTTGGTTCATAAGTATCTTTCATGAAAAGTGTCATTGACCTTGAACTATTTAATATTTAAGGTAGATGTCCCAGTAATCGTGATGGTCCTAATAATCATGAAACTTGGTTATGATTTGAATAGATTGTCAAAAAATATGTTCAAAGTAATGTTTAGTGATTAAAAATATTTACTTTCAACATTTTGTAGTATCAAGAGGAATTTCAATTAATTCAAATTAGGTAAAAAGCAAAAAAATTGGCATCACGATTACTGGGACGCTCGCCTTGCTGCGAAATATGTACGTAATACAAAACTGACTCATAAATTCTACATTATGTACCATCTGAACGTTGTTTTTGAAACTACACAATAAATGTCAGTGTCACCAACTCTATAAAAAGTTTAGTCACTATGTACGTCACAGTGCAGGCGACACGCATGTACCGACCTGCCAACCGCCAGAATGTCACAATAGAAAATTCCCTCATACATTTCGACAACATTAATCTTAACATTTAAAAAAAATTAGTCTCATTGATTCTCTGTGAAACATGGAACTTCGTTCACCTAATATGAGTTTATTATTTTTATTTCAGGAAAAAAAACTTTTTTTCCCCGTAAAAAGCACGAAAAAAATGTTTCGAAAAATGTTTCCAGATTGTAAATAAAAACCTTGCTTTTCTCAAATATTTGTTAAAAGTATGAGGGAAAATCAGTGCGATGTGTGGAAAGTACATTTCATTTGAATAAAAATTGAATACGAAAAGAATTTGAATGTAACTTATAAATTCAAAGTAAGTTGATATAACAGAGCAATAGATATATTTGCTGATTATGACGCATTTTATTGAATAATCCGTTAGATAGATTTTTTAGTTAAACAAATTGAGTAAACATAGATCGCCTGTAAACTCCTTTAATATTTTTGAGCTGGAATTCTTATTGATTAAATCAAGTAATGTCGGAAAATTTGGATATCTTTCCCAGATCGGGTATGATTTCCTGGAAAGCATTAGGGCGGGCCGAAGAAACAAAATTTTTGAAATTGGAACCTCAACAGTGTGAATAAATTGCTCATGGAGAAGAAAAATAGAGACAAAAAACTTTTTTTATGAGGCATGCACGGAATGTTCCATGCATTTGGACTTCCGAAATTTTCAAAAAATGAAGTGGGACGTTTCTAGTACGTCTGTTCTGAAAATGTTCTTCATTCCAGCAGGACGTATGTTAAGCTTTTCACAATTTCCACATGTCTTTTAATTTTTGATAAAAATCGTTTTCAAGACGAAAATTCATTTTTCCAGTCAGTTTTGTAATTCGTAAAATGACTTTGCTCCAGTTCCATGAACTCTTGAAAAGACCTGTGTACCGAGCTTAAGAAAAATCTGTCATCTTAATTGCAAAGATTTCTTCCACGGGAAAATAAATCACCTTACTTCTCCACCTCTAATTAATAATTAACGCTTCGTAGGTACAGTGAAACACTTTGAGCTGCTATAATGAGTCCGCCTTTACTTTCCAAAGGCACTATTCAAGTAGTTATTTTCTTAATTGTTTATGTAACCTTCATATTACTTACACAACCTACTGTACCTCGCACTTTCTCTTCTGTTTGAGAAAACTGGATGTTAAGAAATAACAAAAGATAACAGAGGTCCTATAATAATCTAAGATGTTAAAATGTCAAATCTGAGATGTAAAAACTTAAAATCCGAGATGCTAATCATGCACAGCGTGTGCGCACACAGGTACAAGCTTCATGTGCTTAAGTTTTCGGTCTTGTTGGCAAACAGCGTCTTCTGTGTTTGATCATTAAAAGCCTATGGGAAAACGCAACTTTTCAAATTGGTATGCGTTCGATTAATTGCTGATTTTAAGCCTTCTAGACTTATGGAGTAATAAAGTATAGATTTTCAATATTTTAATAATGCATGATTTTAGAATTCAAAGAAAGACAAACCCCACCTCTAAATAAAAATGTTTGACTTTCTTACTTCCTCAAAATAAAAATTGTTTTCCTTACAGATTGCGCAAACACTCAAATACTCAATGGTGAAGGAGGATGTGAAAAGAAGCAGGGGGAACGTCAATTTCCGTCTATGCAATATTTATTTTGAACACTTCAGATAATCTTCGGAGAATCTAAAATAGCGACCAATGTGATTGTTATTCAGTACCCAATTTCAGACATTGAACTCAGCATATATATACTAAATCTACATTAGTCAATAACTATCTTCAATTATTTTTAATTACACTCCTAATTTAAATCAGTCTAATTAGAAATAAATCTCAAAATTAGTGTCATATATAGCTTCTAAAGACATGGGGTTTTTGTATATTTAACATCTCGGATATTTAGGATTAATACCTGAAATATTATTAATAGCTTGGATATATTAAGGCATTTAATATACAGGAATTTTGCATTTTAATATCTACATAGATCGTTGTCCCATACTTCAAAAATCAGATATATTTTGATCTAATATTCAAATGTTAACTGCTAATATCCATTTCTTCCCGAGAGCGTAAGTATATACTTTTATATGAATTTTTTCTGAAAAAATCAAGAGTATAAAATAATATCCTGCTAAATCTGTTGTGCAGAAAGGATAATATTTTTGCAGACAAAGCGAATCGTGAAATACGGAAGAACTTAGAGAATCATCCGCTTCTTGAGTTTCAGGGAAATGTATAACATTCCTTTGTTTGACCTGCAGATTTGTTCAGGCAAAGATTCCGACTTTAAGTAATGCTTTTACTTATTCGGGGCGTATTTCATTCGGTATTTCGAAGAATCTTCCCGTCAGAAAACTGTGTTTCTCTCCCATCATAAATTTTATTTAAATCTCCGGTATCGGCTTATACATAGCTATTTCGTTATTATGGGCGTTTGAGGATAGTGAATCGTATTTTTTTCTAACCTAATTCATGGGAAAATGAAATGAAATAAAGAATTTTGATTTCTTGAGTTTTTTATATAATGTTTAAAATTTAGATAGTTCATTATATTCTGTCCTGCAAATTTCATGATAAAAAGGAGTTCGATTGATTTTAATGTTCATCAATTTGTCCAAATGCGAACAGGTTAAAGAATTTATAGCAATTAATTTCAGTTTTTTTGTATTAGTGTCTCAGCTTTATGGAACATTATTCAGTAAGAGAATAATGGCAGCCTATTTTTCAATTTGGCCTATATTATTTGGTCTATATTAAAGCAGCATTGGCGAAGTGTGCGCTGGCTGAGCTTGCACTGAAATCTTACCACGATCTTTCTCTCCCTTCACTAAAATAGAAATTTACGATGAGCGAAACGGGCGTGCGGACTTCTTAAGCAAAGCAAAGCAATGCTTTACCTAGTCTGAAAATTAGTCACTACCTCGAAAGCTTTAAAGTTCAACCGGAAGCGGTAAAATAAATTTTTCATCTGGTTAAAGATCTTTTGTATGAATCATGCTCTTTTCAGAGAGCGGTAGATCAAAGTTTTCAAATACATGTTGATTAGTCAATTTGTACAGAACCTCTCACTATATAGCTATCCGACTAGATGATGAGAAAAACGATGTATTTTTTAAAGTTCATTTTTCATTTTTGCTAATTTCAAAGACTCTGTCTATGTTTGGAAGTGCACAGGAAAATATTTGAGGTTTGGCACTTAAACGAATAGTAGGTTGGATAAGGCTAACTAGCACCCAATCAGGACTTGAAAAGACAGTCTTGATCAGACGGTCTTGACAAAGGCCAAATTGGACGCAAGTCTGCCCCGATAATTTTTGTACCCGAGGTACAGTATCTTCTTGCACTACTTGTATACACTCATGTGCCAATCCGTGGCCATCCCATCTCTGGCCAGCTTCACGGTTATTCACGCTTAAATCCTTCTATCCCCCCCCTCCTAAGCGTCCTTTGACAGTCTATACTCAAGGTCTTCGCTCGGTTAGTCAGCAACGTATTAGCAGTTATTCACATCCCGAGTCTCTGCGCATATACTTTTGTACGTGCCGGGTTCAGAGATTATAGATGTGGCCCTGAGTATCTACATTTTTAATAGGCTCTGATTTGTGGCCAAACAGTCTCGAAATTGGCACATGAGTGTATTCCAAATTTGTAGATATTACTATGAACCATAATAATAATTCCTTTTCTAAATGACTCTCTCGGTTATCTTTTATTTTATTCATTGTTGCAGTGCCGATGCGATTGGTGTGGGCAGCAGAAGGGGATGACATAGAACTTCCTTGTGATATTACACCTCCAACGCCAGGAGACAGCGTCAGCATGATATTGTGGTTCAAAGATAGCGACGGAATACCCCTCTACAGGTACAATATTTTCTATTTCTTCTCTCTATAGATCAGCTCAGCCTGCGATCGTGGGTCTCTCTTTTAGTGGAAAGATATTTCTTCATATTGTCTGAAACATTTTCATTGAGAAAAGGATATGAGGAGAACTGTAAATTGCAATATTTAATTTCCTTCAAATTCACTCACAGAAAAAACATAGGATGAAAAGTGATTTAGGCTAAAATGCTGGAAGTAGGGGAGGGTGGGGATACTTGAGTCACTTTTTTTTCAAACCACTTCTTCTCCAAAAATTTCAATGATTCATTGCATTCTTTTGTAGTGGAATGATATACTGAACCCTCCTCTGGATTTTACACAATTATTGTCTAATTTCTTAGATTTTTCAATTACTAACATCAACATTTTTCATTATGTGTCATTTGGTTCAAATATCCCACCGGTGAGGATACTTGAACCACTAGGAATAAAAATATGATTTGCGCGTGCAGATGATCCGATTAGTACTTTAATTAGTTAAAAATGTTACATTGTGCTATTGTTAAAACAAGTATACTAAAAAAAAAAGAATTTTTGTGAACTTCATGAACTTCGTTTTATTTTGACATAATTACAGTTTTTCAATTAGTTTGTTGCTATCAGTTTTCATTTCTCATGTTGCGTAAGATAGCAACAATATTTCAAAACGCTTTCGGAAGAGTTTAACAAAAATATCCAAAACTTTGACCTGAAACGCCTCCTATCACATTTTTCTAGTTACACGACTGGTCGCATAAAAACCGATATCCGACGTTGCTAATTGTACATGCATGAAAACAAACAAAGTCTTTTTTGATGTGCAGATCTAAACTGCTCAAAAACAAACGTTCTAAACGAAAATAATTCTACAAAAGCGAATTTTAAGAGTGGTTCAAGTATCCCCGGAAAAAGTGGTTCGTGTATCCTCACAGGTAGTCAGCAAATTGCGAATGATCTCAAAATTAGACAAAAAATTATTTCGGAAAGGGATCTTTATGGAAACATAAGAATATGCATGTACTTAGGCCAAAAGTGGGTTTTGTGTAGTTCAGAATTATTTGTCGGCTGTCACGAAACTTTTTTCGTAAAAATTCGATGTCACGAATTAAATGAAAATAGTGACACTTTTCGTTATGTCCAAAATATACATAGTAAAAGCGACTTGGACGCCACTGAAAATATGTGTGAAATTGGCTGACTGATAGAACTAACTTATCGTACCAGCCTAGTGCAAAAATACTTAATCAGTAAAAAAATATCCTTAGTGGTTCAAGTATCCCTGTGGTTCAAGTATCCCCACTCTCCCCTAAGTTTGTCATTCGAACAAATTAAGATGGGTAAAGGGTAAAATGAAAAATTAGCGATCTTTCATTTTACCTTTGCCGAGCTTCATTTATTTCTGCATGCTCCGAGTCAATTTAACTTACCCATCAACATATTATTAGTATATTTACTATATGCTAAAAGATGACAACATTGATAAAGTTGATGCAAAACGTAAGCGTTTAATAATTTAAAAAAAAGGACTCTGAGATATTTCATTGTAGAAATAAAGCAAGAAACGACTTTATTACAACAAATTGAAAGAATGTTGTAAGAGGCAGGATTCCCAAACGATCCTTTCAGCGATTGTTTTGCCTATAGGGAAGCAGCGGGTAATGTTGCGGAGTCCCTTTTGCAAAAGCCGGCGCATTGTGAACGAGTGAGGTTATCTTCAGTATATTTACTCATGAATGTAATGTCGGATGGCGGTAAATTCAGTTAATGAAGGTAATTGTTTAAATTTTATGACGATAACCTGGTTCTGGGTGTTTCTCGTGTATTATGACAGCTGCGACAAAACTAGTGAAACTCATTGTATTTTTTTCCAAATGTAATAAAATAGTTGTAAAGTTGATCTTCTGACTTCTCCGAAGGATGCACATGTTTCACGAATCGGAAAAGTTATTCAACATTCATACGAGGGTGGGGTGAAAAGTTTCCGATCTGATAAGGAAAAACAACTTTTTTCGTTTTTTTTCACTTCATTTTTCAACATAATTTCCCTCAAGACTAATAAATTTCTTATAACGGTGCTCTAATGCAGTGATGCCATTTTTATAGACCGATTCGTCAAGTCCCTCAAAATACTCATTTACAGCAT
>JAUMHM010000071.1:20854116-20868584 GCA_032362435.1 Melikaiella ostensackeni | reverse complement strand
TGTCCGGGATTCACGCTCAGCACTGGACCTGGGGGGGGGGGGGTTCAAAAGGACTATAAGATCGTGTCCTCCCAGGTGTTGGTGGGAGGATTAGCAACGTTTAGGATCTTTAACGCTGTAATCTCCCACTTAACCACAAATCGCATGGAAATCGGGTGACCAAAGGTGGAGAGAGCTGCTATAGCTCTTGGGGTGACGTCTCCCCGTTAATAGATGCGCAACAAGCAGGGAGGTGAGTTTAGTGGGTAGTATCCTTGGTGAGTCCCATACAAAAAGTGCGTAAATGCATTCTCACCTCCCCTAACAAAAAAAAAATAGCCAAATGCCTCGTCATCTAATTATGGACGCGCATGAATGGATTAACGAGATTTCCACTATCCCTATCTTCTGCCGGCCGGCAGATTTACGAAAAGGCCAAAAGTGGTTATGGGTTTCAACTCACCTTAAATTTTTCGGATCACCTGGTCGTCATATCCTCAGTTGTTTAACGGTTCACTAAGTGTACTAATAGCATTCACTTCAGTCATTCTTTTCTATTTTTTACTACGAACCACAAAAACTTTCTTTGGGAAACATGCAGTAACATGCACAGACCTTCTTCTTTTGTTTCCGTGTGCAAAAGTGTAATAACCATAAGTGCGTATCTTTAGATTTGCTAGGAGAGCTAATTGTTTCAGCAGTAGAAAACAACTGATTTGCTGCAGCGCTCAACACCTTAGGGAGTTGAAGCAAATTTTCAGCTTTCACTACGGCGATTATATTTTAGTTGGTCTAGCAACCATATGTCCTGTAAGCTCTTTAAAAGGTCAAAATGGTCTGAAAACTTCAAATAAACTTCGATGGACATACGTATTGGAATTTATTAAAAAATTGTCTGTATAGAGTATGCATTTAATGAATTAAGAGCGGAAAATAATAATACAGCAGTTATTGTACGTAAATGACGTCAAAATTCATTTCCTGAATTCCTGCTTCATTATAAAGCAAGATAGTTGTGTAACAAGTTATACTTTTACTTCGAATCAAACTTACAATTTTTTTTTTGTCTAAAGTCAACTCCTTTTGTGTAGGGGCGTTGCAGAGTTTACTCCATCATGTGTAAGACGAGCAGTAGGTACTCATTTCCACTGGTTGAATCAGTATTTTGACTATTACTAGTGAACCAGTGATTTTCCGACTTTAACTGGGTGAACTATCACGTGACCTAACTAAACCAGTTACTGAAGTACACTAATGACGCAAATCTGATAGATTCAACCAGTGAAATAGCGCTCCACGCGGACCATCCACGAACCTTCAGTCGTCCGCGCGTGTCGGGTTGTTGCATTTCGAAAGTTCATGTGTTGCTAAAACTGCTGAAAACCTTTTTTATTGTGCACCAGTGTTTCTGTTATGAATATTTGTGGCCCGGCTGCGATATGGGGGTACAATATCTTTCGCTCAAAAGTGGAGAGGCCCCTGGCCACTTGGATTTGACCGACGCGTTGGCGGAAGGATGGGCCTTCGTACACTTGCACTTAGGCAAAATACATTATAATCATTTTATTGCAGCCGGCCCTCATTTATTGTTGTGCGAATAAGTGCTGTCTTAAAAATAATTTGAATGTTAGCACTAAAGTGACGAATGATGAGTGTCATAGAGAACCTGATGGGCGATAACGTGAGATCTCACTGGAAATCAGTGAGATTTCACTGGTTCAGTTTAAGAGAAGTCTATTGCATTTTTTTGTGATCTTCTCAATGGACGTGGTTCGGCAAAGTTTTTGCTGGTAGAAGAAAGCGAAACTTCATCATGTAGAATATCTTATGATGAAGTCGATGCAAGATTCATCTCTTCATCGATTTCATCACACAGTGGTTCCTGGATGACATCAATCTCTTTCTCTTTATCTTCATCGCTGTTTTTCACTAGATCGGGAATGTTATTGCAGGTACTGTTGCAATTTATGCAAAGAAGTGAGCACTTAAGGACTGCCTTAGTTCTGAATCCACAACCTCCACCCCGACATCCTCTCATGCATTTACTAGAAGTGAGCTTTAGTAGATTATCTGAAGCAGGAGCCTGAAGTGTGGTGATGAGGATTAGTTCCTGCTTACTTATCTCCCACCCCCATTCTTCAGGATTTCTTTCGGCTCTATACTTCTGCTGGACCTGGTGATACGTCCAAAACTAGCGCTCTCATGCTGCTGCTTCAAACGGCGGCAATGATGCAATATTAAATTTATTTTTATATGGAGATTTTACGAAGTACTGATATCTGTATTTATTTAATGGGATCAACTGCTTGCCATTGTGGCCATATAGTTTGAGGAGAAAGCCTTCTAGGGCCTTGGCGATGGCTTCTTCATCGTCATCTCTATTCCTAAATACTTTCAAAATGTCATTGCAATGTGTATTTTTGCCTCGCTCATTGAGAAATTTTACTTTTTCCTGATTGAAGAGATCTGATATTGTATCACTGACACTGAAGGCGTGCCAAAATAAAATATTCTCTGCAGCTATTTCATCCGTTATACTCTGCGATGAGTACATCTGTTGTAGTTTTTCCTCTTCTGGGTTCGAGAAAATAAACGTTAGATCGATTGGATGAGGCTGTCAAAATAACCAGCAGATCGATATCTTCGCTCACAACTACTACGGAATCAAACACAGGGAAATCCTTGATAACCGTGTTAATAATTATTATAAGCGTATCCACATCTACCTTAACTTGCCCTACTATGTAGTTTACAGCCTCAAATCTCCTTTTCAACATTTGAATAAGGCGATTCTAGTTCTTATCGTTGCCTAGAAATTCTTAATGCGACACCGTTGGGGTCATTTTCTCGTAAAAAAGTACGTTTCCCGTGCAATGTATGTCAGGTCATTTTTTTGATAAAGTCAACCCTTCCCGCGTATGAGCACCAAAAAGTTACAGCTGCCGCCGCCATATTGGGAAAATGACGTCAAAAGCTAATTTTCCTATTTTTTGGTTCATTATAAGGCAAAAATGGTTATATAAGAAGTCATACTTTCACTTTGAATTAAACTTAAAAATTTTTTTTTAAATTTAAAATCAACCCCTTACGCGTACGAGCGTTGCAGAGTTGTATGTTTCCCGTACGTTTTCCCCACCTATCCCCATTTGAAATGGAGCTCCGAACAGGGCCTGCTTAAATTTGTTTCAAAAAAAATAATATGAAGGGGCGGTAATAGGATAACGATATAGGAGTAATCTTCCATTAATTGGAAATCTTATATTGGTATTCCGGCTTAAAAAGAATGCGATGACACCGTGATATTGTTGATAATATATTGGGGTAATGAAGAGTTTTCATTGTCGAAATCCCAGTTCGGGTGAAATTAGGGAAATCCTGACTTTTGCCACACTTGATTGTGTGCGAAAATTAAGAGGCTTTTACTCATGGATTAAAAAATTAACTAATTTACATTTGCCAAACATAGAAACACTTTTTTAACTTTGAACACCACTTTCTGAAAACGTTTATGTTTATGTAACATTTTCTATGAAAAATTATAAAACAGTTGCAGGCAAAGTGACAAAGCATGGTTTGAATTCAAATTCTCCCAATTGTAAGTGAAGTCACCAAGTCTCCGTGGCATCGTAGTTACAATGTTGGGTTTGTATTTCGCTCTTCTCAAGTATGCCTTAGATAATGGAAAGAAGTATACGTTAATCCTTTCAGACCCTATGTACATTCCAACGTACTTAGTTTCTGAAGGCTCAGAAAATATTTTTGGCGAGTTAAAACGATTTGTGAGCTGTTTGATTATTCAAATGGATGCAATATTCATCAGAAAAAATTATATGAAGGTCGATAATTCTAATATTGTTGGCAGTTTTAGACAAGGAGTATAAAAAAAACGCTAAAAAAAGGATGATAATTTTCGAATTTATTTTTTTATCTTTTTCCGACTATTTCATGCTCATGTATTTCTTTGGAAAAAATATACCGAGCTTGAAAAACTGCTCAAGTATATGATTAAATTTTTTCAAATCAATTTTTATAAACTCAAAATTATAAAATTGAAAAATATTCTATGTACATTGTAATGTGCATCCGTCGATTGAGTCAAATTGTTTGCTTTGATTTGGCAGATAATTTTCCTTGATCTAGCGGATAAACACTATCAATAGCAAATGATTTTCACGAACAAGAGCCTGGCGCGTTTCAGTTGCAGTTCAGTTCGTGTTGTTTGTCGAAGTAATTCACCAATTTTAGTGCGAAATAGCTCGGACGATTTGTGATTTCATCCATAGTAATAAAAATTGTGTTTTCATTTTATTAAAGTGTATGATATAAAAGTGATACTGTTTTAAAGGTTCAATATACGATAAAATTGAGATCAAGAAAAATATTGAATTTACTCAGTAATAAAGGGGACTCTTCGGAAGTAAAGTACTGTGGTGAAAATATTGACAGCGTCGAGATTCCGCTAATTGGAAACTCAAAAAACAATGCTTACGAAAATACTGAAAGTATTCATGATGATGGTATTGATTCGTTGGAAAGTTCATATAATGTATGCGACAAAAAGAATATAGTATGGAAGCAAGAGCCATTGAGAACCAATGTGAAATTTCGTTTATTTACAGTTTATTTATAGTTTATTGAAACTATTACAAATATGACTAATTTGTATGCACTCAAAAATGACCTCAAATTTAAACTCGCAACACCACAAAAAATAAAAATATATCTTGGTCTAAAAATCTCTGTGGGGTCTATAAAATTATCTCGGAGACATATGTATTGGCACAAAAATATAGACTACCATTTTTCGTTGAAAGCATGACAAAAGATCGGTTTTTTTGCAATAAGAAGCTATCTTCACTTAGTTAACAAATCGGAAATACCTCCTGATAATAGAAACAAATTTGTTGTGGTAAGACCACTTTTTGATACTATAAGAATGGTTTGTAATAAGCTGCCGTTAGAAAAATACCATATGTTAGTGTTGATGAGCAGATCATTCCGTTTACTGGTAAATCAAGCATCAAACAGTATATCAAGGGGAAACTGTACCCGTGGCGTATAAAAATTTTTGCATTATATGGCCAATCTGGAATTTTATATGATTTTATTCTTTATCAAGGAACAGAAACTGAGTTACCTCAGGATATTTTGAAGAGGCATGGATTTGGTGCCATTATTGTTTTACATTTTGCAATGAAAAATTTGAAAAAGAATGGCCGTATAATTCTGTTTGATCATTTTTTTGCATCATGCAATCTATTTGAAGCCCTGAGTAATATGTCTTTACAATCAATCGGAACTTTACGTATCAACCGCTTTGAAAAAACACCTCTGATGTCTGAATCAAAATTGAAGAAGAGAGGCCGAGGAGCGTCCGATGAAATTTCAAATGCGAAAGATACAGTTGGCTCAGTTCACTGGTTTGATAATAAGTGCGTTCATCTTGGCTCGAACTTTATGTCGGCTGGTGGAGTATTTTTGGTAAAAAGGTGGAACAAAAAACGTCAAGTATACGAAGAAATTGAAATCCCGGAAATTGTGGAAATTTATAATGCAAATATGGGCGGTGTGAATCTATTCGATCAATATATGAGTCATTATAGAGTGTTCATCAAATCGAAGAAATGGACATGTCAAATGATTGCTCACGGCTTCGACATGGTAGTAACAAACTCTTATCTGAAATATAAACGAGATTGTGAAATTCTCAAGGTTCCAGTTCGAGATCGGATGGATTTTTTAAAGTTTAGGTTAGAACTAAGTGAAGCATTAGTGTCCTGTCAATATTTCACACCCGAAAAACCTAAAGAAAGAGGTCGCCCGCCTAGCGCAGCTAAGTCGCTTTGAATGTTAGAAGGTGAACTTTCCAAGAAACGATCTGCATGTGAAGTTCGACCATCTGCCTATATCCAGCACGATTCTGTACATTCCAATGTACATATCTATATCTTTTTATAGGTCATAAAATTCTGAAAAAATTCTAGGATCATATTTGGAGCATAAGAATTCATAATTGTGCAAAAAGATTTTTTTTTGCAGCCAGAAATAATTCGGGTCTGAAAGGATTAATTCGAATAAGTTTTTTCTCTGAAAAAAATTATTCCCTTAATATACTCTTTTTTTTATGGCGCATTGACCAGTTTTCCCCACACAGGACACAGGTCTGCATAAGCGCTACACCCTAGTCAGCCCTAGGCAATTTTCCGGATCAGGGCCATAATAGACTTGGGTTAAACTGGCGAGAATCCCATCAGGCCCACATCAAGATTTCTGCACGGGCGACTGAAGTATTTACTCTTGATCTTTAAAAAAGCTTTGCACGTTTCATACTAAAATCAGTTACATCTTCTGGATAGCCATTAAATATGATCTCGGCATTCGAAGTACATATAATGCGACTGAATGTACGGAACGTAATTATCGCAGATAGACGGAAATGCTGCAGAGAGCACATGTTCGGTCGCCGGGGCTAGAGAGGGTGCGTGCAGGGGGAACTAAGGGGGAACCTGTAGAGTAGTCACCTGAATTTTCACAATACAATCCGGTTTTTATATATAATTATATAGTTACATTATAGAGCCAGCAAACGTCGCAGAAAGTGAGGATTGCTCCCCTGACACGTGACAGATAAAACTCTGCAACGCTTGTACGCGGGAGGGGTGGATTTTATAAAAAAAATTCTAATAGGTCAAGTTTGAATGAAAGTAAAAGTTTAATTTGTTATGTAACTATTTCTGCCATATAATAGACCAGAAATTCTGAAAACTCATTTACGACGCCATTTTTTCAACATGTGCAGCGCCAGCAAGAAAATGATTAAGTGGCAATGTGAAAATTCAATGAGAGCACTCAAAAATTTATAACAATTCCAAATATGAGAACATCTCCAAAACCTTCCAGGCAAACCAGTTTCTAAGCACGCAACGCCTGGACCAATAGACGATCGGAGCAGAAAATTCGACAATTATTGAAAACTATCAAAAAGTTAAATATCGCGTCAATTATTAGTGAATGTTACATTTTATAAATAATTATTGTGATGAATCGCATGTTGAATATCGGTGAAATCACGTTTCGAAAGAAATTAAACTTCATGTGACAATTAATGACAATGAACGTACTGCAAAAAATAACACAAGGATCAACTAGAACAACAATAACATGAAGATGGAAAACAAGGTGCGCAGATGTCCGCAGATTCTTAAGAATGGAGGGTGATACATGGTTCCTGAACAAACCTTCTCATCCACATCCTCTGCTTAGAATTTTTATTTTGCATGAATATGGAAAAACCGAAGGGAAAATATAATTATTTTCTACAGCTAAACCTTTCTCAAGCCATGAAGAAGATTTATACCAAATTTCAGACTCATATGTATTGTGACATGGGAGAATACTGGATACAGAGGATTTTTACATGAGCCCCAGTGGCATGGGACACTGGGAGTTCAAAAAGTTTTTCGCGCAAAAGGAAAAGTTACGAATATCTTATATAGAGGAACCAGGTCCTAACCTCAAAATTGAATTGCCTCATTTTACTCCATAAATACTAGAATTACACCTTTGTTAGATACTTAGGGTCTACTCCTGTTTCAAATCTAGTCTGTATTCGGAGTAAAAAAACTACTTATCTCAATACTTTTTGTGTAAATCGATTTTTTCGAATGCTCGAGTTAGAATCCAGAACAATCGTCTTAGACAAAAAATATTAAAATTAGCCAATTTTTTACACCGAATACTGACTCGATACAAAACAGAAGTAGGCCCTAAGTACCTAACATAGATGTAATTTTATTATTTATGGAGTAAAATGAGGGAATTTAGTTTTGAGAATAGGGCCTGGTTCCATTGTACTCACCATAGGAATAAACTACTAAAGACCTAATACGGAGTTTGGCATTGTACGGTTGCGAAACGTGGTACGTAATACTATTACGAAAAAATAGTATTGGTAAGTATTAGTTCAAGTACTTTTTTCGCGAATGAGAATTGGATTTTCTAATTTTGAAGACTTATTCGCGAAGGAAGTATTATACCCAATATTTATCAATGCTTCTTTTTCATAAGGTTTACTTGCAGAAGTAAAGAGGTTAGCTCAGAGAAGATTGGAGTGGAGAGTTGCATCAAACTCGTCCTCGGATTGCTGACTGAATGGTTGTCCAGTGTCTTAACATTCTAAATGTTGCGTTAGTTTGAAGATTTCTTTTAAGTGGAAGAGTCCGACTTTTCTGCTCAGAAAATCGAGTAACCCTATGTTGGAAAAATATGTATTTTATATACCGCAAACCGGGGCTAAGCGACACATGTGGGTGAAAGCGGCGCACCCTCGATTTTGCATTTTTGAATGCTATATTTGCTTCTTCTGTGTGAAAAATATAAAGGCTTGCAACTAAGAAAACATACATACACATACGGACATCAAACGGATATATAGGAGAGGGAATTTAATATACAGTCGGGTTAAGCAGAATGCGGGTATTGATGAACGATGGACGCAAGAACAATTCAAACTTAAGGTTCAATTGTTTAATTTGAAATGTTCTTGCATCAACAAATTTCTTTTAAGTTGATGAATTGTGGGTATGAAAGAAGAAAGAAGTATTCATATCGACGAATTTTGAGTTATTTTTCATTTTTGCTTGAACTAGTTACCTTGGGGAACGAAATTAAGCCCTATGGAGAGAACTACACCAAATGGCTAAATCAAACTATTAGTGTCTGATTTCTATGAAATGACTAGAGCAAGGAGATTCACGTTTAGACATCGTACATTACGAAACCGGAAGCGAGCAGGATTAAACATGAAGGAAATTGTATCGAGAGACTTAAGACGCCAGGCGATTATCTTGAGCCGCTGATGTAGATCTAGCGATTACGCTCGATCGGCCTTTGGGGACCAAACTGAATGAAGGCTATCTCATTTCAGCAGCCTCGTTCGCGCGATACTCGAATATACTTTAGCTACGGGCAGCCAAAGTATCTGGACAATCAAGCGGAGCTCCTTCTGTAATCCTCTTGGCTCACGTATAAGAAACAAGTGAAAGAACTTTGGAAATACAGGGCATCTTCCTCCTTGCAACGTTTCTTAATCCACTTTGGCACTGTCATCGTTTTAGCAAAGCGAAGTTCCGTTTTCTACCAACTTCTGAATGCGTTTTCGTTTAAAATTTTGTTTTGATAATCTGGCTAAATTGTGGGATACATGAAAATTCAGAAAAGTTCATTCTTATTCAAAATAAACTTTCATGATATTTTTTTCCCATTCCTATGCTGAAAACAAATTCATGTGAAGCTTTATAAAAGAAAAGACTCTAAAATGATTAAAGTTCGTAACTCTGAAAACATATTTACCCTTTTGATGATATTTATCCCTCTTAAGTAAATAAATTTACTGATAAAGTTCTCAAATATTATTTATCTATTTAAGTAACACTAGCATCATTATGCACGTGATAGCACACGGAAAACGTTGTCATGGAAATTAACTGTACTAGTATAAAGCAAGATTGCTTTGAGTCCAATTTGAAATCGCACAATTTGAGGCTTTTCAAATTAACAATTTTTTCATAAGGAAGGCATTGAGATTGCAACTTGGATATTTTGAAACATTTGAATATTAAAATCAATTAGGTTTTCAAACTATACTTGTAAAATTGTATACCTTCTAAAAGTAAATGAAATACGCATATACGTAATCATCAATATTTTTTTGTATATTTTATTTTGAAATACTATCTTTTGAAGGTTTCAGATGAAAAATATGTTTAGATACGGTGTCCATTTAATCCTACCATGAGCAGTAGGATGGTAATGCCACTCAGCTGGAATTCCGAAATCTGCCTTGTGAGCTATGAAATTAGCGAAATTGATCTAATTTTTATAATGTTGGCCTGCTCCATCTGTGACGTAGTACACCTTTTTGACTGCGAAATTCGCCATAAGATAATTTAGAATTATCTTCTGGTATTCACCTGAGTAAAAATGCTCCGACTTGATTCCGATTCGATTTAGTCTTGAGTTCGTCTTCAAGACGGTGATGTTAACTTAAAAACAACTAATCTAAAAATTGGATAATTTTTCTCTCATCAATTTTAATACTTTTCATCAGTCAACTATCTCATTTCTGAGTCCAGAAAGGTTTGTCTTGAGACAAGTTTACGCCGACTTGAAATCACCCTGCTGAGATAATAAAACTGAGACTCCATCTGATGTCTCGTTTCATTTTTGAGACGTAGCCAGGCATCACCTTCTTGAAGTTGAACTCATGACTGACTCGAGTCGGAATAAAGTCGAAGTATTTTTACTCGGGTGAGTACCAGAAGGTAATTCTGAATTATCTTATGGCGATTTTTGTAGTAAAAAAAGTGTACTACGTCACAGACGAAGCAGGTCAACATTTTAAAAACAAGAGAAATTTCGCTAATCTCCTAGCTCACAAGGCGGATTTCGGAATTCCAGCTGAGTGGCATTACCATCCTACTGCTCATGGCAGGATTAAATGGGCATTGTATCCCCAACGTAATTTTCATTTGAAGCCTTCAAAAGAGAATATTTCAAAATAAAAAATAAAAAATTGTATGATTTACAATTATGATTTTGAATAATTTTAAATTAAAAAGGTTACAAATTTTACAATATCAGATAACAACTTCATAAGCAAGATAGAGGGAAGGTGTCTACCTACGTAGAAAATCGGTTCGTGAAGTTCTTCCCGACTTTTAAGTAATTCCAGGATATAAGGACATTTCGATAGAATTTAGTTATGTCTAGTGACTATTCCGAATCCACTGTTACAAATTAGGGAACCGCATCGGCGGCGATTTGAGTATTTTTGATCGACGGCGGCGGCCCGGCGGCGTGACGTTATAGTTTAGTACTTTTTTTACATACCTGTAGGAAAATATCAAAATCAGTAGGAACAAAGGATCGATTTCTAGCCCAAAATATTTATTTATATTGATTCACTTTAAAATACTTTAAAATATAACTTAGTTCACGTCGGCTCGCCGAAGCGCTGGCACGCCGAATTCGAATCGACGGCGGCGTTGCGTTGAAGCAAGGTAGTCGGCGACGACTAAATTTGTAAACTCATGTTTAAGGAAAATAATAATTGTAACTTACTTGTTCCGCATTTTTTATAGTTATGTGCCATAAGTTGTACCAATTACCAGATGAAATAAGTAAATTAAATATTTTGAATATATTTAAGAACAATTGGCAATTATTAATGTTATAATTATTACTGTAAATTATCATTGCAAAAAAGTATAATATATCTTAAATTAGCGTCATAATAATCAAAACATGCACAATTGAGCTTGGAAATCGATCAATCTTAAGCATTCTATAGATTTGACGAAATTATTTTTCTTGCTGTATAAAATGAATCAACCTAAAATCCATATATTTTTTAAAAGTATCCCAATGTAGTACTTACTTCTAATATTAATATGAATTTATAAATCAATGGGAACCTGAAAACCATATAGCTAATGGATAATACTTTAGGACATCAATAAATTTGTATTTTATATTCAAAACACAATGTTTATATTAAAAATGTAATTGAACGTCTGGCTGCTCCGTATGGTTCATAAACACTGCGCCTTCTTGCTCTAAATGCGTTAAACAGTCTAGAAAATCGATTTTACTCGAAACGTAGGTACCAACCGTACCCACAGACTCGTTTAATCCCTAGGATTCTCATGGGGGTTTTACGGCAGCTCCGGCTATTGAAATCTAACGACCGCCACTTCTCGCCACTTCTCGCAGTATAGTCAATGGCCACCATTGACTTAACGATTAATTAACTGGTCCGTTTCCGACTATGTGAATGTTACACAAGTTAAAAGGCTAAGTGATTTTAAACAGACTACATAATCGGTTTTGGTTCATAAATATTTATTTTAACTTTGACAGAATGGATTTTCATGGAATGCTAATTCACCAGAAATAAGTCACTTTTTTCAACCGTAATTTCATTGCAAAAATGCTTGAACTGTAAATTTTTTAAGTCTGCAACATGAGGGGTAATAAATTACCCTTCGACAGAGTTTTCCTGGAGATTTCCAAATTTAAAAATTAGTTTCAGGCGTTTAGATACGAAAATTACGAAATTTTCCAAAATAATCCTTTCAAAATCTTGAATAGATTAGATTAAATTAGATTTTTACTCTATGCATACCCTTTTTGGGTTTTCATATATCTAAAGTCCTTCCTTCCACAGGAGGTCGACATACACAAAACCCTTTAGCTCAAATCCCTTCCCAAAACTCCCAATTATCCCAGCTCTCATAATAAGCCTCCAAGTAATGCCTTACGTACTCAGTCCTGTGGGTTTTTTTTTTCAATCTCTAAAAATCCGTTACTGTCTGCAGCCGGATTGTTATCAGAAATGCTCGCATTCGCCCAAAAATTTGGTCAGGGAAGTGGAAAACTGCAGAAAATCAAAGCTCCCGAGCGCAGTTGGTTACCGACAGACGAGTTTGGATGTTGACATTCGATAGCATCGAGTGCCCACACATCCATCATCGGCGTCAAACCTCCCGCTCGATAGTACTTCAACGCAGTGTAAACATGACTAAGCAATAATACGAAACGGTCACCTATCCGAGCATTAACCGCCCCCGTCCGTGCTTAACATTCAATATCTCGACGAGTCGAGAATCACCACCCAGCTACTGCCGTCAGTAAAAATCTTCAATATTAATTTTGCAAGTGCTCTAATTGGCACTAAATTTGATAATAATTGAAACTGTTCGGAAAAACTTAATACGCTAGGAAACGAAAGCGACATATTTGGAAAAAATTATCCATTTAATAAGATTTAAATTTAATGACCTGCGACAACACAGTAATTCTTGGTCTCCGATGTTTTTAATCTTCATGCTATTTATAAACTAAATTTAATTTGATTTACATATTGGTAGTGTCTATACGTCCGGACACAACCCACGTCCCCTTCCCCTTTCCAGGTTTCCATTCCTCCATTTCCCTCGCCAGGTCCGCACGCTTAGACTCGAACGTGTTATAAAGTACATAAATGTACGGACTGTCCGGACGTTCAGACTCGGCCTCAAATAATATATATTATCCCCACAAAAACTTTGACCATTTGTGCGCGAAAAGAAAGCTGATTTTCTAGATCGCAATTTCCCTTCACATAAGTATATGTAAAAAGTTTCTGACACACTCAAGCAATAACCTCGGTTATGATTATGGACGGTCGTAGTCCTCCTACACACTGGAGTATTTGAAAATAGATGCGGCTTGATGGAAATCTATTTTGAGACTCAGCATCAACTTGAATGAGTTCCCTCAACGTACTTGCTTTATTCACGTGAAAACTGTTCTGTTATATTGAGCGAATATATGAAGTTTGGGAGAATTGGCCTTTAGAAGCTATTTTTTCGTGAAAAATTTGTTTTAAAAAGAGCTACATTTTAGTTTCTGTGAAATAGCTCATTTCATATTCATCGTATATGAAAGCTAAACTGATATAAGTCAAAAATCTTCTGACATATCTTGCCCTAAATTATTTGATATAATTATAGCCGCCATTAAAGCAATATTAGTGCAAACAGCTATTGCGCAAAAGTTAGTGCTGAGGAAACGAAATCATAATCAACATAGCTGGCAGTGTTAGTTTTAGGTAGAAGAATGATGGTTAATATTTTCAAAAAATTCTCTAAATTATAGCATAATTTTAATCTCACCGCAAAAAGTGAGTTACAGTAGAAGCCAAGATTAGTCATCACTATATTGACCAGCGAGTTTAATTACTGTTGCAGCAATTGTGACCATAGTCGCAAAGTATTTCTCTGATGTAGCTGAAGTTCGCAACATTTGTAAACGAAAATATGAATTTATTTTTGCAAATCATGGATATAAATTCATTAAAAATTAAATAAAGTAATGAATTATTTTAGACGGTAATCACGCTATGACAACTACGTTTTAGTCATCCTCGCACTCTAATGTACAATTTTTTTTATTATATTCTTCCACTAAACTCTCGGTTCTCGGATTTTATTTTACAAGTTACTTGTGTTTGATGTCAGACAACAGCAAAAAATATTCATCCCATTATCCTTATCGAAAGACATTGGTAGGATAACAGCAAAAAAAGTTTCATCTCAATATCCCTATCGGAAGACTGCCATTTAGACAAACTTATTAAATATAAAAAAATTGATTAAAGTTAAAAAAATGGTTGACTTTAAAAAAATTCTAATTCTCCTCTAAACGCTCGATTCTTGGATTTTATTTCGAAAATTACTTTTATTTTATGTCGGCCAAAAGCAAAAACGTTTCATTCCAATATCCCTATCGCAAAACTTCGTTTTATGTTGGTGGATATATATTACCACCTTGATCAACAAGTTTTAAGACTCGTCACCGTGCGGCGCTCTTGTTCGGCCGATTTCAATTCTTCTTTTTTTGTCGTGTTGGTAGAAGTGTCATTGACGTTCTGTCAGATTTTCAGCTTG
>JAUMHM010000071.1:20834002-20849367 GCA_032362435.1 Melikaiella ostensackeni | reverse complement strand
TTGCAGTCGATGGGGAGTACTTTGAAGGGGATAATATCGATTATGATGAATAAACTTGTATTTTTGATTTTAAAAATAAAGTCCTAAAATTTTTTGATGAAGGTGGTATATTATATATATTATATAATCACAGTCTTCCGACAGTGATATGGGGATGATCTTTTTTTGTGTTTCCCGACATGGAATACAAGTAATTAGTGAGATGAAATAAGAGATCTTTGTGTTTTGAGGAAAGTTAGAATTTTCTTTTGATTTAATTTTTTTTTAATTTAATAAATTTGTCTAAATGACAGTCTTCCGATAGGGATATTGTGATGAATTTTCTTTCCTGTATTTGACATAAAGTACGTGTAATATTTGAAATAAAACTTTTCAACCGAGCGTTCAGGTCAAAATTTGAAATTCCTTAATTTGAACAAATTTCTTAAATTTAATATATTTGTCTAAATGGCAGTCTTCCGATAGGGATGTTTCGTATCCGACCAAATCCAAGTCAACTCTGATCTGATACCAACAATTAGGGGAGCAAAGCGGGAAGGTCAATATTAATTAGTCACTCGAATCAAAGAAATTAATGTTTACTTGAAGAATCGACGAACAGAATCCCGCATTTACCTGCGCATCCACACTACTAAATTTCGCTATAGCATTGCTTCAGATCAACCCGACCGAGAAAAAACACGTCATGGAAAAACTTCTGGGAGGAGCCTTACATTTTTTATGATTACAAATGATTCAATTTATTTTACTGATAATTGCGACACTTTTTTTCGCCCTTCTATATTAGAATAGTTAGTTATCAGCACGGGACTTTACAAAGAATAAATTTAATGTATTACACCTAAAAAATTTCCGACTGCATTCGCTCAAAATCAAAAGGCAAATACTTCACGAAAACAAGGTCGAGTTTTATTCAAGAGATATTAGGATGAAACATTTTTGCTGTTGTCTAATATCATATCCAAGTAATACATAAAAGAAATTTCGAGAACCAAGTACTTGGAGGAAAATTAGAAATCTTTTAATTTTAACAAATTTTTTTATTTCATAAACTTGTAAAAATAGCCAGTCTTCCGATAAGGATGCTGGATGATTTTTTTCGCTGTTGTCCGGAATCAAATTCAAGTAATTTGTGAAATAAAATCCAAGACTATATTCACCGTAATCCATATTCACCATAATGGAGGCCGTATTTCACGAACTATCAATGATAAAATATTCAATTTTTTATTTTTGTGGGAAATTATTCACACTTTGATTGTTATAAGAACGTGTAGTGCACCAAAAAAACATCTATATTTTCAAAAAATCCCAATGTCTAACGACATTTCATTAAAATAATTTTTTTTAAAACGCTATATTTTCGAGCGTATGCGAGATAAAACATTACTTTTTTAGATTTGCAGAATATTAGGTCTACTTTAACTTATATTATGCATACTAGTCTCATCTATGATGAACAGGAAATGAGCTATATTAGAACTGAAATTACAAATGTTTTCAGATAAGCTATTGAGAAGTAACTTCTGAAGGTCTTGTATTCCAGACTGAAAGATATAACATTCGATTTTAGACTCGATTTTACATTCGACCTCCAAAGAAAAAAAAAGTTTATGCAACCCCCCCGTAAAATTTGTTTTGTTTTGGTCTCAAAATGATTGTGGGGCATCACATAAATTATATAAGAAAACAAAATACGAAAGGCCCAAGCCCTTTCAGGTTGAAATCAGTCGAGACTACGAAGAATTATAAGGAGTTCCGACTTTGATGTAAGGATGTCCAGAGCTTTCACAGCTGAGCTTGATCAAAATTCTTATTACGAATACTAGCAACTCTTGCTGAAAAATTCGATACTACTCATGTTATGTGCATTAGCAGCCATTTTTATAACCTGCAAGCCTATGTTGCATGCTTTTTCGCAAGAGGTGCTAGTATTCGTTATTAGAATTTGATCCAAACTTAGCTGTGATATTAAATTTTCCTCGAGTGTCGAATATTGACACAATATGCAAAAAATGGTAAAATTCGTATTTTAATTATATTACTGTTTCAGAGAAATAATATTACTGAGCGAACAAAACAACGCGTATCTACTGATCTCGAACACACACTGAATATGAATTTTCATAACTTGGTATCTAGACATTTTCGGAACACCATACACTGGATTCTAGAGTTATACATTTGTACACCTAAATTTGTTTGCATTATATTTAGATTGTAGTTACATGTTTTATTCTGAATCTTCAACTGAAATTTTTAGATTGGCTTATTGCTTAATCGAAGAAATGATCGATAACAACTTTCATAGAAGAAGAGAATGGTGAGGAGTGAACTAAAAGAATAAGCATTGATCAAGCTTCGCTGCAAAATATAATTTGAATTTATATCAAACTGCGAGTTAGTTGGCAAGAATACTTCAGCAGCCGCAATAAAAATTATTGCACTGCCTCGAACCGTAACATTTACTTCCTTTCTGCCGTTTGTACAAGCGATATTGTGATTTTAGAAGTGGTTTCTTCGACCAAGACCGCATTAATCCATTATTTCAGGAGTGGGAGAACAAAGTGGACTTATTTGTCGTTTTGGAAAATTTTGGAGTTACATCCATCGTTGTGAAATTTCTTAAAATGCGGTACCATTGAAATACGTCACTTCCCGATCCAATGTTTTCAAAGCAGTTAATTCTTTTAACGCAGATGAACTCTAATAATAGATACTTTTCTGTATTCCTGTTTCCATGACTCTCTCTCTCTCTCTCCTCCTCCATCCATCCTCTTACCTCTCCGCAACATGCCACTACTCGAACTACTTGCTTTCGCTTATCTCTTCTCTTATATTTTAACCCTCCACCACCACTTTAGCCCCTGCCTCACTCTCGCTCTAACCCACACCTCAATACTCCTCCCTCCTACTTTCTTTACCCCCTCAAAACCAAAGCCCATCTGCCAGACCCTCCTCCTCCCGCTCCCTATCCCCTCTACACTCTACACTCCAACTCTACTTCTTTCCCCTCTTTCTCCTTTCAACCTTTGTTCTCATTGCCTTGGCTTCCTCCTGGCTGTCCTGTTTGGCTCATCTGGTGGCTCCTCTCGGCTCCCTCTTGGGGCCTGCTTCTCTGAATGCCGCGAATCTCATCGTCCCCAGATGATGGTCAGTCCGGGGTTTGTTCTTCATTGCGGCACAGAGGTAGCACTGTAGCGTGCTGGTGCCTTCCACAGCTCTGTCTTCTTCTTTGCAGCACCTTCAGTACATTCATAATTCGATCAGGACCCTTGCAAACTGTCCCTAGCAACGGTAACACCTGACAGCCTCCACCTTCTTCCTTACTTACCCACCCAACATTGAGGTGTACTGTCCATAGCAGCCTACCGGCCAGCTTCTCACTGAACTTCACGTAGACCTCTTAGGCTTACCCTGAAGGCTCTCTTCGTCAGCGTGAATTTGACTTCAACAGTCTTGGACTTCCCAAAGTGAACCTTCAGTGCCTCACTTACCTCTTTCTCCTCCGTTGTCGTGTCGAGGTGAAAGATCTGTACCTCAATGTGGCAAACGAGCTCGCGCACGTTTCCATCCACCCCTACAGCCTTCCTGATAGTAGAGGTCAGCTTCGCTTTGGCCCCAGCTTCAGTTTCCAGCTCGGTAGGGACTTCTCCCTTTTTCGTCTCCTTGACTCCCTAGAATTTTACATTAAGTTCGTCAGGTTTGACCTTATTCTTCGCCTCAGGCTCTCCTTCTTCTTCGCTGGTTTTTTTTCTTTCTTCGCCATTTCTCGAGCTAGATGGTCCCGCTTCATCAACACGAGGTAGGCTTCTTCTTAGGCTTCTTCATCGGCGGTCTAGACGCGGTAATCTCAGGAGATTCATCGTAGACTCTCTTGTTCTCTTCCCTCCATCACGTCGAGCGCCTCGCTTAGTCCATCCGTAATTGGCATGAGCATATTCCTCTCCATCTTGCAAAAGGCTTCTGTTTTTGAAGTGTGCCTTTCAGCTCGTCAGTCAGCTGCAACTCCGTTTCTATATTTCGCTCAGCGTGGTCTCTGCTGAGTCACCTCGGATCTGTGACTACTGTCAAGCTCCTGAATCACCTCAAGCTCTCCATCAAACATATTTTTCCTCATACTTTTATTGTGTTTATCAGTCCCCATTTCATACACACAAGTAGCTGGGTGAATGTACGATCCACCCACACAGAACCTCGCATGAGGGGGTAAGTTCTCAACACTCGAGGAGGCGGCCTGACATCCTAGAGACATCGTATGAAACACCACTCCCACGTGCCACGCAGCCTTCAGCACGGTTGTCCACGCCTTGGCTTGGGTGTTTCTCTTTTGACACCATCCCTGAACCATTGGCCGCGACTGCTTATTAAATTGTGTAATCGTATTCAGCAGAAACCCTTGGTACAGGGCCCCTCTTTTCGGAACGCAAGGACGCACCCGGTAGTCTGATCAAAGACCTCGGTGTTCTCTTCACCCATGATCATCCCTAACTCCTTCTACTTATCTCTTATCCCTTGGACTCCTCCTTCTCTTCTCGCTCTATCCTACCTCTAGGATAAACCAATGCCTCCAAAAATCTAGTTTAATAATATTATGAAATTTAAATTGGGAAACGTTCACTCTTTCTAGTAAGGATAATGGTACTGTGGTGTTTGTGCCCGACCTTATTGTTCTGCGCGGTCACTTTTGTTAGAATCTGTCAATCTAACCTTCTCGTCCAGTGGTGGGAATCAGCAGTAGTGTGGTGAATTGATCGATCGGCCGAGGCGGGGCACTCATAGCTATTTTTGAGAAACCGAGTATAATGCGCTACGTTCTTGAAATTCATTTATATAACTGATTCGAAGTTTTCAACCTTTTCCTCTCAGTTCGGTTTCGACTATCGCTGGGAATAAATGTGAAAAAGGTTTGAACTTGGATTGAATTACAGTGAATTAGTAGAATCTCTTATAACATAGTTAAATATCGGTTTATTTGATTTCTTACATAGAACATATTATTTTATTTAAAAAATGTCTAGGTTCCATCATGATCTCGCTTGACGTCTCAAGAATCTTTATTTGCACGAAAAAGACAAGAACAATACTTCTTCTTGTCAGGCAAGAAAAATTATATAGATGTTTCAATAACTTTGTATGTTTTACGTGCGGAAGTTTCTTACTCATCAAACGTTAAAAGGGTAAATGGGAAAGTTTTTTTTGTTGAATCAACACAAATATTTAACTTCCTGTTTTCTTATTCATTTTATTAACTGTGTGCGTTTTATGCTTGCAGTGTGGATGCTAGAAAAGGTGATCTACGAAGTGCCGTTCATTGGGCGGTCACCAATGAAATGGGACAGAGAACTCTTTTCCAGGTTGCTGATGGGCATCGAGCCAGGCTAAAGGTCAAGAATGTTAAATTCAATGATCAAGGGGTATTCAGGTGCAGAGTGGACTTCGTAAACTCGCCAACCAGAAATTTTCGAGTGAATCTCACCCTTGTTGGTGAGTAAGAGTCTTATTTTGAAGGCTGCGTCTAGTCGTCCCGAAATTCAGGACGCCTAGCAATTTTGCGCTTTTGGCTAGTCATCCCGAATTTCGGGATGACTAGCATTTTTCACACATTTGACTAGTTTCCCCGAAAAAAATGCGCTTTTACAATCTTATCTCTTCTAATATATAATTTCCCTAATCCTTTATGTTGAGCTGAAAATTTTTGAAGGAAATAGTGAATAGTAAAATACACATAAAATATGAATTACTTTCAAACAAATCTCTTCTTTTTTTTAATGTTCATTCCAATAGGGGATTTGTAACGAGAAAAACGATTAAAATACTTATATTTCAAACATTATTTCTATGTCCAGTGATAGGGGAGCCCTACCGCCCCCTAGAGACCTTGTAAAGGGGTAGGGGGAAGCTACATTATTTTTGTGGTCAGTCACAGGGGTGATTTTTTGCCCCTCACGAGACATTATAAAGGGGGTAGGGATGTGACCTACATTATTTCTGTGGCTAGTCATAGAAATAATCACAGGGGTGACTTTTAAGGTACTTTTAGAATATTTTTTAATGATACTTTTATCATTTTTATCAAATTTGCAGCGAATTCGTTAAAATATAAAAAAGAAAAAAAGCACGAGTACGCGAACGCAGGACTGCAGCGTTACTAGTAACTCGCATTAACCACTGGACTACGGGGAATCACAGTATAAAGAGAATTAAAGTCGGTAGTGATTCGGCTCAAAGTAATTCTTGTTTTGCGTATATTTTATTTTTTCCTTCAATAATATGCAGCTGAACTCAAAGAATGTGTAAAAAATTCTAGTTATCCCTAAATTCGCGACGACTAGCCAAAAGCGCAAGAAGTCATCCCGAATTTTACGATGACGAGACACTTCGTTTGAATAAGTTAAAGTTAAAGCTTAAAGGACTATACTTTATAAAACATAACCTAACTTTTAGTTTTATTAGTTTTTTTTTTGAATTTAGCTTTATTTAGGAACGACTAGCAGTTTTGGTAATCTTCGGCTAACTCAAAAGTAGTAAAGTTTAAAAAATACATGATTTTCGGGACGAATAGTCAAATGGTGAAAATAGGCTAGTCGTCCCAAATTCCGGGACGCCGAGACACTTCGTATTTTTAATTCATTTTCAAATGCATATAAAGCAATCCATTGTAGCCAGTTCATTAATAGTTGATTCAAATTTGGTAATATTTAACGTTTGACTTTATTGTAAATAACCTATCTAAAATATTCTCTAATGTTCTATAAAATTATAAAATATTCTAGCACACTGTGGAACGTTGTAAATTATAGAATTAAATGTTATTGCACATTCTCAAGGGTTCTAACAATATTTTGAAATTGACGTCTTTCCTATTTTTTCACGCTCAGCATAACTTTATAGCCGGCCTGTTTGATATTTCAGAAAACGTTTCTAAATAGTAACACAAATTCATTAATATTTGTATCCATGTTTCTAAAAATTTCGTAAAAATTTAACGAAAAAAACTGTTTTAGATGAGCAAAAATTGTTTATCCATTAGTTTGAGAATTTGTTAACCAAAATTTTCAACATAAATTGAACGAAAAGAATTTTCCCAAATTTAGTAGAAAAAGGTGTAAAAATAATTTTCTACTTTCAAACGGAGCACAATTTACAAAATTCATATAAAATATAGTAAACTTCATGTCTATTTCGGAAAATAATTCGCGAAAAATTAATCGTGCTGATTTTTCAGGAAAGAAAAAACAATTTTATAGTAACAATGGAATGTTGTAAATTATGATGAAATTGATTTTAAGTATTCCATTCTTGTTTAAAAATGTGTCCTGAAGAAACCATTGTTGACGTTTATTGAAACGAACATTTTGTGAATAAAAATTGGACAAGAATTTTTTTAAACAAAATTTCTAGAATTATAACTTACATTATAGAAAAAAAAGGTACACCGAGAAAAATTTCTTGTGAATTTCGTATAGTGCCCGTAAAAAATGAAAAACTAAGGAAAACGAATTTACAAAATCGCGATTTCAGTTTTTCAAGTTTTGATAAAATTTCGAAATTCTTTTCCTTTTCTTTTGCAAGTAAATGTCGTCACGAAGAAGTTCAGACTTTGAAAAGTTGAATCGGTTAATAAGGACCAAAGATATGGAATTTTCAAAAAAAAGTTACCAAAAGTTTCAAAGTCCCATTTCTCCACCATTTTTTGGAATTTTCTAAAACTTAAGAAGATTAGGAAAGGAAGTTATAACAATGAAGGAGTCGAAATTGAGAATGCTTATGGTGAAATGGTATGGGATTCGGACAAAGTGAAAGACTGTTTAAGAGATTTTTCAAGAAGTTGTATGGAGGTCAAGCTATGAAGCATGACAGCCTTCACATTGAAGAGAATACGTTAGACAATCCCGTTGTAGGTAGCGGAAGAAGAATCAACATCAACGACATTATATCTGTGATTAAAAAACTAAAGAATGGTAAGGCTGCTGGTATGGATGGTATCACTGCTGAAATCCTCAAGAGCGGTGGCGGATATTTGATTGTGTGACTGAGCGAATTCATGAATAAGTGTGCTGTACATGGTGAAGTTCCAAATGATTGAAGAAAGACGATTATCGTGCCAATCTACAAGGAAAAGTGTGATAAAGGTGACTGTACTAATTATAGAGCGATTAGTCTTCTAAGTACCTCGGGAAAAATATTTACCAAAATACTTATTGGAAAAGTCATGGGAATAACTAAAGAGAGGATCTGGGAAGTCTAATATGGATTTATGCGAGGGAGATCATGTGCGGATCATGCATTTTGCTCGAGACAGATCATAGAAAAATGTTTGAGAGTAAACAAACGACTTTTTTGTGCATTTGTTGATTTGGAAAAAGCTCTCGAGAAGGTGAATAGATCTAAACTTTGAAAAGTCCTGAAAGAGTATAAAGTGAATTGTTGGCTTCCAAAAACAATAAAAGCAATATGTAATGCTAGTGAAGGGTGTGTAAAAGTAAATGGACAACTGAGCGGTTGGTTTGATATTAAGCAGGGCGTCAGACAAGGTGGCGTTATGTCCTCCTGGATGTTCAATCTATACATGGGTAAATATCTAAGGATGGCTCTCTTAGACGAATAAGGTGTTCATGTCTCGACAGTGAAAGTAAGTGGACTGGGGTTTGCAGATGATAAGATTGTTACGGCTGAATCAATCGACGATTTGCAGAGAATGATGAGCAGACTGGGTACCAGCATGACGAGTATGAGTCTTAAGATTAACGCAAATAAAATAAAAATTGTCGTGTTTAAAAGAAGGGGTGAGAAAACAGTATGCAAGATTGTTTTAAACGAAGAGAGGATAGTACAAGTTAATGAGTTGGTGTACCTTGGAAGTTACTGCTGCCGAATTACAGCTGCCGAAAAGATAGATGCAAGGATATCCAGACGTATAAACGAGGCTAGAAAAATTATCGGCAGTGTACAAGCTATTACTAGAAGTAAAAATGTAACGAATAAAGAAAAAATTGCAATATATGATTGTCTGCTTGCACCCACTGTGCTATATGGTAGTGAGACCTGGACGTATAAAGAACAGGATGGGAGTAATGTGAACGCGGTTGGCATGTATGTAGTTCCTGCAGAATATGTGCGGTAAAGCGCTAATGGACAAATTCAATAATGAGTGGGTTTTCAAAGAATGTGGTGCAAAAGAAACACTGTTTGACAAGAGTAAAAGAAATTTTCTGAAATATTTTGCTTATGTTGAGAGAGTGAATGAAGAACGTTTAATAAATCAAGTTAGGTGAAGTGGTAGCGTACCCAGAGGTGAACCGTAGAAAGAATTGTTAGAATGTGTGAATGAGACTCTACAGCGAAGGAATATAAGGAGAAAGCAAGGAGAGAGAGCACAAGAGCATGCATGAAACGATGTATGGCTGTAACGGAAGCAAAATATCTATGCTAGGATGGGGATGTATGAAGGACAATTGTTTATAAGAAGAAGAGTGATGCTTAAAACGAATGATTTTAGATACTAATGGGCCCTCGGGTGACTGCTAGAGAGATTTACCAGGGACCCGTGTCGGAGCAGTATTGTGGGACGAGTGTGTCGTTGAAATGAACAACATGCGACTTCTAGATTGATCTGAAACCTAACCCTCCTCCTACACATTCCCAACTTACCCTTACCATATAAATTCCTTGATCCTCGGTAGTGTAACGAGGCTGGTGCCGAAGATCAAACTTGAGCCACGAAAAAATTTTCAAACTATCTTTTAATAAGTGCAGCTATTCAGACTGCTAACGCAAAGGAATGATTCCTATAAAACTTCAATTTCGTATACCTCAACGACAGAATTTCGACATTCGTTGTCAAGGCGATTTTGTTGGTTCCATGATGCCTTTAGATCGAATCGATTATACAGTTATACTCATCGAAAATGACGTTTTCTATTTCTCAGAAACTTTATAGTGTCGGTTGGAAATGTAAATCAACAGATTGACAATATAAAATAGTCAATATCAGTGACTAAACCTTTTTAACTGCTAGCAGTCAAAATTAATGATCACCATTCTGTTGCGCCTTAATTGACATTAATTGTATTTTCCAACTGCAAATAAACCTGTAATCTTTTCCTTGGGAATTATAAGACTCAATAATAGCATTTCCGCGCTTCTTCGTGCTGTATCATTGTGTGGAGGCTGTAAAGAAAAATAATAAAACGTTGAGCAGAGGGCTAAAGTCTTCACGCTACTCCCAACAGAGAGTGTTTTCTTGTAACGAACGTTGCTGCGATTTACAGGTTCACCTGAAATTGTGTCGTTACTTCACCTTGGTCCACCTACGTTTCCGCTTTATGTTTCTAATGGTGAACCACGATGGTGCTAGACGCGGTACTTTTTGCCTCAGTTTAACGACCGACCGTATCAGGTCTCACACATAAAAGAAAATTTTCAAATTTACGACAAAACCGTCCGAAAACTGTTAGAAGTATTACGCTGCTGCACAGTTTATTACTAGCAGAGCCGCTGGCTGTGGCGGATGGAAGAACATTTAATAAATAGAAAAATATCAACCATTTTTCGAATGCCCTGCTAATAATTTGACTTCAAATATAAGCCTTTTCATATAATATAACTGATAATTATATTTTTTCTGTCTTATAACTTTGATTATTTAGTTTTAAAATTTAGCCGTCGCTAAAGGCTGTTATTGCACCCAATCGCTCAATTTGATGAATGAAGGGTGGCATAATAGAGCACATAAATTCCCAGTTTCTATATATTTTGTCAAAAATAGACGAAATTGCCCAATAAAAGGAAAAAGTTAGTCAAAGAAGGTTGCAGCTGCCTACAAAGGAGGATTTCGTAGCCTATTAAGCCGATATTAATAGATATAATAACAAATAAAAATGAATAACAACCCTTAGCAATGATCAATACAACTCCGTAGCTATGGACAACCCATCAATCAATACAACCCTTAGCAACGGTCAATAAGAACCCTTAACAACGGTCAATAACATTCCCTAGCCACAGTTGATATCAACCCTTAGCAAGGGTCAATAGCATCCCTCAGCAATAATCAATAACAACCATTAGAATCGGTCAATAAAAAACCTCAGAAACGGTCAATAGCATCCCTAGCAACAATTAATAATTGCCCATAGCAACAGTCAATAACATCCCCACGCAACGGTCAATAAAACCCTTAGAATAGGTCAATAACAACCCTTAAAAATGGTCATAAAACCCTTAGCAATGGTCAATAATATCTCCTAGAATCGATTAATAACAATTCTTAGCATCGGTCAATAACAACTATTAGCAACTGTCGATAACATCCCGTAGCATGGATTATTAACAAGTCTTAGTTACGGTCAATAACAATCTTTAGCACGGCTAATAACATCCCCTAGCAACGGGCACATAACAACAACTAATAACAACCCTCAGCAATGATCAATAATGATCCTTAACAACAGTTAGTAACATTCCTCAGTAACGATTATAAACAATCCTTAGCAGCAGCTAATAAAATTCCCTAGCAACGGACAAGAACAACCCTTAGCAATGGTCAATAATAACTCTTAGCAACAGTCAATAACTCTCAGCAATGGTCAGTAACATTCGTTAGCAACGGTTATAAACAACCCTTAGCAACGGTTGCTCAGGTACGATGGACGGACGGACATCCGACCGAAACTGTAACGGTTTCTTCCCGGAGTTACGAAACCCTAAAAGCTAGATTCATGAATTTAAATAAGCTAATAAAAGAAAATTATTCAAAAAATACAAAACATATTTTTTGTGAGAAAAGAGAGCAACATTCAAGTGAGACTCGCTTGATTTATTTTGATTAAGTATTTTTACATTCTCATCATTTGTGATATAAGGTATCAAATCATATACAGGTATGCTTACGTACATATGAAAGGGGTCTTTATGGCCAGTCCTAACTCCATTGGCACTATACTTGTGTGCTGGAAGCAATCGGTAGTGATTATGTTTATGATCGAAGAAAAAATATAACACGTGCGCATATGGCACTCGCGCAGTTCAGATGCATTTTTCAAAGTTATAACTCCAAAAATGTCAAGAAATGGTGCTTATGAATACAGTGTACACCTCTAAATCTTTTACATATCAACTTTATACCAGAACATTATAAACATTAAAATATAGAGTTCAAACGTTCAAAACTTGTAACGTAAAATTAACTATTGTTTTTCAGAACAACCTTCCAAACCAATAATTTATGACGCACGAGGCAAAGAGGTGAAAGGAGTCAGTGGTCCATTCTTAGAGGGTTATGATCTCCTCTTGACTTGCCAAGTGTCTGGAGGTAAGTAGAATTTCTAAGCGTATTCTGCTACGCTCGTAAAAAATAATTTGCCATTGGTAGTCTTCTCCCTCTCGACCATGAAAATTCTCTGCAAAGGAGAAAGAAAAAAACGAAAATGAAAGGGGGAAGTCTTTTAGCAACCTCTGTCTGTTGCTCAACGATACTGAGAGTATGGAGGCCAACATTTGTACAATTGAAAGAATATCTAACTTTGAAATTTTGTTTCTTAAAAATAATAACTTTACGATTATCAAAACGACAATAGGCATCGTTGGTTTCTCTACTCTATCTACCTATATTATTTTCTCTTAATATCGTTCAAATTTCAGTGTCGTTCATTTGCAGCGATGTTCAAAAAAATTTTTACATTTGCATCCATTTCTCCGTTTCCTTCAACTTCGTGAAACTTGTTAACCTGTTCCATGTTTAATTTTACGTAACATCTAAGTAAATATTTTATTCTCATCTTGCCAAATTTGTGATCGTAGAAATGTTTATACTCTTTCTTACTCATTTCTGACTTCCGCCTCTAGGGTGAGTCAAAAGGAGAATCATTTTACAAATCGAAAACACCTTAGCACTAAAAGTTTTATTTTGTGTCCCTTATCACATGTGTACAATTTCAAATGAATTAATCCTAAGGTTGTGCGGAGCCAAAATAGTATTAGAAATTTGTTTATTTTGCAAATTTTCAGAAAAATTGCAAATGCTAATTTCTAATTATAATCTACATAATTAATTAATTAATTGAATGACAAATTCAGAAGACTTTATCACTGAAAATAGCTATTCATATTTACCATTAATCTGAATTCATCCCGATTTTATGAACTTTGATAAAATATTGATTGTTCATTGTAATTTATTTTTTATTGTTTACAGATAGAGTTATTTATTTCACCATGATCTTAAGTTTTGTTCACTCTCACAGTTTGAAGTGTCGATACGTGTATCTACCTGATACAACATACAAGGAAAGTAAGAGTAGATTTATCACAGCCTCGGACCACGATGGCATAAATGGTTAGCATACCTGCATGTTAAATACGGGGGTTCCTGGATCGAATCCAGGCTGAGGTAGATTGTCTCTCATCCTACTGAAAAAAACTAGAATTGTCGAAAAAGAAAAACTAGAATCTTGGTAAAATCACTCTTTCTTATCAATAAATTTGGCATAAATCATGTAACTTATTTATACTTATTGGATTATTATGATGCACAAAGTATTTTGAAGCTCAAAGAAAGTTTTTCAAGAATATACATAGATATAACGTAACAAATTTCAAAGTATTGGTATGTATGAGAGACGTAATGACTTGAACCCATACTCGCCTGTTAATTTGAATTGAAACGATACAGAGGTAAATGAACACATCAACTATGCAGCGTCATTCGGTTTAGCCCACAAAGAAAAAACTATCTTGTGCTTCAGAATACTAACATACGTTCTTTCGGGGAGAAATTGCCGTTGTCAGCGGAAATTGGGCTGCTTGCTCTCTAATTTGACGTGAGTTCAGAGGAAACAAAGCGAAACCTTGACCGAATACAAATAAGTGACTTCTACAATGTAACGAGCTTCTGCACAGGGAGTGTAGACGGTATACAGAATACAATTACTTATTGTCAATATGGCATTGAAAAACAAAAGAAAATTCAGATTTTGCAAGATCTGATTTGATTCTCCTATCTCATCTTTTTCTTACTAAATGCCTTCATTTATAAGTTGGTGGCGTTCAAAATTGTATCTTCCGTAATAAAATTAAAAGCATTGAAAATTAATGATAAAAATTCAAAATAAAATCGATATACTAGATCCCAATTTGAAATTGGACAGTCTTAAGCCCTTCACAGGAAAAATAATAAAATCGGAAATCATTAAAAAATTTTAAGAGCATCACAAGTTTTCAAATTTAGCCAAATCTCTAATACGGTCGCGCAGAATTTGGACTGCTATTAAACAGAAAACGTCTCTGCTTTAAGCTTCAAATGTATCAGTATTACATTTGATACTAAATGTACCTCTGTGGGTACGAAATCGGGCAGACGATTCAATTTTTTTTCAGAAAATAACTCTAGTCTATCTACATACAACGTCCGCACTTGGGGTTTTTTACTTTACTGGTTACAGACTCGATTTGACACACGAATTTTTATTTCAGAAAATAACTAACATACCTTTCGGAATCAGCCGAGTTCTGCTTGAGAAAGTTTTCCTATTTCTTAAAAGGCAGAACACTGTCCTGGTAAATCACAAGTGAAACTCAAGTGAGTTATTATTTGACCAATTCTTCCCACCCTGTCGATGAAACCATTGGAACCATCATTTTCGACTGGCACTGCTCAATCTGGCGTCGGACGGCAGTCCTGCACTTGGCCGAATATCGCCAACCTCCTGGACCGATCGACGTGATCTACATGAGAGTCAAGTACGGCTTGTAGTTGCGAGTTACCTTCACTTCAAACGTTTAAGTCATACTCTTGTATTATTCTAGCATTTCAGCATAGTACGCTCCATTGATCTTCACCTTCACTTCTATCTCCTAGGACCATCAGAGATATTAACGACAGGGGAACTAGGTGCGGCTTGTTGTGGTCAGTTAAGGCTCATTCATAACAGTGAAAGTATCTCTGGGTATTATTGAAGTTTCAGGCTTGCTTAGTGGGGTAATTTCTACTCCACTCTTAGCTAATTTTCACGTCTACTAACAATTTATCTTCTGGAACCAACAAGGATATTAACGACATGAGATAGGTGCGGTTTGTTTTGGTCAGTTGAGGCTCACTCATAACAGTCGGAGTATCTCTGGGTACTATTGAAGTTGCAGGCTCGCTTGGTGGGGTGATTTCTACTCCACCCTTAGCCCATCTTCACGTCCACTAACAGTCTATCATCTGGGACCAGCAGGGATATTAACGACATGAGCTAGGTGCGGCTTGAGGTGGTGAGTTAAGACTCACTGATAACAATCGCATTCTTGTTAAAGTATCTCTGGGTACTATAGTACTAATGTTTCGAGCTTGCTTGGCGAGGCGACTTCTAACCTACCCT
>JAUMHM010000071.1:20789829-20817899 GCA_032362435.1 Melikaiella ostensackeni | reverse complement strand
TAGTTGTATAAGCCAAAAGGTTTAATAAAACTGCTTAAAAAAAATAAGGCTCATTACTTTTCAATCGAACCCTGTAGTCCGGACGTGAGACGGGAAAACCTTGCATCTTGTCATGAAAGCATAAAACTTTGTATGGGTGTTTTCGGGCATATATGGAGTTGATTTAGAGTTGTAGCCACTTTGGCTCTATGCAGGGGACTTATATTATAATTTGTTGTAAAAAAATTATCAAATATCAATCTTAAGCTGGAAATAACTAGACTAATGGATTCTACGTGAAAAATTACTGAAAAAATATGTCTTATATAATTACGTTCCTTCTCCAGTTGCTTATAACAAAATAATGAACAATTGATTCATGTTGATATCTGATTCAGCACATGCTTGAAGCAACAAGGAACAGAATTATCAAAAAAGTAACTACAGCAATTCTAGCAGCGCCACCAGCAATAATTTCTGGCATAAGAAGTTTAATACAAAATTGATTATTGATGAATTTGTTATGAATAAGTTCATATATTTTAATAACCTCATGCTAAAAATAACCACGATAATGGATTCTGCGTGAAAAATTACTAAACGAACATGTGTTAAATTTTCACTTTCTTGTCCGAATTAATTATAAAGAAATAATAACCATAGGCTGAAGTGGGGACAAACAAATCAATTGTTTATTATTTGTCACAATTCTTTGGGGCAAGAAGGAGACAACATGACCCATATTCCTTTAGTAATTTTTCACGCAGAATCCATTGGAATCGCTCACTTTTCTCCCTAGTTGCACAATATATTATACTGCTGTATGAGTTGGACAAGATCGATTTCCTCCGCATTACACACGATATTTTTTCCCATACATGTATTTCAATAATATATGAATAAATATACATTTATTTCATACATACGTGTATTTTAATGTATGAAAACGTCACTTCTATGTCTCTAAGGCAAGGAAAAAGTTTTCCTTCGCAATCGATGGATGTCCAGCAATCTTCGCTCATGCGCATCAATTTGTATTATCGATAATACATCAAGAGGAGGCATTAGTTAACAATTTATCCCGTTCGATGACGCTGATCTCGTAAAGCATCTGTCACCTTAGCTTGGAGAAAGTACTTCTTATCCGATCTCTAGGGCAAAAAGTAATAAAATTTGCGATGTGTGCATGCGCGAAGATTGGTTCGACCCTCGTGTGTTGCAAACGGCAACTTTCTTCTTGTTCTACAGGCATAACAGCGGAATTTTCCTACATGTATGAAAAAAACTAGTAATGAAACGTATGACCGAATAAAACTCATTACTTTTACAAGGGAATATTACATATTCAATAACTAAAGTTCGAAAATAGGAGAATTAGTTATGATTCACAATTAAAACAATGGAACTTTTACTCACCGATTTTGATCACTTCGCAATGCTAAAACCATAGGGTTCTATCTTGAATTTTAGAAGTCACTTGATTTTTATTTGTTTCCTATTAATTTATGTACAAAACAAATGGAAATTAAGTGATATTTAAAATTCAAGATAGATCCTTATGGTTCTAGGGTCACGACTTGTAGAACTGTGAAAAATAAGCGACATGTATTTTTTATATGGGTAAAGGTACACTCTGAGGGATAAATTTCGTGATTTTGATCTCAAGTTTAATAATAAAGATAACGAACAACTCATTAAAGTGAAAAAATATTTCTAACTCTGAAATGATGAAAAAATAATTTACCATAGGATCAAGATCAGTGGAACAATAACTAAATTTGTTTCCAATACTTGTACTTGCCTCCATATGATACATTTTTATTCATTTTGTCATTCTTGAGAAGAAACGTGCAGAAATGATTGTACGTAAAATCACGTAAAATGAAACAAAGTGTTCATAAACGCAGCTTTTCTAAAGTATTTCACATCTTTCCGAATCTCTGAAGAGCAAACTTGTGAAATTATCATATATAAAATCACAAGAAATAACATTGTATCGTGCTTGGGCCCTACTGTTAGGGGGATTTTGAATTTAAAGGGTCGTTTTTGTTTATTGAGTGCACGGTAATTACTAATTACTCGCGGACACATTTTGCAGCTTCTGCGCGACGCATATTTATCGCACATTTATTTGAATTTTTTCAGAAAATTTGGTAACTCATTGTTCAGGAAATTAAAGAAGATGAGGGCGTGAGACGTTTAAAGCACATATATTTCTACGCACCCTAATGAAACATCACGCGAAAAAAAAGAATTATTTCATGCTTGAAAAATGCTTTAAGGCAAGGTTTGGTAAAATTTGATTTGATTTCCAGTGAAGCCAGCAGTAGTGAAGATCTTCCTTAGCGAGGATCAGATTTTCGCTGGACGCGAATTGACTGCTAGGTGCGAAACCTGGGGAAGTTCGCCAGCAGCGAGAATCGTTTGGCGGCTGGGCGGTGATGAAATAGGAGGTTCCAATCCATTGACTACCCAAAGAAGTAACTCTACAGTAAGCAAAATAGGTTTGGTCCTCGGTAAGAACCATGACGGAAGAGAACTGACCTGTAGAGCTGAAAATCCCAGATTTCCCGGTGGTGTCCTTGAGGAAACGAGAACAGTGCGCGTTCTCTGTAAGTACTTTACCTCCTTTTCTTATACTTTGGAATATTACTTCTGGAATCCTATTTCACGGTAGATTAGCTTCCGGAATAAGCATGTCTGATGAAATCAGGAAATACTTTTCAAAATATTTTTGGAATCTCTCATAATATTTAAAAGCTTGGATTTTATGTTCAAAACGATTTGAAAATTTCACATAATGTTCTTTTGTCCTGGAGTCACAATGCGCAGCCATGTAAAACCTAATGAACAAATTCCTTGTAGACCTATTCTGTAATCTGTGTTTTCAAAAGGGTTTAACTATTTATGCTCGACTACCTTTTTAGTTTCCACAGACAAATTTGCGAGCATTGATAAAAAACACTCAGCCTTCACTGGACTTGGGTAATTTTATTTTAAATATGTCATATATTGCAAAATGGAATATTTATACATACATCCTGTACTTTGTGTAGTTGGTGTTATCATAGGGGTTTCCGAGGGATAGCGGGTGTCCCGAACTCGATAAGAGGTTCCGTGTGTTAGGTGGGGTCTCGGAGGATAGGTGGAGTCCCGTGGATAGGTTGGGTCCTCTGGGATAAGAGGGGTCCTGATGGATAGGGGGGTCCTGTGGGATAGTAATGGTCCCAAGGGATGGGTGATGACTCGTATGGGAGGCTGGGTACCGTGGGATACGTCGGGTCCCGTGGGATTAGGCGGGTCCCGAGGGACAGGACTGGTACCGCGGGATAAGGGGGGTCCCAAGGGATAAGGCGGCCCTATGGGTTAGTAAGGGCTTCGAGTAGGGTCCCGTAAAAAAGATTGGGTCCCGGGAAATATGTGTGGCCCCGTGGGATAGGTGGGGTCTCGATAGGTTGGGTCAGATGGAAACTATAAGGATGTTAGCTCAGGGTTACGAAATCCTAAAAAGAGGAAACCATTTATTTTGAAAGGAAAAATAATACTGAATGTTGTGTTTTGAGGGTGAAAATACTCATTCCGAAAATGATTTTGTTAAAAAATAGTATCGCCTTAAACTACAGCACTATAATCATGCTACAGGATATGCTATAGTATGAAGAAGAGAATCTGATCTTATTTTTATTTGTAACTAAATTATCATCTAAGTAATTGATCAGTCATCACATTTTTAACAGAATCATATAATTAAAAACACTCTTTTATCCTTCTCAAGCACTTGTTGAGTAAAAACCCTAGTCTATATCTAAGTAAAAAGATAACTTCAATGATTTGAAACCACTCGCAAAATACGTGATATATATTTTTCAAGAATAATGTAACACCCCCCTTTCTGTGCAGTGCTTTTTTTATTGTTCTTTACATGGGAAAATTCTTATGTCCACATCGAATTGAGAAAAATGTCGAATCCAATCCTCCCGCTTTTCTTCACCCCTTTATATCCTTCCCAATTCTCATTCCACTTCCTTCCCATTCCACTGCCCTTTCATCTCATTCTCTTTCCATCCAACACCCTTTCTACCCACCCACGGCAAATATGGACTTGAAGATTTTTTCCGAATGAGTGATGCCGCGATATAACTTGATGCAAATGTGGCTCGCCGTAAATGTGGCTCGCCGCAAATTCGATATGCCACGGGTCACTTTATCTGGTCCCGTTAAGATAAGTCACCTATTTTTCTGCAAAATTTAAATAGAACGTATTGATGTGTGAATGTATAAATATTTTTAGGAATTTTGTGTGAAATTGGAAATAATGGTTACTCACGTTTCAATCGACCATGTGTCGAAGTAAACAATGTGTAAGCATTTATTCCAAGCCGTTCGTGCTTTGTGCCAATATGCGGAAATGCCGAACAGACTAACTTGAGTAAACCATCCACCGCCACATTACTGATGGTAAACTTTGAAATTCTAGTTTCTACAGACTCGAGCACCATCCAGTTTTCGAAACCTCCACCGTTTTAAGAGCTCGAGTAACTCGAAGTTTGCATATTGCGCATCAATATTCAGTTTATTTCTTCATAGTCAAGTACAAAATACGGAAAGATAATAACGATAAGGAATCTAAAGAGTATAATATGAATGCCTGTAATTAATTATTACTCTATCAATATTATATTGGATGATTTCCAAATAGATTTAACTTTCTAGACCTAAAAGTTAAATCAATGTTCCCTAGACATATGTATGCTAACTTCTCAAAAGGGACTGACTATTGATGATGAATTACTTTTCAATACCGACACTACCCATATGTAGATGTCAAAAAAATTGTAGTTTGGCACACTACTTTGTTTCTTAAGTTTAAGTATTTAAGTTTTTTTAAAGTTTTTTAAAAAGTTTTTTTAAATCCTAACTCCAGCACTGGTAAAAATGTTTTTCTGTGTAGAATTTTATCATGTAAAGTTAATTTTAGTTTCACGAATTTTTGATTATCACTTTGTGTGGAATTTTACGGTATAAGGTTCAACTGTATGTAGAATTTTACGGTGCGGTATTTAATTGTGAGTAATTCAAATTGAAATCGTCCGGTAAACCGCGTAGAATAAACCGTGTAGCATTTTGCAGTAGAGAGTTTACTTGAGTATCGAATCGATACTGCCCCAATTTTTTTTATACGTAAAAATCCATTTAATAGAATTATATATACTTTCATATGTATACTCGGTTTCTTAAAGGGATAATTAGAAGGGTGGACCAAAGCTAAAAAAATTTGGAAAGTGGAATTGGTTGGTGCTGGAAACTTGCTACATGTTGCTACCGGGTGCATCCTTAGTTTTGAGGATAGAGGAGCCCTGTACCGAGGGTTTCTGCTGAATACGGTTACACAACTTAATAAGTAGTCGTAGTGATAAGTAGTAGTAATAATGATTCATCGGACAATGGTCCATCCCGGGAGCATTGTGCGATGAACCGTTTTCGACGAAAGACCACCAATCCAAAGCGTGAACAACCGTGCTGAAGGCTGCCTTGGGGGTGATTGAGGAACTTGACAGTAGTCACTGATCCAAGGTGAGGCTCAGCAAAGATTACACGAAGCGAAATATAGAAACGGAATTGCAGCTGATTGACGAGCTGAAGGGTGTACTCCAAAAAATGGAGGCATTTTGCAATACGAAGAAGAATATTATGTTCATGCTAATCAGGGATGGACTAGCCGAGGTTCTTGACGTGATGGAGAGAATGGGAAGTGCCACAAAATGGGCTAAAAGCTATTCCAATGGTGTTGAGTACCGTTTTGGCAATACAATTGGCAAGAAGATACAGGAGGTTAAGAAGAAAGCAGTATTATGAGAAACGGTCAGCAAGGATACAAAGGCGGTTACTGAAAGGTTACCGAAAAAAGTCTTGCAAATAAGCTTGTAATAAAAATATTTCGAAAAATCAATTGATTATGAATTCTTCATCAACTACATATTATTCAATAGTGCAGACGATATAACTATTTTCGCGTGTTTAGCTATTACAATTTTATTGTAAATAAGGGTGCGCCAACTTAGATTCCGCGCCAACTCACCTTTCTCTCCCCTATCTACTTCTCTGGCGTTCAAATAGTTGCTATTAATCCTTCTGACGTTAAATGTTTTCTCTAGCGTACAAGGAATAACCATTCGTTTTACGGTGTTAAAAGCATTTCTTATGTCGATGCCAGGTACGAGTGGTGTCTAGCATGCAGAATTGTCTATACGATGAAGGGTTGATAGGCGAAACTTTCCTTTTGTCTAGCAGAACCAATCTCTTCTATAGCTTTGTCTAAAGCCTTTTTAGCCACTTATTTGTATGCAACGTGCTGTCAACCACCTTCTCAACGTTCACTTTAGAAGTTACCATTGGTTCTGTTTCTTCCAACAGGCATCCCCCGCCTGCGACAGCACTAAGTGGTGCTTCCAAGTAAATAAAACGAAATTTGGTATTTTAAATTGCACACAAGTTCATGTGAGATTACCGATCGACGGAAGATGTCAAAACGTGTAACAATTTCTAAGTTTGCGTGTTATCGTATGTGGCACTTTTTCCCCGCGGCAGTTTTGACCCAAACCAGTCCTACTAACAGGCCGTCTGTGGTCCGATTCCCCCCCCCCTCCCAGATAGTGCTCAAAGATCTGTAATAAATCGGATACGCATTGGAAATCGCATAAACTTGAACGAGTAAGTAGGCACTGTGTATTTGATGTGCACTCATACAGGTATATATTTATTCTAATAAATGTTTTACTAGATATGCAAGAGAACAAAATTATTTTATATTTTATATTATGTACAGTAAGAATATTTTCAAGTCTGTGACACCATGAAATGCGAAAGAGATGCTCTTATGTTTATTATTATGGCGTCTTTCTCGCACTTACGCTTCCCTACGATCGGCTTGAAAATATTTTTACTGTATATCTCGAACCCAGGAAAAAAAACAATTGAATATTTTAGTAAACTGTTTTTCTTTTAAGAATGCTGGGGCATATTAAAAAACGTAACTTCAAGAGTTGCAGTCGAGTTAAAAATTGGCCTATGAAAAGTTATCGATTTATTTATAGCGAAACAAAATGATGAAAGTCTCTTGGTTGATTGGTTGAAAAAATTCATTGACTTAATGATTTGACAGTCCTTTAGCCCCACCAATTTCTCTCAACAAATAAAATGAAAGACTTTAGTTTATTAATTTTTCTGCAAATGAGTTGGTAACTTTTAATGGGCAAATTTTTATCTCGACTCTAACTCTGAAAGTTAGATTTTGGAATATAACCCTGATAATAGATCATCTTTCTGGATCGAATTCACGCATTTGAATCGGTTTTCAGAAATGATTTTAATATGCTCGAAAGTGATGCCATAAATTACCATTGATTAGTTCCAAACAATAGACTCAGAAAATGGAAAGAACGTTCTGAACTTCTTTCAACTTATCGACTGACTCATAAATCCAGCAGACATTGATGTATAAATCCTCGCGAATACACGCGAGTATCTCGCATATCGGCTGCTTTTTTTATCTCGCTCAACACTGAAAAATCATGAAATATTATAAAAATAAAAATAGAATGAAAAATTGGAAGAGTAAAGAAATATCAATTACTTTTTTCTCAGCAATTTTTTTTTTTTTTAATTTTTCTGCTCAATTACATGTTTTCTGGGAAAAGTTCGTTGGAACAAAATAAAAATAAATAGAGCGAAGAAATGTTCACATTAGATACGTTTTTCACTTTTGTTTAATAGTAGATTGTACATCAAGGGCGTAATGTAGGCCATTTTGACGAGTGTGAAGTTTGCAGCCTGAGCGAAGCGATGGCGACAATCGCACGAGAAATTTGTCAAATTTCAATTCCTTCTTTAACATAAGTAAAAGTATGTAATAGAAAGGACGCTTTGCCAGTCACCGAGATATGACATCAGTTACCGACGGAGTTCTTCAACTAGTTTGGAAAATGATTCGGAGTTTAATAAATTTTTCAGTTTCTTGCCCCCTGATGAGCAAGAAATGTCCGCCTCTGATTTTCTATATGTAAATTAAAATTTTCAATAACTCTAGTGTAGTTCCTCTAATTTTCATTAATTTCCGTGAGCGAAGTCTGGTTTTTATAGACTTTTAACCGCAAATATATGAGGGGATATGAGAGGTTCTGAATGTTGAACGGATCATTACCCCATAGTTTCAAAAATGAACGTGGGTCAGGGATGGAGGAGGAGAAGAATTCGTTATTTAGATCATCATAGAGGGAACTGGGTGACGAAATTAGGCAATAAAAATGTAGACGGAGCATGGATAGCATCTTCAAAAGTGCATCTGAAGTGTGTGATACTCCGGTTGTAGGAAGAATGACTCGAGATGCTTGGTGGCTGTTAACGATAAAAAGCAAGCGTAATTGAGAAAGCTGAATATTAAAGGTCTTAGCAGTGAGGAGATGACTAGATTAGAAAATTTATAGAGGGATAAGAACAGAAAAACAAAGATACTAGTCCCATAGGGCAAAGACAAAATCATAGTCGAGAAAGATAAAATAAACGCAAAATGATTCTGAAGGAAATAAGAAATTATTTTGAAAATGGCTTAGGAAGATTAGGAAAGGAAGTAGCAGTACTGAGTTAGTAAGAATTGAGAATACTGGTGGTCAAATGGTGTAGGATACTGACAAAGTGAAAGATTGTATGAGACAATTTTTCAATAAATTGTATGCGGGTGAAGTTATGGAGTATATCAACTGTGATATAGAAAAGGATACAAAAGTGCGTGAACTGGTATACTCACAGACATAACTCAGTGAAAACCAAAGTTCTTTAAAGTTTTTTGGCTTCATTTTAAAGGCTCTATTTTGCCGTGAAACGTGTCATTTTGTCAGACTGTTAATGCTATTTTCGTGGATTTAAAGGGTGTAGAATGGGGAAAAATGTCAATTTCAGATATATTTGGTCCGTTTTAGTGGAATTATATAATCTTTTGAAGTAACTTCTTCATTTTTATCATTAAGGATATGTTGGCAATAATATAGACTACAAATTCAAACTAAAAAATAATTTTTGCACTCTTAGCTGTTTAAAACTTGAATATGCTTGAAGTAGCTTAATTATTTTTTAACCGAGCTCAAATTTTCAGGATAAACTACTTGTAGCATACACAAAATTTTGGGCCCCGTGGATTTTTGAAATTCAAAAAATGAATTTTTTCAACCTACCCTATTCTACTAGAATCATTGTCTTCCACTGTGTGTCTAAATTAATCTTCTACTCGTATGTCTTCGTAGACAGATTTGGTCGTCGAACTTTATTTACAGCTGTAGGATGATGAAATTGTGGATGTGGGGAATTTAGAGATAAGCCCCTGAGGGTGTGAACTGGGGATCTGAAGGAAAGTTCGTAGTGGAGCGACCAACGAGTATGTCTCCAACACCATAGTGCAATGTCGTGTCAAGTTGGTTTGTTCATAAATGAGTTAGAAGCTGCTGAGTCTTGTCTTCTGGTCCCCAGGTTCGGTTTTCCTTGTATGTGTCATATACGGAAGACGATCTCAAATCACGACCTTAGAACTTTCAATGAATTAACGTAACATTGTTGAAAGAATATAAAAAATCTAGTTCTCACATATTTGAACAGAGAGTGTCATTTTTTGGTCACTCGTTGTTTTTAGGTATACTTTTGACAAATTATATTGTAAGACAATATTCAGCCAGATATCCCACAATAAAATCTAAAGAAGTGTATTAAATATGTCAGTTTTCATGATTTGCACTATACAATATAAAGAAGCACTAATCTATAATTCAACATAGAGATCTGGGTATGAACATCTACATTTGAAATTTCAAATATAAATTTCGTTATGAGAAAGTTTTTAATTTTGTAATCTGAGCTCGATGCTCATAATGACAATTTCAAATATGATTTCAACAATCTTTTAAGCGTAAGTGAAGAAGACAATTTAAAACCCGCTGGCTGCGAAGTACTATGGGTGTATAGTATTCACTACGGGTGTATTTATTTGTGCCTTTGGTGGTCATGAAAGATTCGTCTGTATAGGTCAGTGCTTGCGTGTAAAAGGCACGAACAATACACCAAATATAAAAATGTTATATTCCTTATATCAGAAAATTGTCCTCCTATAAACAAAACAAACCACTAAACGAGATTTTTCACCACCGTCCAAAGTTGAAAGAACGTGCGCCTCGAGCGAAAAAGCTTCCTCTCCATTTTCTCTAAATCTAATAATATTTTCTATACAAACTTTTTTTCACCGTCCAAAGTCCAAAGTTGAGGAAACTTGTTCCTCAAGCGAAAAAATAAATCTTTCCCTCCATTTTCTCGAAATGTAATAATATTTTCTCATGGCATGTGACTCATCCGATTCGTACCTTACCGACAATTTTCTTGGACTGAAGCTAAGGAACGTTTCTGTACTTACATTTTCATAATTACAACAAAAAAAATATATATTTTTTCTTGGATCTCCGGTTGTATAACGAGGCTAGAACCGAAAGAGTTATGCTTACCCCGAAAGAGAACAACCGAGCAACCACCTACTCTTACAGGCTATGCAGGTATTTACGATACAAAGTTACTCGTCTCTCAACATTTGTCCTATAATTAATGCAGTTCACATCACTGCAGCTAATTTTGCATGGGAAATCATTATCGTTTAACAGCAATACCCTAAATATCATCTGAAATTAGATTATTTACATAATAGCATGCAACAGTGTTAAAAAATAATTGTGATTGATATAAATTATCAACGATGTGTCTAGGCGCACCGAAAATATTTCGTCTACGGCTGTACGCTCACCGAATTTCGGTGAACCTAGCCACCCTTTTCAGTTTTACTGCAGCCAATTATTAATTATATTAAATGTATTCATACTATTATATCATTTTATTTTAGACTTAAGTTGATTACAGGTGGTTATTATAATTTTCTCTCAGAGAAAAGACCTAATTCGTTTTAAAGAGTAGTTTTAGAAAAAATATTCACCATATATGTATGTCAAAAACTAAAAGAATAGGGCCATCTTGAAAGTTGTCTATAAATTCACTAAATTTCGCCGAAGTTAAAAGAGCTGCCATTTTCTAATTTTCAAGTTCAGCGATCTCGCTTTTGTATAATGTTATAACGTATATTATACTAAGTAATGATTTTATGGAATCACTTTTAGAGAAGCCTTTGTTTTTCTCTGACATTGATATTTTGAAGGCTAAAAAAGTTAATTGTCATAGTCCAAACTTTATATGCGAATAATATATGTGAATTCATACACTCAAACTTGTACAGAAAAAGCCTCAAAAGCTTTTCTGTGCATTTTAATTTTGGAGGTACAGTTAATTTTTGAAACTACCTCTATTTTAACGGTTTTCATAATTTATTTTGAAAAATATTGCTTCTATATAAAAATATTCTCTAGATAAATTGTGTATTTAGTAAAAATACACTTTTTCTGGTGCTAATATTTTTTGGTGAAATCATTATTTTTTGATAAAATCAACCGAAAATGCAAATAACGCTGATTTTTCATGATTTTGGTAAAAAAAAAACGAACTTTTTCTTGAAAAGTATGCATTTCAGATAATAATATTGCAACCAGAAAATATGAACCTGCATAAATTATATATTTGTTTTGTGAAAGATTTTTGCATGTAGTGAATAGTTTAAAAGTGAAACTAATTTTTACGATGAAAAAAAAACGTTTCATGTAGTTTTTATAATTTATCAAAAAAGGTGCTAATTCTTCATAAGACGTTTTTATAATAGGCTTAAGAAACTCAAAAAATCACAGCTATTTTGTTCATAACATTTTTCTCTGCAATCAATAGTTTTCGTAAGGAAAGTTTTGTTTTAAAAAATGATTGACTTTTTTTTGTTGTATTTTTTCGCGAAGAAGGTTGAGAAACGATTCCAGATAATAATGTACAACAATTTTTTATTTGATCTAAAATCAACTGAATTCGTATATGTTATAAAATTTAATTTTTAGAAAATGAAAGCAATTTTTCCAATAGTTTTGCACAAGTGATTAATGAATTAATAACTTTGGTGCTTTTCTGACAATTGGTGTTTTTTAAATATAATAATATACTTTCATTACATTGTCAAATGTTACTCATAACACAAAATATGTTTCATGTTTTGTGCACTCCAAAACTCTTAAAGCTGTCATCAGTCGAAAATATTTGGCCTGAATATGCGTGTCCCTAATAATTAGTTGTCTTAGTGAAACGCATATTTAGGTCAAAACATGAAGACTTCCCAATTCTTTACTCTACAATTTATAGTATTTCAGTATATTCAAATATTTTGAAATTTCAAAGAATTCAAGCTCAATGAATGAAGTATACAACAACATTCAATTTTTTAACAATTCAACGGTCTTTATAGAATTTTAACAAGTATTTGAGAATTGGAGATATTATTATTAAAATTAAAAAATGTTGTACTATTAATATAACTGTTCATTTTTTCTATAAAACAGTGTTATTTGTTTATGAAATAAATGAAAGTATGTATTTCATATGGATTTCTTAACGATTCATGTATTATTTTCATTTATAATACCAAGGAAAGCTAAATGGTGTTAAGTCCATCGTCATTTCTATTAGATTTTTACATGCTCATGCAGCGCGATCTTGTTCTTCACACAATTGTTATTAGACTGATCCATCCAACTACACACAGAAAATAATTTAATCAATCTGTTATAAATCGTTCTTCTAGAAAGGTTTTTTATCCCTCCTGTAAAATTTGGTTGATTGGACTTATCACCGTTGATCATTCCCCTCTTCAATTGTCAGAGGAGCACCAAAGTTATTAATTCATTAATTACTTGCGAAAAACTGTTGAGCAATTTGCCTTCATTTAAGAAAAATTAAATTTGTTATCACAAACGCATCCTATTGATTCCAAATAAAAGAAAAAGATTCTTGTTTATTACTATCTGGAATTGTTTTCTAAACTGTCATAACGAAAACATACTAACAAGAAAACCAAAATTCCCAAAAAAATTTCAATTAAAATTGATTTTTTTTCAAAAGCTATTGATTTCACAGAAAAATGTTGTGCAAAGAATAGTTTTATCTTTACGAAATACACAATTTATCTGCAGAATATTTTTATATACCTGTAAAAGCAATATTTTTAAAATTAAATCATGAAAGCCGTGAAAGTAGATGTCGCTTCAAAAATTCACTGTACCTCAGAAATGCAAATGCACAGAAAAGCCTCTGAGGCTGTTTTCGTACAAGGTTGAATATATAAACTTACATATAATATTCACATATAAAGATTGGACTATAGCAATAAAGTCGATGTGAAAATGGTAAGTTTGATGGAAAGTAGCTTTTTTAACCTTCTAAATACTATTTATGTTAGAGAAAAACAAAGGCTTCACTAGAATTATTCTTATGCAATTTTTATTTAATATAATATACAATATAACTTTATACAAAAATGAGATCGCTGAACTTGAAAATTATAATCAACAGCTCTTTTAACTTTTTTTCCAAAAACAAATTTCAGGTAAAGTTCTGATTCCAAAAATCTGATACACTCAACTCTGGATTAAGGTCACTTGGGTTTAAGTCCATCCTAGAATTTCTGCCGACTCGCATTCGTAGATGAGGGTATCTGAGGATTAGGAAAGGAGGTGCGGCGACCTCGACGCAATTACGCAGTACCGTAAACACAAAGCGGGCAGTGCCCCAAGTGGATAATTGCGTCAGTTTGCTTCAGTTCGCTGCCAGTGTTTCAGTTAATTTTGGTTATGCGTTACAAAAATGTGGAAAAGGACGCGTTTAACGTTCAAAGAGCAATACGAGCTTGTGGACAAAGTAAAATCAGGTGCCGCAAAACAGTCTATTTCACAGAAATATGGTATCTGTGAGAGAACGTACGAGTGTGTGATAGCTCGCGAATCTGAGTTAAGGAATAAGGTTAAAAGTTGTGAATATTTGAAGAAAAAATCTTTGAAAATAAGTGGTAATACGGTTTTGGATTCTGTTGTGTTAGGATGGTTTAAGCAAGTGAGACACAGATGATCCACTATCTGGGCCGATCATTAGACAAAAAGCTCTGATTTTAAACAAGAAATTGAACGGTCCTCAAACGTTTGAAGTAAGTAAGCAGACAGAAAAATATTTCAGTGTGTTACAGTGAAATTTGTTCCTCATTCCAGCTGAATATTCAGTTTACCCTTGTCTAAGAAAAATTGGATGCAAATCATTCATCAGTTAGAATAGGTTTTGTTAGGTCACTATTTGGCTTTCGAACATTTTTCAAAGATAACATTTATTAAAACTCATGCGCTGTTTAAAATGTTAAATAATATATTATTTTTTTGTATTATAAATAATGGTTTTTAACTTGTAGAATTATATATTAGACCAAAATCAAAAATAGTCAAATCACTATTCTATAAATAAAAAATGTAATTCATTTATTTATCATATTTATAATTTATTATTTTAGAAAAATATATTTCTTATTTACAGCAAAGTGATTTAATTATTTTTGATTTTGCACAGAATTAATTTATTTTGGTCTAATGGATAAATCTGTAAGTTAAGAAGTTATTATTTGTAATAAGCAAAAAAAAAATATATTTTTAGCGATTTAAACAGTGCGCGAAAAGCATCCAATCGGACGCCATTCACGATGCATGCATAGTAACTCGTAGAACCCGCGTTGGGAGCACTAGTTCATACGGCTCTGACTGCTTACATCATAGAAATTCTTGGAACCGACTCGCAGCCATTGAGACCGTACCCGAAACAGGACATATATCCAGAGTTGAGTATACTTCGTTTTTAAGAGTTTTAGGGCACCTACTCTTAGGAAAAGAATCGCCAGCTAAATCGCTGACATGGCCGTGCAGCCGATTATTAAAAAGCTTTGGAATGACCAATATATATATTCAGAGTGGACAAAGCAGAGAATAGGATACGTTTCTTTAAAAAGATAAAAAGCGAAGAAAAGGAACACTGAAGAAAGAGGAACTGAGAATCAAACGCATTCTAAAGGCAGAGGAAAATATTTAATGAATATGAAAAAATTGGCAATGAACAATGACAAATGATAGAACGGTAGAAGAACTACGCAATTTAAGAAGACTGTGATAAGAATTCATGAAATATCTCAGCCATACAGTTCAGGAATAGTAAAAAGACAGTGATACTTTCAAGCAGAACATTCATATCTTTGTGTTCTCTAGTAGTAACTTCTCGAACAATTATTTAGGCAATAACAGCCGAATGTTATAAGGTAAATATTTCAGTAATCTTGACACCAATTTTCTGGCTTTTCATCTATTTTGAAGTAATTGAAATTCCTGTTTATACTACAAAATGCTTAAATAAAATTTGGTTTTGTCAAAAAATGTTACTTTCAACTCATTTTTTAACAATAAATTCAAATTAAAACAAAGTTGTGTGATCATTAGGACCGTCATGATTAAGATGAATTCAACTTAATTGAAATTAATTCAGCTGAATTCGGTAGTGGATACCTTCTCGGGTAGACTCCTAATAACATTTTTTAATTTTAATCCCGTCATTGACCTTCCTTTTTTTGGCGAGTTTTGACATTTCATAATTCAGCTAACCCTAATTTTCTAAATTCGCTACAGAGATTGAGAAACTATACACAAGCGAAAAAATGGCAAGCATCATAATTATTTGTGATATACATTACGTGAAGAAATTCCACTGGTTCTCCAGTGGAGAATTATTTACTCTTCCTACAGAACTTTTCATTGGTACTTTTTGAATTTTTAGAGAAAGTGAAAGAGAAAGAAAAAGAGAATTATGGAAAAGGAAGAAGAGGGGGAGGGATCGCTTCAAATTTGAAATTGTTTTTTTTTAAAGTTTAAATGTGAAATTGATCAAGTTTGAACGTTTCCAACTTAAAACTGACTATTCAGACTCCTGGGCGTTTGGCGTAACACTTGAACGGTCCCTAATAGTAGTATTCAGGCATATTTAGGTGACTTATTCAAAAGTTTGTTAGGTCCCCTTTTGATGCATGGCTTCAATAATTAAAAGATTACAAAATGAAATTTTCCATCAATTTTTAATATTTTTATTTTACATTATTCAATTTGGAATGTTATCGTTTATGAATTTTTCGATTACTAGGGCTTCCGATTAAAAATTATAATTTGATCTACAAATCTGGAAAGATTAACACATACATTATTGAATTTCAAGCAAATTTTAATCCTTGAATTAATAATACTTCAATTTAAAATTGTTAATTTCAAAAACTTTTGTTTATGAAATACACAATGCTATTGTAGAATACTCGATTTTTTAAATAGAATTATTAGCGCGAAAAAATTGCCAACACATGGAATGAATGCTGTGAACGGAAATTCATGAAGATTTTGTATTATTAATAATTAACAATACTCCTTGAAATCACGATTCACAAGTTTCTTGTTTCTTGGTATAAGGAGTTTTTTTGGGTCGCTGATTTCAAATTTGACGTCGCAAATTACAAATTCAAAATTTAAATTTTTGAAAACTAAAAAAATATTTCCTATTGTTCCAAAAAGTATTGACAATTTTTTGTATGTGGTTGATGCGTAGGCAGGACGTTATTGGCAAGGGTAACTTTCTTTGGAAGAAAGTTTCAAATTTTTTTTCCATCCTGCTTAGGTTTATTGGCCTTAAAGGAGGGGATCCTCTAAATATTCACGCTAAATTCTTACTTGAAGGACCTGTAGCACATAAAGACGTTTTCAATTTTTGAACTTTCTGCTGATTTGCTCTGCTTGTATATAAAGTAACACAATGCAGTAAAATATTAACACATGATAGGTAATGTGGCAGGGAACAATAGTTTTGTTTAAAAAATGCAAATGTTTTCCAAAATTAATTTTTTCTCCAAATTAGAATTTTTTCAGTTTAAAAATTATTATTCTGAATATAAATGTGTAAATGTGGCAAGATAGGAAATACACAAAAGGGTTTTTTAGGAGACTCCTTAAGTCTTATTTCATTATAAAATTTTTAAATAACATCTTAAGAGTCAGATGGTTTGCTTCCAGAGCATGCTATTCTGAATCATTTTTCAAAGCTTTTTTCTTATTAATTAAACTCATGTATTAGTTGACAATATAAAATACAGTCACTGTAAAAACTTACAAACAATTTCAAAAGCAAACGGCATATTCCACTTCACAGTCTCGATCCGATTGACGCTTCTTAAATATGTATGTTACAAAGTAAAATACGGAAATTCATTTCTAGCTTCAGGTTTAATTATGAAACGTGTTCTCGATGCTGCGATATGGAATTCGTCAGTGCAACAACGAATTATTTGTATGATTTCCATTGGTAGAACATAAAGAACACGAACACGAAACTACGTTTGACAGCAAGTAGACCGAAAGCCTGTGTAAACATAACCTTTGAAGAAAGTCAGGGCCGTAGAGCGGACAAAATTATTAATAATAAAATGTTTAGTTCTCTTATATTTATCAACCCCGGAATTGCTTTATTTTTTGTGTTCTGTACTTGTGATAAAAAAATTAAAATTCGCAATTTACGTTAATTTGTAAAAAATTATTTGAAAAAAGGCTTCGATTAGCTCCGCTTCATCTCTGACGAAACTATTTATTATTCCCCTTAAAAATGGGCAGGTTAATTTGAAGAATCAAAGTAATTATATGTTTAAAGCAGTGCGATTAATTAAGCGCAATTTTTCAGGATGACTAGTCAAATTTGTGAAAAATGCTAGTAGTCGCGAAATTCGGAATTAACCAAAAGCGCAAAATTGTTAGTCGTCCCGAATTTCGGGATCACGAAACACTTCATAAAAATAAATAATACTGCGATGAAAATTAAAGATGAAATGAGATATTCAAGTTTTTAGACACTTTAGACTACAGAATCTTATTCATATGATATATAAATACATAATATTTATGTTTTCTTTTACATTTTCTTTTATCCAATACGGACGTTATTCTCGAAGCATAAATACAAATTTTTCATTTTTCAAGATTTTTACAGGCTGGAAGCATAGCCAAAACTTCTTCCCCAACAAGCATAAAATAATTAATTTCTCTTCAAATTTCAACTGAAAACATAAAAGAACATTGTCATTCGTAGCAGTACTGTTTTCCACTTCCTATTACACTGGAATCTCTACTCATTTGCCCTCGGCTTATTGTCTTCCTAAAATGTCTGCCAGCTCGCATTTGGTGGTAAGGGGTCGAAAACGCCGAGAGAGAGGGTTGCCGCCGGCCTCGCATTCGTAGGCGCGGACGTCCGAGGGGCTGAGAGAGAGGCGCGCGAGCTCAGCGGAGTTACCGTTTCAGTTACAGTTTCCCCTAACTGTTTACGTTGCAGAAATTCTTAGAAGAGCTTCATGGTCATAGCAGGCAATGCACGAGACTCAAACTAAATCAAGAATTGAGTGTATCATGCAAATTTTTATCTCAATATCCTTTACTGATTAAAATGGACAACTGACAAGATTCACTAACTTTTAATAACTTTTGTCCAGCAGGTACACGTGGAACGTCCTTAATTGTTCTGTTTATGACAAAAAATTGCCAGTAGGTTAATTTTCAAGTTCCTTTTTGGCCAATTTTGGCGGTTCCTGGCCCACTGTGGTTCCTTTAAATTCTAGTACCAAGTCATCTAACTATAACAATATCTGCTAAGATTGATATCGCTATCACTTTTGAATCATAGTGTTGAGTCATCATTAATTCACTGTCCTATTTGAATGCGCGTGATTATTTGTGCTACATTAGAGAAGGGTCGAATGTCTTCAAATTAGCTGTAGTGACTGAATCAATTGATAGTATGACAAACAATGTTGTATATCCGATTACACAACGAGCTAAACTCGTAGAAAGTTGAGCTCAACTGTCAACGACTCGAATAGGAATTGGTTGCTTGATAGGGATCTCAAGATACAAGCTGATCGGAGTTTGGGATTACTATTTGCATTCTGGTAGGAAGCTTCATTTCTGCATTTATCAAGACGTATTTCTCTGCATTGCATTCAGTTGAAGCATTGTACATTAATTTTCATGTACACGTGGGTTGAATTTTTTAACTATGTTTTATACGTACACAATGCAACTACAGAAATTCATAGGCATGTCAAAAAAAAAAAAAATGCACAACACTTCAAATTTAACGTGCGTCTACAATACAACACTATACTGTACTATACAAGACTATACTATGCTATATATATGCATAGTGTATATTTGAGCAAACTTTTAAATATGGAAAAGTAATCGCATCGGAATAACTATAAAGTTTATTTCTTGTTACCAATGCTCTGATTAACTTACTTCCAATCTCAATTGCTAAAATAATTGATGTACAATTTCTGTAAAAGAAAAATGCCTAATTCCAGAAAATATGAACGATTCCTGTTTTGAAGGGAAACTAATTTTTTTTAACAAATAATAATTGCTTGCACTGCAAAATTAGTTGAATTATACCCTAAAGCTTGTAACTCATTGAATAATAACCATTTATGTCAAGAAATGCCCAAAAAAAGTTTCCTTTTAGCAAAACTGTCATTTTGCATTTTTGGGGGCATTTCCCGGTCGCTGTGCAGAAAGGTTGGGGAGGGTGAAAATTAAAAGCTATTGGGTGAAAATTATTCCTTCTACATTTCATATTTTAATCGCTCTAGATAGCGCTCATTCTTTCCATTTTTAATTTAAAAGAACCTGAGAAAATATTACTCAACATTTCTAAAATACAATCAATGAAACTATAGAGAATTAAGTATGAAGCTTGTGGTTGTACTCTACTTCATAAACGAAAACGGCAAGTAATAACCCTTTTTAACACCCACAAGATTGGACGAACAGTTAGTTTGATAAACTCTATCTGGAACAATGAAAAAAACTCTTTTTATGAATTTAATTTCTCGACATCACAGCTCTGGGATATTTTAAGTGTCGACGGATTTCTCATATCGGAGTGTGAGGAAAGCTCTGGAGATAAATCGGAGCTCTCGCGATAAACGGAGGAATATGAAAAATCATGCCGAAGAAAGAAGGAAAATGATATTGGGAGTATCTCAGCTTGAAAAGAACTGGAAAGTTTCCCCGCGCGAAACGTACTTTTTATGGAGTTTTGTAAAGACCAGTAAAAGGAGCCAAGATCCGTAATCTCAAGTCGTAAGAGAACGACGAGGTTAGTTGGCGGGAATGGGTGGAAAGGGGTTATGAGCGAGGGGGGTGGGGCGCTGTGAACTCCCTCGATAGATCTTGATCTTTTATTTCCCTCGCCGAAACTAGGATAAAATGGTTTTAATTAAGAACATCTATATACGTATACAAAACTGAAAAAGAGCCACCGCAGCCAATTCTCATCAGAAGTTTCAACAACTTGATGGAATACAAGAGCCTCTTATATGACAATTCGCTGGAGATTGCTCATTTTATAATTGAGAGAAACCAATAATGTCTACTGTATTTTTAACCTAAAACTTACATTCCTAATCTTTCAAATAAAAATCATTGAATCAGTCTCAGTTAAGCTTAAATATGAGCAAAAATAGTGAAAATAGAATGAATTTTATCTTCTGCCTCGGACGATAGGATCCCTCTCGGTAATTGGTTCCATCACAATGAATTTATAAAAATCAAATTTAATAAAGATTTAGATTGATTTAGAGAAATTTTAATACTATGAGAATCTAGCAAACAAAAGTGTTTATGGCTATTTACCTATTCAGTCCCTAGCTTGTATTTCAATTAATTTTAACGTGTTTATTGCGAAAATGTAATATTTCAAAATAATAATATAGTCCTTTATAAACATAAATATGTTTAGAATATGATATTCTTCAGAAAAAATAAGCATGTTTGACCATAGAACACTTATCGGTATATAACAACATATCAAAAATAATATTGAAAACAATATACAAAATCTATACTTTTGAAATCCTGTGAAAGTTGTTTTTTTGTGTTTCACACTGTAAAATAGTATATTGTGCAACGTGTTGGAGATATAGGCGGTTTCAAACAAGTGTAAAGTTTGCTGCGCGAGCGCAGCAATTACACGAGTTGTCGCCTGTATCTCCAGCACGATGCATACACGATATTTTTTTCAATTACCTCAGACGGAAAATGGAGCTTTGGAGCGAGTTGAAAGATAACGAAATTATAGATTTTCCAATTAATTGACTGATTATCATCTTCATTTTGGAGGTTTCGTTTCACTTTGTCAAAATTTTCGTTTGTTTGAATTACCATTTGCTATAACTTTCATCTATCCGTATTATGATTTGTCATAATTTCTATTCTTTGCAGTAGCCACATTACCTAAATTTCATTTACACGAATCCAAGTCAGTCATAATCCACACTTCCCTGAATCATCATGTGAAAGAAATTAAATTTTACCTTAATCATATTCGGCATGAAAATAATGGTGCGAAATTCAATTTAAAAATTCTGAGTGGATGAATTAGAATTTAGGGCTTTCATTTTTAAGCTGAGTGCGCTTAGGTAAAACCATATTTCTGTTATAAAATGATTATTCGGGGAAGCGATGATGATAACAAATGGCGATTCATGTATTTGAATTTTAGGTTATTAAGGTAAATAGCAATGCAGAAGATAAAAATTATGACAAATGGTAATTTAAAATAAAAAAAGATTATGCGCTAATGTAATTCGAAAGAATAAAAATTAGGGCAAGCGGTAAGTCGGAAATAGTACATTGTGCATGTTGTTGGAGATATTGGCGATTACAAAGAAGTATGAAGTTTGCTACGCAGGCGTAGCGAGTGCATCCATCACACTCGTTTGAAATCGCCTATATCTCCAACAGGATGCACACGATATTTTGTCCAATTACCGCAGACGGGAAATGTGGCTTTGTAGTGAGTTGAGAGATAACGAAGTTATAGATTCGTCAATCGATTTAAGGATTATCAACTTCAATCTGGAGGTTTTCTTTCACTTTGTCAGCGCGGCCGCATTACAAAAATATTCGCCCAATATTGATTTTTATTATTTGCTGAAATGATATTCATATCCTTGTTCAAGCTTTCTTTTAATCATTTAGGTGAAACTTGGGATATAGATATTTGTCTATGACCTCATTATTATCAATATTTATGCAATGATTGGATTCCTTGTATAAAGCTGACATTGAGTTACATTATTTATTGGGAGAAAGTTATAGAAATATCTATAGAATTTATTTACTTTACCTTTTGGCCGAGTACCAGTTTCGGAGGCTAGTGTTCCATTTAGTTATATATCGTTAACTGACTGAATCAGCACATTTTCATTAATTCTCTATAACCAACTTCTTGCCTTTTGCGGTTAGTCGAACTTGACTTATTCGTGTGTATCTATAGAGAGTAGGTGAATTAAAAAATATCTATTTCATTTTTTCATAAAATCATCCACAAAAAAGTTTTTCATCAAGAAAAAGATATTCTTTGGATATTGAAAAAACTTTGATCTATATGCATTATTGAAATAAAATAATTTGAAATGTAGGCATCTGTGTCTGTTCCCATACTTTTCAGCGATTCTCTACTTCTTTTGTAATTTATGCTTCTCATCCTTTAGAGTTCAAAGGTAGAAAAGGATGATTTGTTAATAAACTATTTTTAGAGGCAAACCTCAAAAGTGACATTGAACGATGAACGGGAGAGGATCCATCAAGCCCGTTATTCTACATTGCTCGAGGAAAACTTTTCCCATCTCTGACGTCCAGTTTTATCGTAGAGCGTACTTTAGTCTTTTTCTTTGCTTCTTCCATTTGCAGACGCTCCAGTTGCCGTAGCCCACCTGGCCACGGGTTACTTCCTGGACACCCTCAGGGAAGGGGACGATCTGAAATTGGCTTGCGACGTCCAGAGCAACCCCCCGCCGACTAGCATCGTATGGTATCAAGACGTAAGTCCACCTTTCATGTTCTAACATTGCAGAAGGTAATCTTCTTTTGACTCTGTTCAGAATTTCAAATGGATTCGAAAATCGATCCCTTCTCAGATACTCTATAGTCCTTGCTCTCATAACGGTATTATCAGCAGAGTGAAACTCGACTCTTTTTCATAAAACTGAACATACGATTGGAACTTTTTTTGTAACTAAAAAGTAGATAAGGTACATTTGAGAATGAATGAACCCTGAGATAGAAAAAGTCATCCGAATCGAGTGCTTAACAATTGTGAACGTTTAAATCATGTTGGTTCTCAGGTAGTAACAGTTGTAACACTTTTTTTAGTGCATAATTTCGGTAAAATCAGTGAATGTAGCATATGATTTTATATTATTTTATAAACTACGATATATTGATATATGATCAAACCAAATATTTGTTTCATTTTCGTGAGGTATAATTTTTGACTCATAATGCTGACTAAATTTTATTGCAAAAGAATGAATTCCTAATCTTTAAAAGTATCAAAATAATGTGAAGTTTTCAGAAAAATATTGCATGTGTGAGATGAAGAAAAATTTACTTTATCAATTTATGCAGAATTGTTTAGAAGGAGAAAAGTATCCACAGTTGTGCCGTATGCACAGGGAGTCAAAAGGAATGTCTAACAAATTATTCCATAAAATGCGCTATAATCACGTACGACTCTATTGTAATGACGTGTTTTAGAAAAGTTATATTCGTATTCTTTTCATATTTAAGCTTTTTTTGTTAACAAAATGTGTTTTTGGCAGGTCGCAATGAACGTTTATTTTATTTTCTTCTTGTAACTAACATTTAAGGAAAACAGGTCGGTTCAACAATTTCTTGCTTCCATACTTACAATCTGACAGCATCATAATTATCAAATTTTTATCGAAAAGGGTTTTCACTCCTAAATGGAGATTGATACACTGACTCACAATGAAGGCACATAGGGACTTAAATGTCACTGCTCTTAACTGTTTAATCAGAAATATTCCGGCGTTCCAGATTTAACTACCCGAAGGATTAAACTTTATTCTCATGTAACAAACTTTTCAAGTTACTTTAAAAATGAACACCTATAAGAGACTGCGAGTTTAAGCTTTTCTGACTCTCTGTGGGCACCTTTCATCCGTATATAATTTTACCATGTACAGCTTACAGTTGGTAGCTATAGCATATCAAAGTTACACGGTTTGATTTCTTTTTTTTCATATGCTCACTCGATTCAGTATGCGCCAATAAATTCTGCCATAACATGTGAGAATCGGGCACTTCGTGCACGCTACACAGGTACAACAAACCAAACTTCGCACGCAGTTGTTCCAAAATACTTAATCTGAAATAACCCATATGCTATTCGACCGCAAAGTAATAAACGTTTTTGTCCAACTGAAAAATGCTCAAAATATTGAAGCCACGCAAAAGTTTCGAGTAATTGGAACTGTCCGAGACCTGAAAATATTCGAGATTCCCAAAAACTTTCGAGTATCCGGAATCCAAGATAACCCAAATCTAACCCAACCAAACCCAGAAAAAGTTGACCATACCCGAGTTGAGTCTCGGTTTTTTTTGCATACCTACTACGTACCAAGAAATGGCCGATAGCAATGTCCCCAGGTAGTAAAGGAGAGAATAGTCTAGAGACAGTATCATGAAGTAATGAAGACGGGAGTTGTAGTAACGAGAGATCGACGTGAAAAGGAGGAGGGGGTTAGGGGGAGCGGGTGTTATTTTGTCTCTTGGCGTGAAGTTTGTTGGGGTACGTGGCGTACGGGCATAATGGTGTGAGGATGAAAAGGGTTTGGGATTTAAAGGGTGAGTTGTGCAAGGGGGGTCGAAGGAGGAGAGGATTAGGGTATGACGGCGGCAAGTTGTACTGAAAGTGATGTAACATGGCAGAGTGAGAAAGAATGATGGATAAGAGAGAAGAGTACAGTTGTAGAGAGGGTGAGTGGGGGTATTAGGATTTCCACTAGAAATTTGAATTTTTTAATTTTGCAAATGCTAACACTGACGCGAAGATCTCGCTGGCGCCTTCAGAGCCTCCCGCGAGGGCCTCCAGTCACATATGCCCTCTCCCTCTACAATAATCCTTTTGCCATTTATCCCTATCCATCCCTGCATATTGCCCTCACCTTTTTCATCAGTTCTTTTTCATTCAACCCTATATTTTTATCAATCCCGTGGGCTTGGATAAGAACCGGCGTTCGAAGTATATTATATTATAAAAATATTTCATCATTGATATTTCAAAAATCGAGACCTTCCCTGAACGCATCTCAATTAATGTATTTTATTTTATTCCATTTCAATCCATTTGAGATACCTTACTAAAACTTTTTAGAATATTGGATTGCATTGAAATGAAAAAATACCTTAATTGAGATACATTACTGTACCTTCATTAAACAAAAACCTTAATGGGGCCTTGAGCGTACATCGGGGTTCCCCCTTTCCAGGAAAAATAAAATAACTTCTAAAGATGATATTTCTAATAGCAAACAGTAAAAAAATGTATCAACAATGATATACGTGTGTTGGGTGTTGACGCCTCGCTCTCTAGTTTGTGATAAAAAATTGTTCAAACAACCGCCGCAGGTTTTCCCCGGGAGTGACTGCCATCCAGGAAAATGACACTGGCTCCCAGTAGAATCGCTGTAAATTACACTCACGGTTATGCTACACGACCACGAGATGAGTCACTACATTTGACGATGAAATTACAATGAAGGGTTAGCGAAACCCTCGTGTGTCTTCAGGACACGCAGCGACCCAAGAATGATAGCTCTCTGCCCCCACCTCGCAAGTGAATCGGCATGTTTCAGGCATGCGGGTATAGCTTCAAGGTTACGAACTAGTGACGGCTTCGCACCTCGGAGAGCACCGATCACAAGAACAATCAATTTAACCGACGATTTTTCGAACAGTCGCAAATTCTGCACTTCTTGTTCTCCGCAATTGATTCTACACTCCTCGGAGCGTTCGACGGGGCAGGGTCGTGGCTGACACTGTAAGAGCGACAAAGATGGTAGTAAATCTTAGGGCCGCGTTGTGTGCTTAGATAGAAGTTGTTCCAGCGTGAGTAGGACACCCGGATGGTATGTGTCCTAGGTACTCAGAATGTGCATGACACATGGCACAAGTCGCTGGGAACTTCTTTGCGTAAGATAGGGTCATGGTATACCAAGGTGGAAATGACACGGTCTTGACACGCGAAAATAAAAAACCCTCTGTGCTTGAATTCAGTTCGGATGATTCAAGGAGAGCAAACGTTAATTCCTTCGACAAGGATTGATCTTTTATATTTCTGTAGAAGTTACCGTGCATTTCCTTATCGTGGAGATGTTCGAGGAAGTTGTTGACCTCTGCTTTCTTCACTTGGGCTTTTAAAAGTGAGGCACCTTGATGGAGTGATGCGCTTTCCTCACTTCTGATCTTACGATCCAGTCCAAGGGTCTCGGTCGCTTGCTCCGCGGCTTTGTAAAGGAGCGCTTCTTTGCCAATCATCTCGTGAATCTCGTGATATCTGACTATTTTCAGGAGAGGACCTCTTCCATTCGCCACGATATGAGCTGTACCCAAGATAATTCGGTCGGAATGACACTGGAAATTTAGAAGTCTGCGCCTGCCTTCACGGCGTGGGATGTATAAGAATGAAACGGACGAACTGATATGCAAGCTCTTCTGCATATGTGCGATCTTACGTATGGCGATATCGAAGGCCGTGAGCTCGTTCTTCTTCCGTGAAACAACTCCAAATAAATAGAGTAGAGCCGGAACGGCAAGAATGTTAGTTGCAGATATCTTGTTCAACGCCGACAGATTGGAAGAACAAATGTGCCAAAGGAGACGTTTGTATCTACTTTGAAGAGTCTCTTTCTCTGATGTTATATCCTGAATGCGGCTCTCAAAAACGCCTAGGTGTAGGTAGGTCTCTGTAGCGCCAATGTGTCTAATGACACTCCTGTCAATAAGCTTAGGGCCCTCGAGAACGCCAGGAAGTCGTCTTCGCTTCAGATGAATCTTGGCACACTTGTCCAATCCAAAGTCCATACCAGTTTCTCGTGTATACCCATCGAATATCCAAAAAGCATCCTTGAGATGCTCTGTTCCAGAAGCATAGATCTTCAAGTCATTCATATTCTTCCAGGAGAGACTAAGAACGTGTTGTAAATTTTGCAGGACCATTCAAGAGAAAAGTGAGAAAGTGCTTTCGAAATACTTTCATGCTTTATCGAAGTAACAAAAGTTTGCCTAAAAAAGGCTATTCGGTTTCGAAAAAATGAATGAAACAGGTGACGTTTCGAGGTTAGGTCTGGCGTGCGTATCGACGTTCAACTTCTCTCAATATTAATTGTGAAGTCTATTTTCAGTTTAATAAACTGAGAATTTGGATTCTACCTATTGAATGGACGAATTGATTTAGAAGAAGTTTGCTTGAAAAAAGTGGTCTAGTTTGGAGAGAATTGAAAATCAAATTATGAGTAAGAAATAGCGTAAAACTGATACTTAAACTTTAAATGACAATATCAACTGTGATTTGGCATATTTGATTTATCATATTAAATTGCCTTACATTGTACTCTATTTGTTGAGGCTTAACGAATGTTTTATAGACGTCGAGTTTGAAGGTTCCTAAGCAAACATCTCTTTTCCTCTGATCGGCTACAAATTTGTAAAATCACTAGCGAACCATCACTATATTATCACCAACATTACATCATGTGCTATTCGAAATATATACCTTTTTTATTTTAATCGATTTATTACATCATTCACGAGATCCTTGTTCCAAAACGTTCCAAGGAGTGATTTCTAATGCAAGCTAACGCATAAGCTTGTCCTGTTTCGTGATCCGCAGCGCAACATACGGTCCTTCGAGAGCCGGATTGTGAGTTTGACGAAAATCATTCACATGCATCATCAGCAAACGAACTTATGGATATTTTTTATCAGTGAATGAAAATATAAAATCGCGAGTGATTTAAATAACGAATATCGAAAACAAATAACGAAAACGAATATCGAAAGCGAATATAGCGAACAATTGTAAATAAATGAAAGGAGGTGTTTCGGGTTTCAATCGTGTGCAAAACTACAAATCTTGCCGACGTTTCGTGAACATTGCAGTTCACTTCTTCAGGG
>JAUMHM010000071.1:20766111-20789729 GCA_032362435.1 Melikaiella ostensackeni | reverse complement strand
TGAACTGCAATGTTCACGAAACGTCGGCAAGATTCGTAGTTTTGCACACGAATGAAACCCGAAACACCTCCTTTCATAATAACGAATCATCATGAAAGCATTAAATCTATAATTATAAATAAACTTTAACGAAACAAGATCGGACAATCATTAGTGAAGTGATTAGCAAATAATATCGAATTTATGAGTAATTGTAAACGTAATCAAAAAGCGTCACATTTAAGTGAGAGTAAATCAATTCTTAAGTGAACTTTCAAACAAATACGAAACTGTGAATTGTGTATCAAGTCCCATTCAAGTATAAATCGTGCACTGGCTCCAAATTGCCTTACGTTGTACTCTATTATTATTTGAAAAATCGATTAATTCAGGCTATTCAAGGACAATTTGTTAAAAACTTTTTACATTCTCATCTCAATGAGAAGGTATTGGTTTTATGTGAAAATTGATTTTCGCGGATTTCATTAAACTCCATGTTTCGAGACACCCTGATTTCGAAAAAATAGGTTTTACAATGGTTTCTTTCTCTTGTCGTTGTCTTCTGTATACTGGATAACTCTTGAAAGACTAATCGGATTGGATTGTGCTTTAGCATACGTTTTTTGGGACAAAAAGAAAAGGTTGGGTTCGTTAACCAGCCATTTCTGACCAATGGTTCTGGTTTCATCTATTTAAAATGCTCTTAATAAAATAAAAAATGCCATTTTCCAGAGAAACTATACGAGATACGAAAAAAATGTTGAGGAGCAAAATTATTCACCTCAACAATCTACAAATTTGCCTCAAAATATTTTTCTCATAGGATGCATAGTGTTTGTTTTATTCGTGATAAATGTTATTAAAAATTAAAAATACCACTTTCCAGCAAAATTGTACGAGATATGAGAAAAATGTCTTGAAAAAAATTGTTTATTTTAAAAAGATCTAAAAATTTTCTTCAGAATGATTTTTTCATGGGACGCATAGTTTTCGTTTTAATCGTTACAAATGTTATTAGAAAAAAAAAATACTTCTTTTTAGCAAAACTGTACGACATGCGGTATAAATATTGAGAAGCAAAACTATTCATTTTAAAAGGATCTACAAGTTTGACACAAAATATTTCTTCCATCGGATGCATAGCTTTTGTTTCTAATCATTATGGATTATATTAAAAATAAAAAATACAACTTTCCAGCAAAACTGCACGGATTGCAAGAAAAATTTTGAGACGCGAAATTGTTCATCTCAAAAAGATTTACAAATTTGATGGGTAATTTTTTTTTATAAGACGCATAGTTTTTGTTTCAATCACGAAGAATGTTATTAAATATAAAAAATTCTATTTTTCAGCAAAAATTTACGAGATACGAAAAAATTGCCAGACAGCAAAATTGTTAAGTTCAAAAAAAGCTACAGATTTACTTCAAACTATTTTTTTTCATGAGACGCATAGTTTTTGTTTTAATGGTGAAAAATGTTATTAAAAATTGAAAAAATCCATTTTCCGGTCAAACTATGCAAGAAATGAAAAAATTTTGGCTTGAAAATTGTTTATTTCAAAATATTTAACGGCATTTTAAAATTCTTACTAAGATCAAAATGAAATCTACTTCCTTATGAGCCCTTTCATGCACCAAAACTAGAATGAAAAAAGGATCACAAATCAAAAATGGACTTTCAACTACTTCCGTTCCGGCTTATTAGAGACAAATTTATAACAAATCAAATTCAAAATTTAAAAATATAATATAAAAAAATTAGTACAATTTGTTAAGTGATAAAGATAATAAATTAGGAAAATTAAGTTATATAAATTAATATAACGTAAATTTATTATAATAGATTTCAACATAATATAGAAAATTTCGTGTTTCGCACATACTTTGTGTTCAAGATGAAAAGTATAGCATAATTGTTAAGCAAAGGTTCAACAATATGAGTAATATTTTTAATTAAAATGTAAATGCATCATCAGTAAAGTTAATTTTTAAATTGTCAATAGTTTCAAAGAATGATATTGAGATACAATAAGAACTTCAGAAAAAGGATTTTGAATGACCATGCGTTATCTAATTCATTTAATTTTTTTTTAATGAATACATAAATATTTTTATTCTCTTAGTTGCAAATACTTATGGATTTGCAACCGCTGTCTTTCTTTGGCCTTCTGGTACAATGCGTTGATAACAATGATTATGAATCCTTTATTGTGATGAACGTTGATGGAAATATTAGCTTCAGGGTCAAGAAAAAAAGAGTTAAACTAGTTTCAAAATTATAACAATGCAATAACTTTAGTGCTCCTCTTTTGGGCAAGGTTTAGTTCATTAAAATCTAAAGTTTTGGTATACAATGTAAGAGAAACTGATGCTCACTTACGATTAATTGAAGAAAAGTGCTATTTTGCAATAATTTGAACAATTTTTATTAACAATTTCACAGTTTAACCATTTTTCAATAGATGCTCTCAATTTTGTTGTGGAATTAATCAAAACTGTCTTGCCAGTGTCTCTGCAATAATACATCGCAAATAAAAAAAAATTGTTGATTGTTTCATCTTTTTTTGAATAATAAAGAGTCATGAGAGAAGATATTTTCAGTTAAATCCGGAAAAAAATAAGGAAATTCATTGTGAAATAGTGAAATGGTGAATTTATTTATAAAAAATGTTTAAATAATTGCCAAATACCATCTCTATTTAATTAAGCGTAATCTAACATAATTTTTCTCAAATCTTATACCAAAAGTATGGATTTCAATGAGTTAAACATTGCGAATCCCGAAAAATAACTTTTTTCATCAATTTGTTTATAACATTGTAAAGATTTTGTTTACTTATTCTTACTTACTGGAAATTATTTCCAGATAGTTTTAAATAATATATTTTTCTTAATAAATCTGAAAATCTTAAAAAAATGGCACTTTTAAAAATATGAAAAAGAGAAATGTTAACTTTGTTCTTAAATTACGCTCAATTTCAATATGAAGGCTTTCCATTAGAAGAACAGTTATGATATATTTTGTAGATTATAATACGTAGGCAAAGTTTTTGGGAAACTTTTGTGATGCGACATCAAGATTAACTACACTCATACCACGTTAGTGTGCCGCCCTCAGGCCTGGTCGGTGCAGTAACGGGGGCTATTAAAATCTAGTTTCAACCGGACTTAGAGCGGCGAGTGAGTAAACACTTAGGGCCATATATAGTCTCTGAACCCGCCACCTTAGAATTTTCAAAATCTTTTAAAAATTATCAAAAGAACGATGCAAACGTATCGATACAGCACACAATACATAATTTTCAATTAATCATGTAATTAAATATAATGAGCAATTCATAGAATAAAAATTGATTACCATAATAATAATATCAAAAATAATGTGAACAGCTCTCATTTTTTGAGCTTATGCATCATTGTTATGCCGAATTTGGAAATCGTGCATAAACCAGTAAACTGGTTGAAATTATTGTCATATTATTGCTAAATTCAATATTTATCTTCGAATGCATACGTTTTTAACATCTTACATTAAAGGTTGCTGGCCCCTTTAGCATTTAATTAAAAATTCGAGCTTTTTCCTGAAGCATGGTTGCCGAAATCGGTTGGAACGAGACTCGTTTTTAGATAAACCATTCCAATAAAGCGGCTTCTATTTCAGCATTCTTAGCTGATCTTATTGTTTTTGAACTCAAACTCGTTGGATTTATTAATAACTTCATTGGCGAACTGAACAATTTTGGTAAAAGACGTTCACTAATTTTGTATTTATTTAAGATCGCATTTCTTGAATGGCCGTTTTTTAAATTGTTGCAAAATTAGAGATTTTTCGCTCACTGACAGAAAAGTTTTTTTCTTTGGTTCAACCATATCATGAAAAACCTAATGACACATATACACGCACAAAAGTATATGCTAACGCTGGACATTCTCAATCATTGACCAATTATAGCCATTGGCCGTAACATTCATATCAAGTCTTACATTCAGCAATTAAAAATTCAATGAAATCGGTAAGCAAAACTTATAACACTTATAAAAACACAGTATTGCACCAAAATTGGTATTAATTTACTAGCTTATATCCTTTTTAGGTGAATTATGGGTAAAAATACATTTTAAAGTACTATAAGAATATGTGAACTATAAAAAATGTATATTTTCTGTGTACTTTGAAATTCAAGATTTTTTCTGACACTAGAGTTGAAATATTTTCAATTTATTCATTATCAAGAATATTCTCTTTACATTAAAGAAGAAATCCTGTGCATATTGTTTCACGAGTTTTTAAATTTGTAATTTTTTAAAATCGAAATGTAACAAAATTAATTTTCAAACCTGGAACGGCCTGACGAAACCTCTAATCCAGTTTTCAAAAATAAAATAAGACTATTTTAGTATTCAAATTCATTTATTCAATTATATATTTATTTAATTTAAATTTCCAATGGGCATCGTAGGGGGAATATAGTGAGGATGATAGTGGTAGAGGAGAATATGGGTGAGGAAGTGGTGGGAGAGAGGAACGGAGAAGCGAGGGGGAAAGGTGGGGGACGATATTGGCGTAGAAATTAATTACGAATAGTTTTTAATATACAATTTGTAGGAAAAACGGCAAACTAATATTTTTTATATTAAGTTGTTCACAATTGTATTCTCAGTGAGAGAAATATATGAATTAAAATTGGAAGCTTCAACATTGAAGCTTTAGAAACCTTAGCTTTTGGAATGTCTTTGTCTTTGGACCGCTAATCAGTATTCGTGATGAGAACGAGACTAAAGTCTTGTCTGGAACGTAAAGTTGGTTTCGTGTACCTTGTTAAGGTTCCTGCAATCGGAACCTTAATTCCCTCCGTCTCGATCATACGGATCACCGCTTCCGGTCGCTACTAATCCATTCGAGATCCGGTAACGACCCGCGCTCCAATGGTATAACGTCTCTTCGAAAACTTTCCTAAATGCCCATCGCAACCCGACTTCTGCAATAAATAGGATTACTCGGTGATTTTATCTTCCAAACTGGAGCTTCTAGAAGGCCTCAATGCTTCGAGGAATGTTTAGTCGAGTCCTAGAAATACAGATAATAGCGACCTAGTCAGCAATTTCTTTTTTCAAGAAGTCTCATTTTAGGGAAGAAATCGAAATACGAATGTTTTTTTCGTGTGTCTATCCCACATAGCACACTCCCCGAAAAAACCTGGTCTTTTCTTGGAACATGGTACAAGCCACCGGAAGAAAAAATCTGGTCTGTCCTAGACTTAGACTTATGCTTAGACCTGATTTAAAAGATGGGTTCATATCCGCCTAAATTTATTGATTTCTTAAAAATTAAATCGATTTCTACGTGGAATTGACGAAGGATGCAGTATTTTTAATAAAAAGAGCATTTATTTAAGAATCGAGTGAGAAAATGATAATTTTATCAAATTTCCTTAAAATGATATTAAATAATCTTAAAAAGTGACAAATGATTTTTTTTATTTTTCGAATTTTGTTTTCCATAATTTGTAAGAAACAATCAATAATTAAATAATTTATTATTTATTGATAGCCCAACTATCAAGAATTAAAAAAATAATCCAAAATAATTAGTAATATTTCAGACCTCAAAAACAGCAAGCCATTGCCCCGTCCAGTGAGGCTCCGCCACACTTTTGGCCATCATGAGCAGGAAAATAGTCTCCCCTGCATGCGAAAAGCTGGAAGGATCGGGAAGGTGTTGATGTGCGTTACTCAAGTGGGCATTATTACACGATTGGATAGGTTGAATCATGGCGGCTAGAACACAGAAATGACAATTAGTGTGCGAAAAAAAAGCCCGCAAGAGGGCAAAACATCCGCTAGTATGTGAGATACTTAAAACTACTTAATTGCGATGATGGTCAAGTTGGATGAGTGGGATAAGGGGGCGTGTGATTGGTTGTTGTGCACATGAAGATGAGGAGAAAATGAGGAGGCGGTGTGACTTATTTCAGAAGGAAGTCTTTAGGTTTTGTGTGCTTACGCAGTGGATCGAAATTATACTCTCCAAGGGTTGAGATATGGGCATGCGTGGAATTGGCTGATCTTTCGTAAAACCTTTTGGCAGTGTCCTGGATGTACTCTGATATGGTTGGCATGTTAAATTCTTTGCGTGCAAGGGCTTTCTTGGTGTATTTAGAGTTTCTTGTGATACGCCGGAGAAACTTGTTCTTAATTATTTGAATTTATTTGATATTAGCTTTGGAGGTCCCTCTCCAAACTATACAAGCATACGTAAGTATGGGTCTGATGAACGTTTCATAAATCAGTATTCCGTAATCGGGTTTTATACTCCAATTTCGATTTTTGATCGGATGAAAACGGGAGGTGACTCCCATGGCTTTGCCCCTTAAATCTTTGACATGTATATTAAATCCAACGGAATTCTGCAAGCTTTGACCAAGATATTTGATGGAGTTCTTCCAACTGATTGGTTACCCAAACATTGTGGTGGTTCTGGAATCGGTGCTCTTCTAACAGTGAAAAGCACCGATTCATATTTTGCAATGTTAATCTTAATTTTCCACAGCAGGCACCAGTTCTCAATGGTCTTGAGTGCTGCGTTGAGATATATTACAATATTCTTATTACATTTGGAGTTTACATATAGAACCGTATCGTTGGCATAGATTTCCAAAAAGTATCCCTAGGGGAAACCTGCTCGGTAGTAAAACTCGTCTAAAAGGATACTGAATATTTAACTCTGAATTTTCTTCTCTTGAGATGTGAGTGTAAGAGGCGGATGATTTTTCGAGGAAATTTGAGATCTATCAATTTCATGAGTAATCGTTTGTGCCAGACACTGTCAAAAGCTTCTTCAACATCGAGGAAAACGGTTCCTGTGTTCATTTACCAATTATAATGATGAGTTATATTTTCTACAAGTTTGAGAATCATATGCTGAGTGAAATGTTCTTTACGGATGCCAAACTGTTCAGATCTCGGAATTTCTTTTTCTTTAAGGTGTTTGTTTATTATGGCGAGTATAATTTTCTCGAAAATTTTACTAATCGTATTGAGGAGGCTTATATTTCTATAGCTTCTTGGTGAGCTAGGACTCTTTTCTTTTTTTCTGGAAGACGAGGATGCTGGCTGTTTTCCAGTTTGTCCGGAAATAATCAAGGAAAATCGAGGAATAATAAGTAATGTAATCATTCATTGTTTTTCAGAAATCATGGAAAACAGAATTTGAAAAATATAATAAAATAATAAAATAAATAAAAATGAAATAAATTAATATAATATAATAAAAACCAGTGACAGACCTGGTTTCTTCTTCCGACCACTTGGATCAAGTCCGAAAAAAGAACTGGTTTTTTCGGGAAGTGTGTTATGTAGGAATCCTTCTAAATAGATTTACAATTATACTGATGTGATATACTTATAAGCATCTTTAATTAGGACTATTATTTCAGATTATTAACTTAAAAAATAATAATTCAGTAATAAGTAAAGACATTAAGTAAAACTATGTAGGTAATTGCGAATAATTTGAAACTATTGTACAATCAGATATTAGGAAAAAATATCTTTTCCGCTCAGCCTAATGTAAAGGCAGAATACATATTCATTACTCTAGAGTCAGTAGATCGTCGTAGTTGAGCATACCTAACCCAATCTCCAGTGGACGACCATGCCCATATTTCTTGCGAAACTATCCACCCATTAAGGGAAATCATTAATGTCACTAAGGTCAAAGATGAGATATCACAACTTTAAGTCATACTAAGCGACTAATGATTAAAATGATAGTAAAATTGATGCAAGAATGATCTGCAAAAAATGTTACAATATATCAGAATACATCAAGGTAAAATTATTTTCTTTCGAATTCAATTCATTCTGCATCTAATTGAAATTATGAATTTTTCATGTTGAGCTTTGGTCTTTTATATTGAGTATGTGTACATCGACCCTTGCGATAACTGTTGGTGAGAATGTAAATAAATAATTTGATAAATACATAAATGGAGGATTGAGCTTATGGTAAAATAAGAAAAAATTTAATTTTCTTGTAATCAGTCAAGAATAAAAATAAAAGCTAAATGTTAAAATGTGCAGGAATAAAAGCGAATTAGAATTCTGAAAAGATCCGTGTCGTTACAATTTATCAGAACACATCAAAGTAAAATTATTTTGTTTCGCATTCAATTCATTCATCTGTATCTAATTGAAATTATCAATTTTTCATGTTGAACCTTGGTTTTTTATATTAAGTATGTGTACATCGACCCTTGCGACAACTGTTGATGAGAATAGAAATAAATAAATAAATCAATACATAAATGGAGCATTGGGTTTATGGTACAATGAGTGAAAAATTTAATTCATTTGTGAGCAGTCAAAAATAAAGATAAATGCAAAATGTTAAAATGCGCAGGAATAAAAGCGAAATAGAATTTTAAAAAGATCCGAGTCAATAGAGTGAAGATTTTCGAAATATTTTAATCTAAGGCAGCTTTTCATAATTTTTAGCAGACGACGCTGCAACTCTCTATCGCATTGCTCAGGATTTGATGGGTTTGTTTTAGTTTTTTTGTAAACAGTTAAGAGTTGAAATTCGAACTAGAAAACGCTCAGGAAAACTATAAGACCTTTACCACGGTGGTGCATTTATTTGAGAATTTGTGCAGGTAAAAAAACAGTAACTTTTTCCTCTCTTCCATTTAGTTCTACCATTATATTCTACATTTTTGTTCTGAGTAATCGCTTAAAAATAAAAAATGAGGTTGTATGTTCGATATGCACAAATTTCAAATTATAATTTCCATTCCAGGTATATAAAAACAACTTTCCACATCACAAGCAATAAAATTTAATGATAATTCCTTATGTTCTAAATCCTCGTAATCTTTACTTACGTAAAATTTTAATTAATCTCTTTTTTAGTGTTTTCCTCATATGTTGCCATGCAAATTTTAGGTACACAATTTCTGACTTTACAGCTTCGTGCGCTAGCTGTCATTTCCAACTAAGCTTCCAGATTTCACGCATGCCCAATAACAAAACCTAAAGTGTTAGTTCAATTTGTCAAATAGCTCGTGAGTTACAGCCGGTCTAGTCGAGTTTACCGAGTGATTTGCATGAAAATTAAAAACATTGAGCATCAAGCTCTTATAAAATACTTGTTTAAAAAAGATGCGCAACCCGATGAAATCCATGCTGATATGGTTAAGACTTTTGGTGAGTCACTGCACATTCGTACTCCATGATTAAAAAAAGTCGACAGCGTTTTTCAAGCATGGCACAGAAAGCTTGGAGGATGATTCGCGAAATGGATAACCACAGACGGTTGAAAACTTTCATAAAATCCGTGATATGGTTTTGACGGACGTTTTTTTTTTAGTGTAAAGGTGCGTGAGGTAGCTTTCCAAAAGGCCTAAAACATGCACTTAACCTTTCTTGGATCGGACTCTACGTTTTGGATTTATCCAACAAAAATGCCATTAGAATCAATCATTTAAATTTTTTAACATATAACGCGAGATCCTGGAATAAATTCAAGGGAGGAATTGTAGATTGTTAAGACTTCTTCAAAATAGCTTTTAAAATACCTTTTTCAAATAGAGCACATTTAGGCGATGCGGTTAAACATCTCTGAGCACGTAGCGGAAGTTCCAAAATCGTGTGCGCCCTAGGCCGTCATAGAAGTGCCGGATCAGAATGTGCCGGTCAAAACCGGGGAGGTTTGTTTTGGTAGCAAAAGACTGAAAATAATCAAATGCTGACTTGGAATATCATGAAATACTATTCTCCTAAAAGTAAAGTAAGCGGTTTTGGAAGTAAAGTAAATTCTGTACTGAACAAATTTTTATTCTCGCTTGTCAGTTCTTCTACAGACATTGTTGGTGGAATTTCGTTTTCATTTGAGGTACAGATCGTTTCACGGTATAACGTTTCATTCACATTTCCAGCGGATAGACGCTCGACCCCACAGCGACAGAGTTAACGTCGAGGGAAGAGTAAACTGAAGAAAATCGAAATTGGAACGGAAGCACTGGAGGTGTAATATTATTTACTCAGCATATGGGTGTTTCGTTAAGAAAGTATCGACTTTTTAATATGTTTCATGTTGAACGAATGAATGACATACAGAAGTGATGTTCTGATCATTTTTGAGATATATAGTCACAAAGCGGTCAGTTTGAACACTCGCTTGCATATTTCACATTTATTTTCAAATACACTTGAGAAATTCGCATTTCATAAATAAGTCTTCATTTTAAAAAAGGCCCATCCCTCATAATAACCAAAATCTACATTTGTACAAAATACAGTTAAGTAATATTATGTATTCCTACTGGAAGTGGTTCATATGGCTCTGTCTGCTTACCTCATAGAAATTCTTGGAAGGGCGTCACGGACATCGTAGGCCATACCCAAGATGGTTTTTTTGCACTCCTACACAATTAACAAATTTTTGCGAGATTTTTTGCTGAAAATTTGTTTAAAATCTTTTTGGGAGGACTTTCTTTGTGATTAATTTTTAATGTTTTCGAAAAGAGCGTATAAAGCGTGACATGGTTGAGAATTTTTATGATTATATTGCTGTAATTCAAGGAAATACTAATTTATAATAATGTCGAGTTCAAAATGGTTATCAATTGTCTCATTGATGAAAATTCCATACAAAATTTTTTCCCAAAACTTTTTCCTCTTTCACTGGGGTTGGAGTTCCTCAAGGGAGTGTTCAGACACGGCTGTGCTTCCATTTAGCTTTATTTAGATTTAAATAAAACATGAATTTCGCACTTCTTTAGAATGTAAATTTTTACATTCGTTATCAAGGAGATTTTTTTGGTTTCATGATGCTTTCACATGGAATCGATTTTCATAATTCAAACAAAAAATTCTGTAAGATGGTCAACTTTTTTTTCGTGTATGCTAAAAGATTAAAAGGTGTGCTCAACATTTTTTGTTTGTTTTCCTGATAGAAAATGGTACTTTCCTTGTAAGACGCACGTATATGTACAATATATGACCAAAAATATTACACGTAACAACAGTTTTTGTTCAGTTCACATTTTATAAGAGGCCAATGGAAAACCTTGCCTTCGTTATTTCTTTGGACACGTACGGTCGATACGCGCCACGTATTTCTCATATCTTCGCGTTACAGCCCCGTGTAGCTGTTTTCGCGTTTATTCTTATTGGGTCTGATCTTTTGGCTGGAGTAAAGGTTTTTCCCCAGACGTAAAAGTTCGGGGAACGTGTTGCATACACTAGAGATAACTGAGCAGAGCAGAAAATGTTTCCAAAAAGAGAACTATTTGCTTTAATGGCATTTCCACCGGAAGCAACAGAAAAACTTTTAAAATTATTTTTTCTGGCCTTTTTAGGGTTATATTCCTGCATCGAAGGGTATATCGGCCATCTTTCTTTTAGTATACTTATAGAACAAAAAAAATATATGAACTACGATCGTCATATTTCGCATATGTTGCATATTTTGCAGCTTGTCTGGAGTAATTCCGCTCCAGAACGACTGGATTAAAATTGCACGTCTGTCTGTTTCCGGACATAGACCCAATCAGGAATTTTCGGGTCAGATCTGGTAATGCAAACTGCTAGACCCGAGGCTAGACGCGAACCCGAGAAATCGGGTCAGATTCAGGTCTTACAGTTGTCTCCGATTTATGGCAAGAATCTGCTCATAAAATTTAAAAATGGAACTTGAGAAAATTTCCATAGAGAAGGTCAATAAAAACTCCCTAGCAACGACCAATAAACAAAGTATCTAGGACGACGAGGAAGGGCGGTGGTGTGAGTGGAGTTTGTTGCTGAGAGAGATAATAGGGGAGGAGGGAGCTCAGAGTGTATAGAATAAATACGGGAGGGAGTTATATGATGTAGAAAGTAATTGGAGACAGAAGATTGGCGAGAGGATGGAGGATAGAGGGGGAAAGTGGAAGCAGAGGCGGAGGGCCTTTTTTATTTGGACGTACACATAAATTCATATGTACGGAGTGTAAGTATATGCATTTTTTGAAAGGACTCCGAAAAATATACATTACAAAGGGCATGCCGTGGAATTTTTTCATCTTGTGATATTTTGTAGTTGAAAACGACAGTCCGAGAAGAGGTTGGCAAGCGCCTAGCGTAGGGTTAGGGTCATTGGTTGAAGGTAAAGTCAAGGGTCAGAAATTATGGGGTCAAAGGTGAAAGTTCCTACATCAAGAAGAGAGTTCATAGGTCAGATTTCAAAGGTTAAGGGTGAAGGGCTCTAGGTCAGGGGTCAAAATCCAGGTCAACATTCTAGCTCATTATAGTTCTCGCGATATGGTCCCTAGCAACAGTTGCTATGGTGCTCCTATTCTTAGCACTTGTAAAATTGATCGAGTTGCATATATCTTTTTTTAAATACCGAAGGGCTGCTCAAATATTGATGCAAGGTATGAAAATACCAGAAGATGAGACAATTTCCCGGCAAGCCATTTGTAAGATCCTTATATTATTCTGCCAAGATAAAAGCTGCGATTCATATTTATAAGAAAACATTTTTAAAGGAGCTTTATGTCGTCCAAATGAATCGAAAACTTATATACAATTACAATAAGAAGCCTTTCAATATAAACCGAAATTCAAGTAATTTCAATCTGAATAAGCTCATATAAGAGTTGATTTTTATCTCTTTTTTTAAATAATTAATTTAGGCGATGTATTATTTTGTTTATCATGTCTTCATATCTTTCTGATTTTTTTTTATTGCAGAATAGTGTGCAATGAGAGAAACTTGAACTAAAGTTCCTCCCACTTTCCGGAATAGTTTTTTTTATAGAAAGAAGGAATAGAAGAGAAGTGAGGGTTCATTTAATATCTTCTATTTGGTAATAGATCTCAAAAAAGTTTGTTTCCTGGGAAAAACTTCACAAATGTCCACGATTCTGGATCAAGTTTAATATCTTCTACGTAACACAAGCATGCGTTACGCTTTCATATGCTTGTTTTCTGTATTGCAAGTCGGCATTTATGTGACAGTGAGCGGTCAGGAGTGGAGGGCAGTACCTACAAAAGCCCTTTCAACTCCTACGAGATAAAAGTCCCCAAAACTGCACTGCGCGCGTGCGAATTCGCTTTCGTCCCGTGCGCATTATTGTACGCCGTACTAATCGAGATTATTAACCTGACCTCAAACGTAAGACGTGCTTTCATGGAAAAACTTGTAAATCAGGTGGAGTCCATGTCAAGTGATCACAAGAATTTTCATGTTGGAATGAGGTTTGACTGTAGCTCGGCGTATTCAGACCTTTCGTAGTGGAGAAACATTCCAGGAAATGATTTTACAAAATGTCAAAAAAAGGCGGAGATATGAGACTTTGAATTTTTGGTACCTTTCTAAAAAAAATTCTATATCTTTGGTTCTAATTAACTGATTTACGTTTTAGGAACCGGCAATTTTGTGTAATAACATGTTCTTTTAGATGCAAAATACTCCAAAAGCAAACAAATATTTTGACTTTTTCTGAAAACACAAAAATCGCGTTTTTGAAAATATATCATTTCACATTTTCACGGCGGATGAAGGCCTGAGTGTGTTCCACAAGTTTTGTAAGTTTCATACTGAAACAGGCAGTGGTCCACGACAAAAAAATTCGCATTCAACGTCCGACACGATGAAATATCCGCGAAAGTTGCGATCCACTCTGGGATGGAAGTCAATCAATTTGTCTCGAATTAAGGCTGGAACCAAGAAATCTTTTCTATTATTGCATCAGTTGAATTATGTTAATAATAACAGTTTCAGTATGAAAAACCGATTTTTCACATGTTATAAATGACTAACTATTCTGCTCTTCAACAAAATGTATTGAATGTCAATTGATTAGCTTTAAATCAAGGAATATTGTATATTATTGCATCAACTTTAAATTATGTGAATGTAAACATTTTTACTAAAAAAATCCATTTTAAAAATATGATAAAGGGCTAAAAAAATGTAATTAATATTTTTAGGAATTGTCTCAGTTTTGAGATCTTAGTACTGAAAATAAGCCCCCAAATATTATCAATTTCATCTACAACCGTGACACACACGCGCGCGCGCGCGCACGCACACACAAAGAATTCCGGGGAATCAAACCCTGTTTATCCCCCCCCCCCCCTGGCTACGGCCTTGATCACACCCGATGTAATTACCTGATTTACACACTTGTATCACAAAAAAATCTTTTAATATCGCTAATTGTAAAATTGAATTATTTTAAATTTAGTAGTTTTGGCACACTAGCAAACAAAGGGCCCCTCTGCCGGCACGTGTTCTGATGAAATATGGTTGTTAGGCATCATAAAACCATACCAGGTTCTTTAAAAACTACTACCTGAGAAGCTGTATTTAGAAATGTCAGAAAAGTGACTGAATCTGAGATTTTTTTAGACATTTTCTGGTTATTTTGTATCGGCAGGGTGTATACTAATTCAAACTCAACTTCGAATCAACAGAAAGGAAAAACCAATCAAGAATAACCTTCCAACCTCAAGCTTGCTCCAAAATGGGGTCAACTTTGCTATTCAGCCTATTGAGGAATCTTTTCCGAATTGTCTCATTCTTCTGCATAACAAGACCCCACGACATATTATAATTAAAACTTTTTCACTTGTGAAAACAGCTAACATTTTCACTTTTTAACGGAGACTTTGCATCTTGGTGACATTTTACCGGTACCACGAATTAAGGAATGAGGTAGGATTACGTCTCCGTGAGTTAGGAGAGAAAGTAGGGTCGGTTCTAGAATTTCTTGCCTTTGAAAATGTGGTGGCACTAACGGTACAGCGATGCGAGTACTACTATACATGTTAGTATCGAAAGAGGAGGCGCGAAAGACAATTTAAGATTGTCATTGGAATTTTATAAGGCTGGTCTTATAAAACACTATCCAAGAGTCATAGACAGTCGCTTAAAATTTAGCTAACTACTTTTTCCGTACAAGTAAGTTCCTTTCAAAACTTGCATATTTTGACATAAATAAATACGAAGTATCTAGTCGTTCAGCTTTTCTGATGAATAACCCAGGCGGGACGAACACTTCCCATCTCCCCCTTGGGAGCTCCGCCAATCAAGTTTGCAAGATTCTCGCTATTCGTCCGAAAAAACTGGACGACTATAACCGGAGCCAAATGAATAATCGATATTTTAAATGTGACCTGTGGGGAATGGCAGGTGAAAAGTAACGAATGAGGGATGGGGAATGGAAGAATTTGCATGGTCGATCCTTTGGTTCGATTTTGAAAAAAAAATTTGGTTTGTTCGGAAATTGTTTAGAGGTAATCATTGAGTCGAACGCCTGATCATAGGGATCTCGTTAGGGACTGAGGTAGCAAAGAAAATACTCTGGGATTAGGATGTGAAGTTAGTGAGGTGTTTTATTTTTGAGCTCACAATAAACAATAATTCGGTTGAAGACTCGGTTAAATGGATAACCAATCATTTATATTTTTTTGTACCAGTCCCTGCCTTTCCATTATGCTTTTGCAAGTTTCCTTCTTCAAGATGAACTTGAGTCAATTCGAAGATTAAATTATCATTCCGAAAATTGGTGATGTTATTCTGCTGTAACCAGTCATGAAGTGGAATAGAGTAAAAGGTAATCAATGAGACTGTGTATATATATATAATGAGAAACTCAGCAGGTTTGTAAACCACTTGAAATTTGTCAAAAAAATACCATTAGATTGAAAATAAATTTGTAATACAGGTATAGCTGTCATACAAAATGGTGAATTCCTGCCCCTTGGGCTCATCCCTGTATACTAGAGTTATATCATTTTTTATTTTGCGCTTCTTTTTTTAAGTAAATTATTTCAAATCCTGTAATGATTTAAAGTATTGTGACGATTCTGATAGAGGAAGCACGAATGCTGTCCCTGATATGCATTGAGTGGTAGTTATATTATTTACGGGACATATGAATCCACTAAAATTAAGAATGATTTCTACCAAGAGAAACAATACAGATAAAGGGGCAGAACAAATACGTGTACAAGAATTCCAATATTTTCAGTTTTCTCACTGCAGAACAAACTGATAGTACTTGCCTAGACAAGGCACCTCCAAAGGTAGATCCTGGGTCTACCAGCGATCCCAAGCCAGTAGTCGGTCCCTCAAGGTTCAGGTTTACGAACCGAACTCTTCCAACTCGGATTTTCTTTCAATGGGTCATAAATTTTCTTTCAATTTTTCGTGAAAAAAAAAATCGCCAGACGATCTCGGATCAGGTGGCAACTGTACATTGTGGAGACCCCTGGCCGAGACTCTTGGAGCTACCCACATTGGAAGGTGAGTATCCCTGTACCAGAAGAAGTCACAATATGCTTCAATATTTCGACTATCAGCACCTGATTTTGAACGAGCCACCCAAGAATCAAAAAAAAGTTCAATCAAAATACATCGAAAGGTTCTTTTTTATATTCATTTTGAATCAAGACCATATAAGAGAGAATGATGTATTTCCGAAAATGGTTGGAATACCTGAAGGGGGGAAGTGGAAAACTTATTTAATTAAATGTTGATAAAATATATTTGTTAGAGTCCCGACTAGTTTTATATAAATTGTAATGTGCTGATAATCTATATATAAAAAGCGGATTTAAAGTATCGCCATTATCGAGAAAATAAACTGAATCGCTTGCAATTATCAAAATGTAAGACTTCCCGGAGGTTTTTCCTCGTCGTGGTTTTCCCCGGTCTGGTTGATCTGAAGCAGTGCCGTACCGAAATATGGTAACGAGAATGCGCAGGCGAATGCGGGAGTCTAGTCGCCTCTTTTTAATAAACTTAATTAGCTTAACTCGAGTGACTAATTAATACCGACCTTCCCACTTCGCTCCACTAATTATTGGTATCCGATCAAAATTGGCTTGGATTTGGTCGGGTACGAAACACCCACTTGAAATGCAATGGTTGTGGCCATTTCATTGTGCTGGACGTTGGATGTGAATCATTTTCTCGTGAACCACTGGCTGCCCTATTATCAACTCTTAAAGTAAGCATATGAGGTTTTATTTTATATCCCCACAGAAAGAGAAACTAATGTGACAGGCTTCCATAAGAAGTCTTTTTGAATTATGAAATCTTGACAAAAACAGAGATGTAACCTTCAACCTCTCTTAAATTTAAATTCTGTCACAGAATTATAGAATTAAAGAATCACAGAACTTATAAATCACATTTAGACCTTCATCTGGCAGAAGAATTCAAAAAATTAAAGGTGAAATATTTTTACAAACGCGATTTTTGTTCTTTAGGTCTCGAAAAAAGTCAATTTTTCTTCTTTTGGAATGCTTACCGCCTGAAAGTATATGTTATAACAAAAAAATTCAGGCCTTGAAAAGTTAAATCGGTCGATTCAAATCAAAGATAAGGATTTTTTTAAAGGGTACCAAGAATTTCAAAATCTCAGATCTCTGTCACTTTTTCGAATCTCCCAAAAGTATTTACTAGGGGTTTTCTTCACTACCAACGGACTGAATACACGGAGTTACAGCCGAATCGCATTCCAACATGAAAATTCTTATACTTACTTCACATGGACTCCACCAATATTCTTTGTTACCTAAAGTATCGTGTGCACCAAGGAGGAAAACTAGTTTTTTTCACCTTATTTCACTATTGTTTTTAGAATTCTTCACTCGAAAAACTCTCTGGTGATGTTAACCAGAATTTTAGTTGAATAAACCCCAACTATTTTTTATGGTTTCAGTAACTGAACTTCTAATTAACGTAACTAGAAATTTTTCCTTCTTCTTAGAAGGCAGAAATTACACTCTTTTTTTATGTGTTACACTAAAATTTTCTCTGTTGCTTAAAAGTGCAAAATATACAACTTTTGAATTTATTGAACAATGTTGAAAGGAAATGATGGAGGTCTCCTTAGGAAAGCTGATTCTTATTCCTTATATCTCAGGAAAAAAAAGATGAAGTGGGTCATTTATTTGCGCTGCGACAGAAATGCTTTATTCGCCAAAGGAACCCTTGTGGGTGAGAAAAGAACATTCTTTTTCTAATGTCCCATATATCTCACTAATTTGTCCTTCTTCGCAAAATTCGAATATAAAGAGACAGGACCCAGTAGAGGCATTGCCCATATCGCTGGAATGGTGGAGGCGTAGATTTACGACAACTGAATTCCAATCAATAAAAATTTTCGGCTCTTATGCTCATGGAAAAGGGAAAGGAGCAGGGATTTTTTCAAAAGGGAAAAATTTAATATAAATGTGATAAGGGAATGTCAAACATAAACGGATAAGGTGTGAGAAGAAATGAAAATAAAATTTGATGAGCAGAATATTGTTCTTTATTTTATTATGTAAAATGTATACAAAAAATCTGGTACGATTTCTCCAAGCCCTCTTGGTATAAAAGTGCAGTAAGGATCTTATACAAGTTTTGAATGATTTCAAATTAACAAACGGACAATATCTACGTGATTTATGACGAAAAATTACAAGCTATACGGATTACTGGGACAACGTTTCCTCTACGGTAACAACTAGCGGTAAAGCCGGGAACGTGACCTTTGGCGACAGCCATCATAAATACGGGACACCTTTGACTAATGTGACTGGAATGTGACAATTCTGCGATAAAAAACGTTACTCGCTACGCTTTTAACTGTAACACTACCTATTATTAGCTGCTGAAAAAGTAACATATTAGTAAATATCTTACTCGTAACATGTGATCACTGAGGAAGCATGCAGAACAGTCACAGGTTAGCTGGGATGCTTGTGCTGTATTTGACGAAGAGAATGTTTATGACGTGCAGACTACGACTTCATAAAAATGGTGAGGATTTTAATTTGGGCGTGAAGCGTCATAGTTTCTTTTATGAGTTTGTGCAATATGCAGCATGATTATAATCATAAATTTCTCTATTACTAGCTCCCTCGTCGGTCTTGGTTTTTAACAAATTTTCTACCAGTAAACCATAAGAGTTTTAAAAATTGCAAGAGTCGTGGTAGTAACATTTTTTTATGATTTAAACTGGGGCTTCTTTATTGGATAGTCGACTGCCATTACTGATTTACATCGATTGGCAATTAGTGGATAGTATAGTCATGAGATATTTTTAGGCGGAAATGACTAGTTGGCTCAATATTTTTCGCTTAAAACCTTAATTTCGATGTAAAAAAAGATTCTCTACCTACAGCATAGAGGCAAACCCTTATAAATTTCTGAAAAAAGGTGCGAAAAAAGAAATTTTTTTTTAAAATAGCTCGTTTATGGCGCATATTACGTGAAAACTTTACTGTTAGAAATTTCTGTAGCGATTTTACTAGAAATGTAGTGGAAGCGATATTCATATACGTATAGTAACTTTACTGTAAAACATATAGATACAAAAAATAACTTCTAGGTTATTTTTGTATTTCTTCCATTTATTTAATTATTATGATACTAATTATAAATTCAGTTGAAACTATCAGAAAAAAGTACACATATTATAGTCTAATTATGAAAATTACTTGAAACGTAAATTATAAAACTTGGAACTTGAATTCTAAAAATTATTACTACAGATTTTAATACACATATGTTGTAACATAACATTACTATTCTGGTAATGTAGTTTCACTAAACAAAAATATAGTAAGAATGTGAGAAAATCACACAAATTTTTAACAGAGTTCACTTGCAGAAATTGAACTGCTTAAGATTACTCTTGAAACTAATAAATATAACTTTCTCTCTATAATGATTCCTAAGGATCATTTTCGTAGTAAGGATACATTTTCATCATACGCGATAGATCGTTGACCGAATATTGCACAAATACGTATAACAGTTTTCAAGAACACTCAACTACAGACGTTAACCAATTGCCTAAGTGCGCGATCAGATGTATGTAGGTGGTTCGAACACTTGAGAGGGGGTAATTTTGTAACGTCACCATATTTCTTTGCTCCTTTTCCAATTCAAATCGTCTTTAATACAAAATCCAATGAAGTTTTTTAAAATAAATTTGAATTGCGAATGATTTGTAGAAATAATATTATATTTTCGAAATGCTTAATCATTTTTCTAATCGGGCACTTGTCAAAGAAGTAATCTGTTTCCGACATTGCAACTCGATTTTTTGATGGGAAAATTCTTTTTCGTTTCTCTTTTTTTTTCGTTTTTTAAGTTACGTTCTGCCTTTGTGACCGCTAGCTCACGAATGACTACCATACTTTCTGGACGGAGACAAGATTTCAATTTCGCGCATCGCTTCTTTGTTACATGCGCTCTTATCTTCCTGTGATCATCCCTCATGTGTTTGCATTGATCGTAGTTACGCTATCCGACGTCCGTTCTATTCTCTCGCAGACTTGCTCTTGTTCTCGTGGTATGCGTGTTTGACCTCAAAGGGCATATTTCCTTCTCGATTCACGTAAAATGAACGATTATTCACTATGAATGACCAGCGATGCGGATGACCATACTGGAAATTATTGGCTTGAAAAACTTGCATCAACCATTATTGAGACAAACTTTGATTACAAAAAACATTGCTTATCACATTGTCACGAGTGAAATTCACTTTCATAATTTGAGAAATATTGTAAGTATGTATGCATCCATTCATCAGTAGTTTTGTAGAAAAAAATTTGAAGGAACTACAGGGGAAGAAATCATTTTTGTTCCACAAGAAGATATTGTTCTGTTTCTTTGTTCTAAAAAAATAACACATTATAAGAATAAGATTTTGGATCAATATGATCAGATTGAATCTATTGATTTTATATCCTACAGATCCGAAAACGCCGAGACTCGTTGAAAATTTTAAATTAAATTTCTCATCTAAACTTTATGAAGATTTCCAAGTACTTCATAAAGACTATAGGTGACCATTGCAAAAATCGTTTCCTTGTCTAAACAGAAGATTCTAGCGAAGAACAATCTAAATTAGGGAAAGTTTTCTCAATTATAAGTTTCTCGTTTTCTCTCTTCTCATTAATTAAGAGTACTCTACGAACTAAAGTTGAAACTTAGACCTGATTGCAAGAGCGTGGAAGGCAATATGAAATAGCAATAATTAGAATATAGTAATAAGAGAAGTTCAGCAGATCGTGGAGGAAGTCGATAGAGACTCGATCGTGACTCGTGTCTCGATTTACGTCGCACAGCTTACAAACTGCACCCTATTCCGTTCGATCAACCATACAACCGTGACCCTGCAAGTAGAACAAGTTTCTCCATTAAAAAGTATTGCTCTCTTCTCATGACGAGAAAAAGCCTGTTCAACTGTCTCAATCATTGGAAAAACGTGTGAAGTGAACGGACAGCACTCACAATTTTCTGCCGCATGAAGATAATTAAAAGTACAAATATATAATGAATGATAATAAAATGAAATTTCCCATATTCAATGGAAACTTGCATGAAAAAGTATCTCTTTTTCTTTCCTGATATTTTTACAGAGGCCCCTCACGTTCCCCAACATCCCTCTTCTAATGCTCTTAATCCACTATGCCTTCTTTACCTCTATCCCCTATGCATCGCTATACGCCCCTCACGTATGTATCAAAATACAGAATGGAAAATGTCCGATACAGGTTTCGATTAGTTAATAGTATATTGTGGTATAAGTATGAAAAGTTGGCTGTTCCACAGAAGTGTGAAGTTTGCTATACGAGCAAGAGGTGGGCCGAAGACGAGCTGGAAACGACCAGAAGATGAGCCAATGGCAAGTACTGTAAATGTCACAAGTAGCTGCCTACTTCCTGCACCTGTAGGAAACTTTTTATTTGAGGAACAGTATAAACAAACTTTTCGGAAGATTTAGAAATGATTGAATACCATAAATCCACAAATTTTCGGAAAGCTCCGTTAAATTTATAAATTATCGGAGATCTATGTCAAGTATTCGAATGTTTCCAAAATCATCGGTAATTTATGGTAAATTATTAATGATTTATGGTAACTTTTCGCTTTGGGTTGGACCAATCACTATTTGTGTTAACTCATAAAGCCAGTAGTTATGTTGCGTAAGCATACCAGCTAGAAAAAGTGATCTTGCTCAAAGTGCGCAAGCACATCAGTTAGAAATAGCTATTTCTGATACAAGGCTGCTCTGAAACAGTGAAAGTAAGTGCTCTGCAATATAACCTCCAAACTGTACTGGTGTGCAAAGCTTCTCATCTCCAAAATGCGCACGCGCAACTTTACCCACTGATGTGCAAAACAATTATATTTCAAAGTGCACATGCATCAATGTAATCCTCGCATTATCGACTGCAATGAGTTCATTTACACATGATTTGAAGGCATTTAAAGCTCAGATTTCGCGGTGGGTGTTACAAAATTGTTTTTTCATAACTGCTTTTTGGCACCTTCATACACTTGAACCTTTTCTTGTCTCTTTACATTTTTCTCCAGTAGGGTTCATTTTGACATGGTGTTAAATAATTGCAAATATATAATGTTTTGAAAAATTTTCCTCTGATTTTTCTTTTCATCCGTTCTTACTTCTTGTAAAAATCGATATTTTCTATGAAAATTCCCACATTGTCGACCATATTGCACCATCCGACACCGACACAAAATCTAGCCTGTAGCAAAACACAGCAACCCTTATCCACTTTAATGCAAGTGAATGGGTTTTATGCGGCTAAAGGCAATATGTACCTACTCAACGTATCAGGATCCACTATGCGGGCGTATTATTCAAATCCCTGACCACCAGACTATCGCAAATATAATTACAACCCTTATACTACAAATACCATCTCTGACTGTGGTTCTAATCAGCATCATTGAATTAAAACCGACATAGCAGAACCAACATGAACAATAATACTTTCCTATAGTGATTTTTGTCCCTCAATGTTTCTGGACACTTTCGATAGATTTTTAAACGGTGATGAAAGGTCCCGTGCATTCTATTTGAAGAGGAAAACGCGAGCTACTGCGTGTGGCTAAAAAAAGTTCCCACCCGATCTCCATTCAGGATCTCTATACATATGTCGCAAATACGAGTTTTTCTATTGGCTCACATCAAAATGATTTCAGAGTGAGTGCGAAATTATTTCTATCGTCCGTATAGAAAGATCTCGTTACAATATAACTCATTGTCGGGCAAACTAAACTTCTATTCTTAATTATATGTAAACAGCCTTATAAAATCCGTGGTTGACGCTTCATGGACTCATATTTGCTTTCTATAACAATAAATCGATTAGAATAACCCCACTGAAAATATCCACGCGAAAATTCACTCGAGTTTCTTGGTGGCAATTCAGAACAGGAAATACATGCGGATTTTCATGTGAATTAAAGGTAATTTAAAGTAAATATGCAGTTGCTCAAGTGCTTTAAATTTTCATAATATTAATTTGATATTTTTTTCCTCCACAATAGTATGATAGCTAACCAAATTTTCACAACCAACTAGCGCAGGTTAAAGTGTATGCGTCAATTTTATGAAAAGATGTAGGTTAATTTCCGTAATATTTTTGTAACTTATTGAGATATCTTTGGAATTTTTCGCCTGCTAAATTCAACCAAATTCTGAAAAAAATCCTGTTAAGATTAAAGAATCTGTAGTGACTTATTATATATATATATATATATATATATATTAAAAAATTAGTCAAACAACCATCTCAGGGTCCCCCGGGGAGCGACTGCCCTCCATGAAA